>OX451738.1:187398217-187874826 GCA_948472305.1 Vicia faba | reverse complement strand
AGCTGTACAGTTAGTTAGATCTAAGGCTACTTTATATACCATGCCTTTGTACTCTTTCTATCTAAGATCAATATATGAGATTTTCATCTTTCTTCTTTTCTCTCTCTTATGGTACTGTATCATGGTATCTAGAGCTTCTTCTTTCCTGATCCAGTAATCTTCATTCATGGCGTCACCGTTTCGCAGCGACGACGCCTTTCCTTCCGCTCACGTCAAGCTCTCTATTAAGCTTGATGATAAAATTTTCAAACAGTGGAAGCAGCAAATCGATGGAGTTGTGCGTGGCCACAAGCTTCAACGCTTTGTCACTGTTCCGGTGATTCCGCAGCGTTCGCCGGTGACTTCTAATCCGAATCTTAGTGAAGTCACTGATGCGTATCTTGATTGGGAGCAACATGATGCTCTTGTCTGCACGTGGCTTCTCTCCACGATTTCTGACTCGCTTCTTCCCAAACTTGTGGATTGTACTCACGCGTGGCAGGTTTGGACGGAAGTTCACCGCTACTTCGCCGTGCAGCTCACGACGAAGGCTCGTCAGCTACGATCTGAACTTCACCGTCTTTCCAAAGGTAATCTCAATATTGAAGCGTTCATGGCGCGAGTTCGCGAAATCAATGATTCGTTGATTTCAGTTGGAGATCCTGTTCCGATGCGTAACCTAATTGAGATTGTGCTGGATGCGCTTCCTGAGGAGTATGATTCGATTGTTGCTGCTGCCAATAGTAAGGAAGATCTCAGTACGTTAGAGGATCTTGAATCCAGTCTTCTTGCTCATAAATCTCGATTGGAGAAACACAGGAAAGCGCTTCTCACTGATCCTACTTCTGTAAATCTAACGCAGGTTCCGCCGTCTGAATCTTCTTCTCCGGCTGACTCTGTTTCGCAAGCTTCTGACTCCTTTCCAACTGGTACTAGTCACGTTAATGCTCACGCAGAAAGCAGTGGTTACAACAGAGGAGGTCGTTCAGGGCGTGGGTGGCGGTCGTTTTGGTCGTCACGGCAGTCGTTTTGGCAAAACTCAGTGTCAAATCTGTCACAAAAGTGGACACGATGCCTCTGTTTGCTACTACAGGTACACTCAGTCCTCTCCAAAGCTGTTTCCGCCGCAACAAGCTCCCTTCAATCCATTTCTGGCGAATACTCGTCCTGTGTATGCTCCTGTCTTTGGTTATTCCTCACCGAGACCAGCTGCACCACGACCTTCTCCGCCTCAAGCCTTTGTGGCTAGTTCTGATCCCAACTTCAGCAACCAATGGTGGTATCCTGACTCAGGTGCCTCACACCATGTTACACCTGACTCTTCCAACGTGCCTGATGCTCAATCTGTGACTGGTTCTGAACAAGTCTTCATGGGAAACGGCCAAGGTTTGTCCATTAACTCTATAGGTTCCATGAAATTTCCCTCCTCTCATCTGTCTTACACACCTCTCATACTTCACAACTTACTTCTTGTTCCTCACATCACCAAAAACCTCATCAGTGTAAGTAAATTTGCACAAGATAACAAAGTTTTCTTCGAATTTCATCCTTCTTTTTGTCTTGTCAAATCTCAGGGTTCTTCTGAGGTGCTTCTTCATGGTATTGTTAGAGATGATGGTCTTTACAAGTTTTAGATTCCTTCCTCTCAAGTGTCAAAGCCTTTGTCTAGTCTCCATTCTAGCTCAACTTTAGATTTCAATAATTGTAATTCTAGGGCTTCATGTAATACTGTCTCTCATTCCAATGATATTAGTCATACTATTACTGATTGTAATCCTTCATTTTCTATGAATAAAAATGATGTTTCTGCTGTTAATTTGCCTATTGTTTACTCTACTGCTAAGTCTGTTCCTACTCTCAGTAAGTATGCTTTGTGGCATACCAAGTTGGGTCATCCCCATCATCAAGTTCTTGCTGAAGTGCTCAAAACCTGCTGCATTTCTCTCTCTTCTAAGTCTGCAGCAGAGTTTTGTTCTGCTTGTTCCTTAGGCAAATCTCACAGACTTCCTACTTCTCTCTCCACTACTGTTTATAATCATCCTTTTGAATTAGTGGTTTGTGATTTATGGGGTCCTGCACCTATTAAATCTTCAGGTGCCTATACCTACTTTCTCACTTGTGTAGATGCCTTTTCTAGGTTCACTTGGATCTTTCCTCTTAGGCTAAAGTCTGATACCTTCTCTCAGTTTGTTCAGTTCAAAACTATGGTGGAACTTCAGTTCAACCATAAAATCAAAGTTGTTCAAACTGATGGAGGTGGTGAGTTTAGACCTCTCACCAAATATCTCAATGACCTTGGCATTGTGCATCGTTTCACTTGTCCCCATTCCCACCATCAGAATGGCATTGTTGAGCGCAAGCATAGACACATAGTTGAAACAGGCTTAGCCTTGCTTGCTCACTCTACCTTGCCCCTTCAAATGTGGGATCATGCCTTTATCACAGCCATTTATCTCATAAACAGACTTCCTAGTGCATCTCTTGAGCATAAAACTCCCTATTTCAAACTGTTTCACAAGTTTCCTGATTATGCTCACTTAAGAGTTTTTGGATGTTCCTGTTTTCCCTTTCTTCGCCCTTACAACTCTCACAAATTGGACTTTAGGTCCCAAGAGTGTGTTTTTCTTGGTTATTCTACCATTCACAAGGGCTACAAGTGCCTATCTGCCACTGGCAAGATTTATGTCTCTAGAGATGTCATTTTCAATGAGTCTAAATTTCCCTATCCTACTCTTTTTCCATCTCCTGCCTTTGATCAATCTTCTTCACTCCCTTCTACTCCTTCTTATTGGTCTTTACCTCTTGTTCCTAATGTGTCTAACTCTGTCACTAGGGCTGTTTCTGCTGTTCCTATCACTCATGTTCCTTCTGTTCCCACTCCACCCTCTCATACACCTTCTGCTGAACATAGCAATTTCAGTCCTACTCCTGCCAACTCTGCTATTTCTCTTATCTCTGGTTCACCTTCAGTAACTGCAGAATCTGCTACTTCTTCTCCCATTCCTACTACACCTGTCAATTCTTTGTCTGTCACTCCTCTGCAGTCTGATATTGCAGCGGCTCCCACTATTTCCCCTTCTTCTCCTGCCTCTGAGTCCTCCATCAATACTGTACCTCTTCTGCCTAACCCTTCCATTCATCCTCACAATATTCACTCCATGCAAACAAGGTCTAAAAGTGGTATTACTAAACCTAGACTTAAACCTACCCTCTTACTTACTCATATGGAACCTAATTCTGTTGGACAAGCCTTAGCCTCTCCTCATTGGCTTCAGGCCATGAAAGATGAGTATACTGCACTGTTAAAGAATCAGACCTGGAACTTGGTGTCTCCACCTGATTCTAGGAAGCCAATTGGCTGCAAGTGGGTATTTAGGGTCAAGGAGAACCCTGATGGAACCATCAACAAATACAAGGCCAGATTAGTGGCCAAAGGGTTTCATCAGCAGGCTGGCAGTGATTTTACAGAGACATTTTCTCCTGTGGTCAAGCCTGTAACTGTCAGGACTGTACTCACTCTTGCTGTGACTCATGGGTGGTCTATACAGCAAATTGATGTGAACAATGCCTTTTTAAATGGCACACTTGTAGAGGAAGTTTACATGCAGCAGCCTCCTGGCTTTGAAGCTGCAGATAAGACTTTGGTGTGCAAATTAAACAAAGCCATTTATGCTCTTAAGCAGGCTCCTAGAGCCTGGTTTGATAAACTCAAGGGCTCTCTCCTAAGTCATGGTTTTCATGCTAGCAAGTGTGATCCTAGCCTTTTTATTCTCCATACTGGCAGTCTAAGTATTATGGTGTTGGTGTATGTTGATGATATAATCATCACTGGTAATTCTTCTGCCTTCATCAGTGGTCTAATCACCCAGCTAAATTCTGATTTCTCACTTAAACAGCTTGGCAATTTGGATTATTTTCTTGGCATAGAAGTCACTCATCTGCACAATGGCTCCTTGCTTCTATCCCAAGCCAAATACTTGACAGATTTGCTAGCCAAAGTTAATATGATCAATGCCAATGGCATGCCCACGCCTATGGTCTCTACCAGTAAACTCTCTAGGTTTGGTTCTAAACCTGTCTCTGATTCCACCCAGTTCAGGTCTGTGGTGGGTGCCCTTCAGTATGCTACCCTCACCCGGCCAGAGATCTCCTTTTCTGTCAATAAGGTGTGCCAATTTTTGTCAAATCCGTTGGAAGAGCATTGGAAAGCAGTTAAAAGGATACTGAGATACCTCAGTGGGACTCTGCACTATGGTTTACTGATTCAGCCTGCAGCACCTCACAAACCTCTGTCATTACTTGGTTTCTGTGATGCTGACTGGGCATCAGACCCTGATGACAGGAGGTCAACATCAAGAGCTTGCTTGTTTCTAGGTCCTAATCTCATCTCTTGGTGGTCCAAGAAACAGCAACTGGTGGCAAGGTCCAGTGCTGAAGCTGAGTACAGGAGTATGGCACAGTTAGCTTCTGAAATAATCTGGGTTCAGTCTTTACTGCAGGAACTTCACTGCAGATTTCTTACTCCTAAACTACTGTGTGATAACCTCAACACTGTGACACTTGCACACAATCCTGTCTTGCACAACAGGACAAAACATATGGAACTGGATATATTTTTTGTAAGGGAGAAAGTGATCTCCAAGAGCCTAATTGTGGAGCATGTTCCTGCCCAAGATCAGTGGGCAGATTTGTTGACCAAACCTCTCTCAGCCATCAAGTTTTTACCTCTGCGTGATAAACTGCGAGTGTTCAATAAACTTAGTTTATTAAACACACCCTCAGTTTCTAAGGGGGACTAATAGAGAGTAGTTGTTATGCAACGTGTCATTGATCTGTTACAGCTATATGCCAGCTGTACAGTTAGTTAGATCTAAGGCTACTTTTTATACCATATCTTTGTACTCTTTTTATCTAAGATCAATATATGAGATTTTCATCTTTCTTCTTTTCTCTCTCTTATGGTAGTGTATCATAAAACCACATCAGAAAAATCAACTTAACAAGAAAACAATTGAAACCAGAAGGAAAAAAATCAGAAAATGAATTCAGGAAATACACCCATCACAGAAAATCAGATAACTCCCAACTGAAACTAACTGCAAACTGATTCAACTAACAACTTATTTCCAGCTTATCCTAATCAAATAACAAACTCAAATCTCAACCCTTCAAGCTTGTTGAGACTCATTCTTCAATCTCTGCAGAAGAATCACCAAAATCCACAAATCAACAATAATCATTATCATCTTCATCTGCAAGCTCTATACAATAGCTTCATCTTTGTCGAGTTTTCGACAAATCACATTGCCATTGAATTTCCTGCGAACAGTAACATTATCAGTTGCGCATCACACGTTGAACACAACAATAATTCGCGGAGGTAGAAAACACAGAAACAGAAGAAATCATTTTGAATCGCTACGAAAGCGTAGAAAATAGAACCGGTATTTGAGTTGTGAACTGAAAAGCAACAGCCTCTTAACCATTTCCTCACCCAAACGCACGTGTTTTGCTTGAATGGAACTTTTTTTTCTTCATTTTTTTAGTAATCAATGAAAGATATATGTTGTTAATAATAATAATTAGTGAATAATGCTGAAAAAAGAATTAGATGGATATGGTGCTGGATCGAACCATACATCTATTGGGCCTGAGCTGCTTTATTTTTGGCAACTAATTGCTTTAAACAAAAAATGGCCAATTGGACTTGGAATGATGGGCTTTAGTATTTGTTTGCTATCTCACACCACTACCTGCAATTTAGCACCTCCCTGATCCACATTTTCTTATTAAGATTTAGGATTTTGCTTATAATTTTTTCTATATTTTTTGATGATAAAAGTTACAAAAGATCAATAAACATTTGTTAGCTTTTTATTTGATTTTAGGAATTAATTAATGATTATCCGATTACTTGAGATTTGTGATTCACCTTTTCTCTTCAAGATTTGAGTCTTATGCAGGTTTATTGTATGACATACGAATGTGCTTGAGTTTTCGATTGTGATTTATTTTCACATCGACGATGCTTCGACGCTTATTCCAAGCATTTAATTTTGGACTCTTCTTTGTTGCTTGGTGAAGCTAACTCGAAGTTTTTCGGGTCTCTCTGCTTTGCTTATTATGCTACTAACTTTTGTTCGTTTGATATTTTCTCTTGTTTATCTCATTTCAGCACTTTACTGCTTTCTATATATAATGAGAAGTAAGAAATAAAGAGCATGCGCTTGAAGTCATTGTTTAAAGTCTTATAGCAGGCACCGCTTTCTATATGTTATCTGTGTTTGTTTAAAATCCTATTGTTGTACCCCAAAATTTGCCCTATCATTTTATCAAGATTTCCCCTCACAAGACTCTTTGGACTCCAGACAGGATTAGGGTTTGCTCTGCTCAAGACACCTCCTTGCACTATTGACCTGAAATTAGGGTTTGAGTTTGCACAGGGATTTTTGGATTTTTCAATGCCTAATGTGACTTTCATACTTCATGTTGGACTTATAATATTGCCCATACCAGGTTTCAAGCTTTGAATCAATTTTTTCCCAGCCAATTGGACAGTTGACCCAAAATCAGCTGTATTGGGGGAAAAGTCAATTGCGGCCAATTTACAGCCAAACCTCATAAATTTTGTTCCCAAACAACATTATAGGCTCATATGAATCATTTGATAGAGTTTGGACCACAACTCCTCAAGAAATTTGATCAGATCATCAAAAGGGCAAAATGGTCATTTTTAGGGTTTTGACTGCAGAAGGGTAATTTATGATTTTTAACCTAGCCAATGGCAAATAGGGTTAAAGCATGGATTCAAGGACTCCATGGCATTATCTTGACCTAATCACAAGGTTCAAAAGATCTCAAAAGCATTGGATTGACAGATGAATTTTCCAGTCAACTGATCAAAAATCAACTGTACACTGAAAAGTCAAACTTTGACTTTTTGGTTAAAATCAAGTGCCAAGGGTCATTTTTCATCAAGATGTGTAAAAACATGAAACTTGTTCACCAAGAAACCTAATTTTGAAAATTAGGGTTTAAAATGGAAAATTTTCATAACTTAGAAATTTTCTAAGTTATGAAAATTTCTTATTTTTTCCCAACTTTGCCAAACTTTTTCACCATGATGAAATTGGATTCAAAGAAAACTTCCAACATGAAACTTGTAGTACTCCATAAAATATACAACTTTGATTCATAAAGTTTTCCCAAAATATGCTTGGATTTATGATTTTATGAACAAGGATCCAAAAACTTTCTAACTTAGTGAAATTTTGTCCTAGTTTAAGCAGGATTTTGACCTATCTTCATGGAAAATTTTCACATAGTTCCAAGTGGAATCTCAAAATGCATTTCAAAGATGGATTGTAGAGCATGTTACAAGCTTTCCAAAATGTACAATAACTCTCCAAAATCATTTGTGGTTAGGGAGAATCGAAGGTTTGAAAATGGGAAATCATCACTTTTGGCCAAGGCATTTTACACCATGCTACAAGTTGCAAATTCTGTCCAACCATGCCTGTACTTGGTTTACAGGTTCTTAAACCCTTTCAAACTCATAAATTAAATGCAAACACATTGATTAGAGGCTTTGTTCTGAGCTTTAGGGCATTGTACAAGGAATTAATCCATTTTTGGCAAAAAGATAACAATGCCATTTACATAAAGCATGCTTTATGTCAAATTGTGTATCTTGAGCCATGGACCTGATTTCTTTATGAAAACAAAGTTCAATAATATCAGGAATTTGGTACCAACTATGTGCATACCCTAAGCTAGATTGTACAAGCCTTTGCATTGTCAAATCCAACTTTTGCTTCAAAAAACAAGAAACCTTGCAAAAGGTCAACAACTCTTGAATCTGATAAAACCAAAGCTTGTACACATTTCAAACAAGTTTTACACATTGCCTAAAGTCAAAAACACGAGCTAGCAAGTTCTCAAACCCTCCAAAACACCAAAACCCCATTTTCTGCCAAAACAGGGCAAGCCCTGCAGAACTCAAGCCATCTTCAAATCTACTCGTGCGTTTTGCTTGCAACCAGTTCCAACACACTCCATACAACATACCTAAACTATCCCAACCATTCCCAAGTCACTGAAACTCCATTTACAAACACCATTTTCAAATTCCGAGTTTGCAGATTGAGTTCTACAAGAAGTTTCAGACCATTTCAAAGCAAGCCAAGCATTGGGAAAGGTCAAGGGAACATCAAGCAAGCTCAAAAGAACCTCAGGCCTCACTGAAAGTTGTTGCATTGCCATATTCAAACTTGACTGAAACAAGTATTTCTCAAACTTCTATCTCCTTATTTATGAATCATTAGGCTTAGGTTTGTGAAGAAAAATTGTAGTCCTCATTGCCCTTGAGCTATACATATGCATAGAATTCATTTATGTTAACAGAGCTAGGAGTATTTGATAGTTGAACTTTCTGAAAAAACTAGGTCAAGATTTAGGGCCAAAGAAATTCTCTCTGGTCTTTGAGAGTTAGATTAAGTTTTTTACATGGTTAGAATCGTGTGATCAAGAGCTATAACTTTCATGTTGCAAGTTTTTGTTTTTAAGCACAAATGCAGGAGATACGAATTTGAACAAAGGCGCGCGTTTTTCTTGTTCTAGAGGACAGGGATGAAGAGGAATGTGGGTTGGGCTTGACTTGGCCTTGCTTTTTGCACCCCTCTGCTTGCTTTTCACACCCCCTTGGCCCATTGTTTTTATTTTTCATATTTTCCATTTCTATTTTCATTTTATGACTTTATTTATTTTTCTTGAACATTAAAAAACATCAAAAATATTTTCTTAAATTTTCATATTTTATTTTATTATTTTTATTATTTTTTTTAGCATAAGAATAGTTATTAAATAATATATAATTTTATTTTCTTAAATAAAAACTTGTAAATATTATAAAAATATTATATATTTTTATTTTTTATTATTTATACACTTAAATAATATTTTCTCACACATTTTAATTTTTTAACACTTTTGTATATATTTTATTTATTTCTTATGCATAAATAAATAATATAATATATATATTTTCTTAAAACAAAAACTAGGGTTTCTACCCTTTCCAAAAATAATCTTTATTTTCTTATTTTTTTTTAGACTTAAATAATTTATTTTATATACATAAAATAAATACAAAAAAAAACATTTTTGCATATTTATATTTAATTGCACATTTAAATATTTGTCAATTTATTATTTGTACAATGAATTCAATTTGGTTGTAATAGTTAAATTAGGGCTTTATTTTTGAGCAATATCCCCTTATTCAAACTTGTATCCCCCTCCCCATAATCATGTTGTAATAGTCGTAGATTTACTTTTACGCATTTATTGCTTTTATATGCATGATTAGTAAATTAGGGTTTTGAATGATAACCAAAAATCAAAACAAATAGCTTGACTAATACAAGACAAAATGCATGAAAAATGACAACACAATGCACACAAGCACCCCTAGGGTTTCATCCACTTGTTGCCTTAAAAACATGGCCATGGTATGCATGCTAGGTATCTTGGCAAAATCAATCAAAAACAAAAGATCATAGTCCCTCAATGACGCTATCTTGGTTGCCTATACAAAAATGATCTAGACCCTCAAAAACTTGCTAAAGATACTTAGCACAATTGCTATCATGGTCATACGATAACCCGCGCCTGTCCCGTTTAACATCCAAAGACAAGGTTGTTTACCAAATACAATGGTAAAACAACAATGTCAAAGGGCTAAAAATGTAGGAAAGATATTTTGAGTAGGTAGGGTAGACAACTCATAGTTACTTGATCAAACTTGCAAACCATCCTTGCTATTTTCAAAAACACTCAAACACAATTTCAAAACATTTCCCAAAACAAACTTTCAAACATTGAATCATTTTTCAAAAGACAAACACCTTTGTATACATTCAAACAAGAATCATTACAAAGGTTGCCTAGACAAAGGCCTCTTTTCAAAATACATTCAAAACCACACACAAAGCACCATTTCAAACAATTGAAAAGCAAAAGCAAGTGATCTAAAACAAGTAACTAAGAGCCCATGGAAAACCATGGATGAAAAGGGTGCTAGCACCTTCCCTTTTCATAATCTACCCCCCGAACCCAAAAACAATCTCAAAGGTCTTTCCTGTGCTTTTTGACCTTTCCTTTGGATAAAATAAAAAGTTGGTGGCGACTCTTACTAAACCGAAACATTTGCGAACACAAATGCAAAACCTCAAGTCAGTTCTCCCACCGCATCACAGAACTGGCGACTCTGCTGGGGACAATTCTAAAGGTGGGGTTACCTTAGGGTTTTAGATCACCTTTACATGCTTATATTGATTGACTTGATTGCTTTACATTTGGTCCTATTATTTGGGTTTGAATCCTCTATCCGGATTTGAGAAACATTCATAGGTAAACTAGAAGTGGTGTCAAAGGTTTCTTGTCAAAGTTTCTGTTTGAGAAGGCCCAAAGCTGCTGGAATTCATTGGACTTATAAGCTTTTGAGGAGATTGTAGCTCTTCTCATCTATGGGTTGGTCTTGTTCCATAACCCTGACCAGCTTATAGATGTCAGTGCTGTCAAAATTTTCATGGCTCGCAATCCGGTGCCTACATTGCTTGGGTATATCCTCCACTCATTTCACACTCAAACAATGAGGAAAAGAGGTATTCTCATGTGATGTACTCCTCTAATAGCAAGATGGTTTATTTCTCATCTTCCCCAATCAGTCTTGAAGAATGAGCAAGGCTTAAGGTGGTCACAACGATTAATGACTCTTACACATTCAAATGTTCATTGGTGTTCTCGATCCAGAGAAAGTGTTATCATCATTGATCATTGTGGGGAATTCCCTAATGTCCCTCTACTTGGCATTAGGGGAGGCATTACCTACAACCCTTGCTTGGCTCTGAGACAGTTTGGGTATGCCCGAAGGGATGGCCCACACGACATGCTGATTCTAAACTTGGTTTTTGACTTCGACAACGACGATCAAGGACTTCGACAAAGGTGTATCCGAGCTTGGAGAATGCCCAACAAGGTTGACAGTAAGACCTTGGGACACAAGAATTCCATCCCTCTTGAGCCTTACCTCAAGTGGATACGAACCCGCGCCCAAAGTCTTATGATGCCTTACCCCTACATTCTCCCTGTGATCAAAGAGCCTGTTATGGAAGGAGAGGTTCCATACACCCTCCTACATCCTGACATGCCAACATCACTTGAAGATTTGCAAAGGAGTTGGATACAGCTCAAGGGAGAACGCGATACTTTTGAAGCCCAATTCTACGCCAGTGAGAAGAAGGTTTTGAGACTTACTCGCCAACTTCACGAAGAGCAAACTCTCAACACCTACATTGCACCAAAAAGGATGCGCAACGTCTTTTTACATTAGAATTTTGTATTATTTTTCCCATGGGGCATTTATGTACTAACAAATTCTATCTTATTAATATGACGTGTGTTCCTTTTTGTTTAAAACAAATTTGAATTTCTGAATCCTTGAATGCATTAAATGAATACACATCATTCATCATATGCATAAACAGGTCTTCACACCAGGTTTCCTTATCTCTCTGCTGTTTATTTCAGCAAGATGAATATAGAGTAGACGGTCAAAGACTTACAAGCGCAGAATTCACAGTTCCAACAGCTACTCATGACCTTGGCAAAGGGTCAGGAGGAGCTCAAAACCTTGCTGGAAAAGGAAAAGGAGAAAAAGAAAAATAAGAGGGTTGGTGTGGCTACCATGGGTAGAAGATTTGAAGGTCAAGCTAGAAGGGTCCTGGATTTCCCCTCAACATTTGATGAAGGGGTAGGAAAAGGTAAAGGAATTGTCGTGCAATTTGAGTCTGAGGAAGAAGAAAATGAAGAGGATGAAGACTATTCAGAACAACAGTACCCTCCTGCAGATGACAAGTATAAGAATCTGGAACAGCGTCTGAGAACTATGGAGGTGCAAAGAGTGCATGGGCTGGACTTTGAAGAGCTAGGGTTGGTTGCTGGGATTGTCATTCCCCCTAAGTTTAAGGTGACTCTTTTTGCTAAATACAACGGTTTGTCTTGTCCAAAGATGCACCTGCAGTCTTACGTTAGAAAAATCCAACTGCATTCTTCTGATAAAGACCTATGGGTTCATTTCTTCCAGGACAGTCTTTCAGGGACGCAGTTAGATTGGTTCTACCAGCTAGAGAGGTCTGATGTACACAATTGGGAGGATTTGACTGCTTCCTTCTACAGACAGTATCAATATAATGCGGATTTAGCACCAACCCGTACTCAATTACATAGTATGGGCATGGTATCAAATGAAGGTTTCAAAGAGTATGCCCAGAAATGGAGAGACTTGGCGGGACGACTACAACCACCTCTATCTGAGAGGGAGCTGGTAGATATGTTCTTGGGTATGCTGTCAGGCCCCTTTTTCAATCACCTGATTGGAAGTTCGTCTGCGGGGTTCATCGAGTTGATTCTGACTGGTGAGAGAATTGAAGCCGGCATTAAGAGCGGGAAAATTCAAAAGGATGCATATGCTTCTGCTGCCATCAAAAAGACTTTTCCAGCAAAGAAAGAGGTCTCAGTTGTCTACTCCCAAAGAAGTCAAGGAAGAGTTGAGCATCGGCCTACGGTGGGGGCTATAATGATTCAGAAGACTGCAATTGATCAGCCTAGAAACAATCAACCCAGAACCAACCAAGCAAGGGTGGAAAGGCCTGCACGGCAATTCACCCGGATCAATATGACACTTGCTCAGGTTCTCCCACATCTTTTGAAGTTAAACCTTGCAAGTTTGAAAGAAGCGCCGAAGAATCCGAATACATCTTCTCCTTACTATCATTCAAATGCTAAGTGTGCTTACTATTCAGACAGCTTGGGGCACGACACCAACAATTGTTGGGCCCTCAATAATAAGATTCAGGATTTGATAGATGCTAAAGAAGTTGAATTCGACGCCCCTGAAAAGCCTAACGTGATCTCTGCTCCAATGCCAAAACATGGTCACAATGCCCATGCTATTGAAAAGGATCTTTTTGTTGCTATTGTTGATGATTTGATGACTCCGCTTCCGATAATCAAGCTGAATTTGCTGAGGGCTAGGATTTTCCCAGGTTGTGAAGAAGATTGCTGCCTTTGTTCATCCTTACCAACCGACTGTCCGTTGTTGAAGTTAGGCATCCAGCGCCTAATGGATAATCAAGAAATACTTTTTGAAAAGACTCCTGTTATACCGACTCCTGTCAATGATGTTTCGATAATTACCATATCCGCCAATCTTTCCAAGGCCTCCAAAAGACCTGTTAAGATTACACCCGATCCGAAGATTGTACCTTTGAAGATAACTATGTTGGGGCCTATCCCGTACAAGTCCAACAAATCAATACCGTGGAACTATGGGGGAGAGATCTTCTACCACGGTGTTAAACAAATTGAATCAACTAAAGAGAGTTCTGATGAAGAGACTTCCGACATTGGAAACATTGCCGGAACGAGTAAAATCACCCGCAGTGGAAGAATTTTCTCTCTGGAGATTACGCCTACAAAGGCAATCTTCGGACCCTCAGCCGCTCCTAAGGTTACTCCTGTACCGGTCAACATATCTGCGAGAACTCCAGTTATTGAAGAAGTTGTAACTCCTGTGGTTGTCCCCTCTGCTGTTGCTGATGATAGAGGGAAAGGGATCCAAGAAGAGCCTGTCAGGATGAGGGCTCAGCCGTTGATCATCCCTGAAACCTCTCAAAAAGAAATGGAAGAGATTTTGAAAATAATCAAGAAAAGCGATTATAATGTTGTTGAGCAACTGAGGCAAACCCCCTCAAAAATCTCTATGTTGGCCTTACTGCTTTGTTCAGAAGCTCATGCCAAAGCTTTGATCAAATTCTTGAAGACGGCCCATGTGCCCCAGGAAACCTCCGCGGATCAGTTCCAGGAATGTGTAGCTAGCCTAATAGCAGACAACGGTTTAGGATTCTCCGACGCTGACCTAACAATCAAAGGGAGAAAACATAATGATGCTCTGCATGTCTCGGTGGAATGCAGAGGGACTACTCTAGCACATGTTCTGGTAGACACTGGTTCATCGCTGAACGTCTTACCAAAGAAGGCATTGGATAGGCTAGATTGTGAAGGTCTAACCTTGAAGCCTAGCAACATCATTGTCAGAGCCTTTGACGGTTCTAAACGGGTGGTCCACGGGGAGGTGGACATCCCGATTAAAGTGGGAACTGAAACCTTCAATTCCATATTCTATATCATGGAAATTCGTCCCTCCTATTCTTGCTTGTTGGGAAGACCCTGGATTCATCATGCTGGAGACTTCACTTCAGCTCTGCATCAGAAGCTCAAGTACCCCGTCCAAGGGAAAATTGTAACTGTTCACGGCGAGGAGGAATACATGACAAGCCATCTTAATTCTTTCCGCTATGTGGAATTGGATGGTGAATTCATCGAAACCCCCTTTCAGCATTTTGAAGAGGTAGCTCAGGAGATTGTGGCAGCCAAGACAGTGCCTTCTGTACCCATGATTACCAGGACTCCGCCTCAGATGTCTTATTTGAAGGATGCAAAGGCTGTGATTGAAGAAGGATGAAGCACAATCTGGGGGCAACTTCCAGACTTTCCCTTTAAATCTGATAAATTCGGCTTGGGTTTCACTGCTTCTACTCAAAAGGCTGTGCGTCGCTCCCGGGCTGGAGGGCCACCAGTGAAGATCACCCATCATGGAGTCAATTCTTTGGAGGATGTTGAAGAAGAGAGCAATCTGGAAGACTGGATTTTCCCTACCGTTGAAGGAGGATTATGCAATTGGGAGGCAAAGGACTTTATTCCCATTACTTTCATCAATCAGTAATTTATCTTTCAAACATTTCAGTTGGTTTATAATGATTCTTAAACAATTCGTACACTTTTAACCTTGTGCCTTACCCGAGGTACATAGGTCCATTTGTAAGGGTTTGATTTTTCATCTTCATGTGCCATTTTAATGAATCATGGATGTTTTCACATATAAACTTTTGTGTTAATTTTCTTTCTTTTTACATTTTATTTGTTTAAAGGTGGCTATCCCTTACACACACACACACTCACAAATGCAGGTACCCATCCATTCCGGATTCCATGGGTAACAATTTTGCTATGACCTTCAGTGACTCTGAAGATCTGGTCTACCATGCCGAATACGAAGGTGATGAAGACTGTGAAGTGCCTGGAGAATTGGCTAGACTGCTACAACATGAAGAAAGGGCCATTCTACCTCACGAGGAGTTGTTAGAGACAATCAACTTAGGAACTGAGGAAGACAGAAAAGAAGTTAGAGTGGGTGCCAACCTAGAGCCAAGTGTCAAAGAGCGCTTAGTTTAGCTGTTGAATGAATATGTTGAGATCTTTGCCTGGTCATACGAAGACATGCCGGGACTTGATACAGATATTGTGGTTAACCGTCTCCCCACAAGAGAAGACTGTCCATCAATTAAATAGAAAGTCCACCGAATGAGGCCCGATATGTCTGAAAAGATCAAAGCTGAAGTGATGAAGCAGTTCAATGTTGGGTTTCTTGCAGTTACTTCCTATCCATAATGGGTTGCTAACATTGTGCCAGTGCCTAAGAAGGACGGAAAAGTCAGAATGTGCGTGGATTACAGAGACTTAAACAGGGCTAGCCCTAAAGATGACTTTCCACTACCGCACACTGACATCTTAGTTGACAATACAGCTCAGCACAAGGTATTTTCTTTCATGGACGGATTTTCAGGGTACAACCAGATCAAAATGGCCCCTGAGGACATGGAGAAAACTACTTTTGTTACACAGTGGGGTACATTCTGTTATAAAGTGATGCCATTCGGACTGAAGAATTCCGGGGCAACCTATCAACGCGCCATGGTGGCTTTGTTTCATGATATGATACATCATGAGATAGTTTAATTAGGACCTTTCTTTCATTTTTTGTTTTACGGGTTTTTGGCTATGTAATTAATCCCCCTCCCCGAAGCCTTGTAATAGCGTAGTTTTATTTCTCGCATTTTAGTTTTCGCAAATATTAACTGTTAGATGTATGATAATAGGATTGCATGACAAGAATGTATGTTAATCTTAAAACGGTTAGCAAACCCTAAATGTGCAAAGATAATAACTTGAAATCAAATCACTCGCACATGCGCACTCCTAGGGTATACTCTCACTTAGGTTGCCTTCGGTAAACGATCATTAAGTATAGGGTGTCTTAGTGGTTGCTCTCTTGTCTAAACAAAGATCAAAAGTCCCGTTCGGAAATGTTGCCTCAGAAATGTTGCCTCGAATATGATCTTAAGACATTAGGGTTATTACTAAGATATTCTAACATTGCTTTAGTGATCGTACGTCCCTTTCGAATTGACCCTTACAACTCCAACGACGGTGCTACCTACTCACTAATAGTGGGATAACGCTGTTTAGAGGAAACAAAAACATAAACATTCTCTTTTCGAGTAGGTAGATGCTAGTAGGTATTTGCTCAAAATCAAACCTATTCCACACTTACACTCTTTTCAAACAAAGTTTTCAAAATGACTTCGTAACACTCTTGAAGACAAAAGCAAGGGTTAAATCGAAGTAAAACAAAAACTTTTCAAAAACACACAAACACGGAAGCAATTTAAAAAATGATGAGCAAGTACCTAAGATCCCGTAGAAAACTACGGATAGAAAGGGTGCTAATACCTTCCCTTTCTATAATCTACCCCTCGTACTCAAAATCTCGAAAAAGGAATTTTTCTGTGCTTTTTTTCCTTTCCAGTTGGATAAAATAAAAGTCGGTGGCGACTCTTGCTTACCGCGACATTTTGCGAACACAAATGCAAAACGCAAACCAGCATTTTCCTAAAACAGTCCAGTTCTGCCACTGTATCACACACTCATAAGGGCAAAATGGTCATTTGTACACCAAAGGAGTCAAACTATGACTTTTGAATAAAAAAATCAAGTTCCAAGAATCATATTTCATGAAGGCATGAAATCGGTTCATCAAAAATCAAAAGTCAGAAGTTACTTTGAAAATCAAATTTTCTAACGTTTAGGAAATGTTCTAAGTGTCTAGAGAATATGATACTTCAGAACTTCTGAGTCAGGCTCTATGCAAGTGCAGTCAGAAGTTGCAAACACGGTTCAGAACATGATGCTTCAGTGAGAACATGATTCTTCAGCATATGGAGGCTATGTTCAACACCGGTCAGAACATGCCCCTTCAGCATTTGGAGGTTACGTTTCTGATCTTCTGACCAGATTATCACCATAACACTCAGCAAATTCTGGATACTCTCAAGGCACAGTTTGGTCAGAACTTCTGGGTAGGTTTTCACAAAGGATCAGTCAGAGTTTGCCAGGGTAATTCAAATAAGGTTACAAGGCGTGCTGCAAGCTTCCCAGAAAGTCTGAGGGCTCCTTCAGAACATGCTGGAGCCAGAAGATACAAAGATCAGAAGTTGGGTGTTCACTCTAAATGATGCTGAAGCTGGACTTCTGACCCAGAATCAAACAATGAGGTAGAGTTTCACATGGCAGGATTTCTGATTTGATAAATCTCATCATCATTTAATGCTCACAACCACTTTTGAGTGTTTATCCAAAGGATTTCCCCACGTGTGGCATAAAAGTACCTTTGCTATCCTTGAAAAGCAGATTTTGTACAAAGTATATGTTGGGCCCATGCTTTGCTTTTGCTTCTGAGGGTACTTTTCCTTGATTCATGCTTACAAATCCAGCTTAGGCACGGCTAAAAGCTGCTAACCACCTTACTTTGTGCCTTGAACCATACTTGTTTGAACTTGCTTCAAGAACAAGTCAGCGCCTAGCATATGATGGTTGTACCTTTGATTTCTCCAAGCTACGAAATCCTTGCCTATAAATTGAAATACATTGGCAACTGTGAAAGGGTCGAAAATTTGAGAAAAGAAAAGCCTTGAACCCCTGCCAAAATTCCAAGAGTTCCAAAAACTGTAATGATTCCTTGCATTCAAACTTCATTTGTCCTCAAGTTCTTCTTGACTGAAACCATCCACGCAGTTGCTGATTCACATATTAGAAGTTATCCTAACTTCTGTGTTCATACTGCTATACACTCTCCATGCACCTCCACCTCAAAGAAATCAGAATATCACCCCTTTGTTGTTCCAGAAGTTGAAAACTTCCAGCCTGCTGAGTACGTGAAGAAGCTGCTCAGAACATCATCAGAGTTGAGGTTAACTCCGGTTCACAGAATCTCTTCCAGTTGCAAGGTAAGCTTCTGCTGAATCTCACCACATTACTTAAGCATCACCAAATTTGCATGTTCAAAAATACATTGTAGATATCATGTTTCTAATGTTGTACATATTCTGAGATCTCATGCATCTGCCTGCCTAAGTAGGGAATAAATCATTTCAGAACTTCTTGAAGAAATTAGAACTCAATTAGGATTAGAAAATTCATACTTTCCTCTGATTTATAGTTCTGATATTTCTTGTTTCTGAAACACTATGACACCTGCTATAACTGTCATAAACACATCTTCTGTTTTGTTGAGAAATGACCAAGTTGCAGATGTTCTGACTAGCATGGAGAGGGAGACTAAGTTCTGCCAGTGGTATCAGAACTTATGAAATCTACTTTGTTTCCGGTGGTATCAGAACTTCTGAAAACTACCTTGTTCCCAGTGGACCCAAAACTTCTGACTTCACCCATTTTTTCACTAACAGGATATCTGTTTTAAAGCAGACCAGAGTCAGAACTTCTGACCTCCTTTAGTCAGCAATACGCTGATTCTATTTTTATTTTTCTCACTATTTTTGCTATTACTTTCTTTTTCATTAATAAAAAAGACACCAAAAACATTTTTTTTAATATTTTTTACATGCTTTATTTTATTTCTTAAAACAAAAGATCAAAAATATTTTCTTAAAATAAAATAAGTCCATTTTACATCTTTTGTACATTCTTATCCATTCGATATGGTTGTAATAATAATTTAGGATTTAATTTTATTTGCAATCCCCATTCGTAAATATGTACTCCCATACCCCAAATATTGTAATAGCGTAGGACTTTACATTTCTGCAATTTATCGCTTTCGAATATAAATGCTAGTAATTAGGGTGTGTATGGAAAGATAAATTCAACAAATAGATCACCCTAATCAAGACTAAATGCATGTAATCAAATACACTTGCACACTAGCACCCTTAAGGTTAACTCCACTTGTTGCCTAAAAGTGGTCATGTTACGCATGCGGGGTATCTTAGCAAAACTAATTGAAATACAAGATCATAGTCCCTCGATGACGCTATTCAAAGTTGCCTTACAAATGATCTTAGTCCCTAAAAGAAAAATGCTAAGATACCTTGCAACATTGCTTTCTATGATTATACAAAACGTCCCAGCGTCTGTCCCTTCATATCCAACGATGGGGCTTCTTACCAAAACAATGGTAAGATAGCAACATCTAAAGGAGGATGAAAAAGCACATCTAAGACCTTTTGAGTAGGTAGATTCACTCTTAGTTGCTCGCTTGCTAACAATAAAAACATTTTATACACTCACACTTCCATTTGAAACATTTTTCAAAAGATAACACTTTGTACGCGTTCTTATAGAAATGAGAGCCATTACAAAGAAGACATTTTCAAAATACTTTCAAAAATCACCATCACAAGCACACATTCAAACAAAATCAAGTGATCTAGCGAGTAACTAAGAGCCCATGGAAAACCATGGATGAAAAGGGTGCTAATACCTTCCCTTTTCATAATCTACCCGCTGAACTCAAAAACATCTCTAAAGGTCTTTCCTGTACTTTTTCACCTTTCCTTATTGGATAAAAGAAAAGTTGGTGGCGCTCTTGCTAAATCGTAACATTTGCAAACATAAACGCAAACACCTCAAGCCAGTTCTCCCACCGTATAACACTCGTCATCTTCTTCTTCTTCGTCAACGACATCTACTTCTGCTTGTTCGGCCTCGAGAGGATCCACCACTTGTGATGGCTGAGGCTCTCGCAACACAATGTACAACTCAATAGAGTCGTACCCAGAATACTCATGACTGGAAAACATATTCTGAAGGTCCTCGTCATCTTGAACCTCAACCTTATAAAATATTATTTGCTTGTTACCAAAAAAACAGATTCTGATAAAAGATTTGTGTCACGGGACCTCGTCCAAGTTTGACCTCCAATCATTTTTTGAAATACAAGAAATTAGCTTTCCTATTTAAACAAAATAAGATGTTCTCAATGTCTCTGAAAAAACCCAGAGGTGGGACAAATGTATGTCTCACCGTTGAAATGTGAACTAATCACATATTATGGTGCAGAGGCCATTGTATTTGAATGTTTGAAGGTTTGGAGGTTTGAGTGTTTGGAGGTTTAAGTGTTTGAGTCTTTGAGTCTTTGAGTGTTAGAGTGTTTGAGCGATTGAGTGTAGAAGTGTTTTGATAAATGTAGGATTAAATAGGTTGTACTGAATTTGAATAAAATAATAGTAAGCAACCTATAATTCACCATCTGGGATGTCCAATCGTATTACATGCATGCAGAGATGCCTTCCCCAAGGCTGTCAACTAGCCTTCACCTGCACTGCAACCCATACCACCTCTAATTCGCCAACTGGGATGGCGACACATTTCAATTTTGTACTCATTCGCAAAGTCCAATGGTGCCTCCCTACACGTCCAATCGTATTACATGCATGCAGAGATGCCTTCCTCAAGGCTGCCACCTAGCCTGCACCTACGCTGCAACCCATGCCACCTCTAATTCGCCAACTGGGATGGTGACACCTTTTAATTTTGTACTCACTCTCCGAGTCCAATTGTGCCTCCCTACACGTCCAATCATATTACATGCATGCAGAGATGCCTTCCCCAAGGCTGCCACCTAGCCCGCACCTACACTGCAAGAGTAACACTTATCATACATGCATGCACCCACCAACCACCTCATTTATTCACTCTGTGATAAAATTTTGCCTATAAATACATAGCCTTACACACTTATTTTGCATCAACAATCATCTCAATCTCTGCTACAAACTCTTTTATAATCTCAGACAATTTCAACTATGGCTCTTCTCACAATGGGCGATTCTCACAGAGGCACAAGGGACAACATTGTAGCGTTTGTAAGTTTCTTGTATACTTATACATTTTTTATTCTTCTATTAATGATTTATACATCTTATGGACTCTTACACTTTTTATATTTTGAATTTAGGATACTAAAAGATTCAGAATCCGGTCACACAACTACCTTGCTTCTGACCCGTTGATCGTGCCCTATCTCGAATACGCATGTTTCAGAAATGTTATAAAGATCTCCAACTGCACGATTGATTCAAATTTCATACTTGCAATATTGGAAAGGTGAAGACCAGAGACCCACACATTTCATCTACCAATAGGTGAATGTACCGTCACACTAGAGCACGTGTACATGTTATTGGATCTCCCTGTCGATGGTAAGGCGGTTAACAGGTCGGTTCAACAGCCCAATTCGCTATGCGAGGAATTATTGGTTGAAGGTGGTGGTGCTAGAGGCCAGGGTATACTACTTACTAAACTCAAAAATCATTATGCGACTTTGGAGTTGAACGAAAATTCCTCCGAACTAGCTAAGGTAATAAAAGCTAGAAATTATATAATGATATTTTTTGAAACCTTTTTATTTCCGAAAGTACGGAGAATAGTGTAAATTTCATATATTTAAATTTACTTAGAAACTTTGAAAAAACTAGAAAGTATAATTGAGGTTCTGCTGTTTTAGCCCATCTATACAGTTCCTTGTGTAAAAATGCAACCAAGGAAAAATATACTTTTTATAGATGCACTTTCTTACTTCAAGCCTGGGGTTGGTGGATAATGAAGTCCTTAAACCCCGTCAACAACAACGCATTCGTTTTCCCATACGCAATAAATTAAGTCAATAACTTATATCATTTATTATTCATATGTTCACCAAATATATGATAAAAATAAACTATTTTTCAATTCCTTTAGGTACTGCGTGATGGGTATGGATTACGGCAAGAATCCAAGATTCAATGTCGCTCTATATCGCAATCTATTAGATCACCTTGACCCGGATGATGTACGTCATACCTTTAAACTTTTCTACTTTTAAATTATTTATTTATTACGTTTTCATTAAGCTAATTTAATTTTATCCACAGTTTATCTGGAGACCATATTTGGGTTTAGACCATGAACCAAACTCCGAGGATGCAGCAATTTGGAACGCAAAGACTACAATCATACGATTCAATATTATGGAGATGCACCACAGCGACCGTGTCAAGATGCAGTTTGGAATGCATCAAGAGATACCTTGCGATCCAACGTGTTTGTCCTCGTGGCATCTCAAAAGGGTCGACGCCCAATAAGTCCTTACCAACTGGAAAGATTTTTCTCCATAATGGTGTAAGATGTGGCAGAGGCGTCACCAACATGTCTTGCAATTCTCAGTTTTCCTCAACCATGGTAATATGCGATACACATATCAATATTTAGCTTGGTACAAATCGGTTAGTAACCCAGAAATGCACGTGTCTCATCTAAGGTATTTGGTTGACCCACGAACACAATGAGCACAACCCTCATTTCTCTAACAATAAACACAACACACATCAACCTCCCACCAACCTCCCTGATGAAACAGATCCACAACCACCCAACCACAATCACCACCACAATACGAATACACCCATATACCCCACAATCAACCATAATCACCACCTCAATACCAATACCCCTATATGCCGCACACCCAACCACAATTTCAATCACAATACCAATACACTTGCATGCCCCATCCATAATTTCAGTCTTTTCCATATCCCAATATGGACCCCTCAACATCTAACCTTAGTCCTGATCTGGGATTTTTTGAAGAATATGGCCCAACCGACCCAACTTACCATCAACCACCACATCACCAAAGCACCCAACATTCCCAATACCAAACACCCCAGGATTCATTTCCTTTCTACCCCCTTACTCAGACGACCAGTGCTATAGGCCAACCATGGAACCCCGCCCACCACCAAGACGACCAAACTTTGAGGGTATGGATAACCGACTGTACCAAGCGGATCTTCTAGATATGGAGATCTGACCGATTTCATGGATGCGGAACGCATTGACTTTGCTGAGCCATCGACCCTGCCACAATAGGAAACGCGACGAAACCCACCACGGAAAAGGCAAGGACGCAGATGCGGAACCGCGGATCGTTACCGGGTTCCGGAGAACCACTGATTATTGTATTTTTTATGTAATCGTTTTGTGTAAATAAAAATTCAAATTTTTGTGATCCTATATCGTTTACATAACGTCCCGCATTTAAAATAAAAAACACAAAAAATCGCCTCCCCTTTACACTAAGGCGCCATCTCACTTGATTAGGGCACACTTTTAACACTTAGGCGTCAAGTGAGATGGCGCCTCCCCTTTAAAATAATATGTAGGCGCCAAATGAGATGACTCTTTCTTTGTGGGATTTTCTGAAACATGATTATTTGCGTAATTTTCTTCGAAACATGATTATTTGCGATTTTTTTTTAAACCTAATTATTACAACAACAAAAATCTCAATGTATATATATATTAACTTAATGAAAAAGCATATAATATATGCCTTTAAGATCCTTGGATTTGATTTCTTTTAGGAATTATTTTTAGTCTTTTTTTATATTTTTAAATCTGAATTATTTAAAAATAAAAATTAATTTAATATTAAAAAATAGAAAAAATTAAATAATATCCATGGGTTAAAACTAGAAAAAAATGATTTCAAACAAATATTCATATTAATATAAATAAATTATATTTTATAAGAGATTAAATTAAATCTTTTGTTGTGAAAGATTAATTTGAATTTTATAATTTATGTGAGGGACCAAACTTAGTCTTCACTCTATTATTTACTTATTTCTCCTATTTAATGATATTTATAATAAAAAAAAATCTCTATTTAAATTTAACATTTTGTATTTTTAATCAACCAATTTATTAGTCAAGGAGATTGCATAAGTTAAATGTACAGTTTAATCAATTTTTATTTTACAGTACTTCGTACAAAATAAAATGTAAATAAAACTAAAGATTTAATTTAAATCGAGAGCATGATTAGTATTAAGTTGTGTGTGCAAAGAAACATCAGACAAAAGAAATAAATTCCAAGAACTAACTATTAGACAAAAGAAATAATTTTTTTAATGTTAGACTACTATTTAATAAAGACTCAATCACTTTAGCCCAACACTTGTATAAAATTTATTAAATAGAGACATCATTCCATTTTCTAAAAAAGGCTTAAAGTTAATATCAGAGACCACACACAGGAGGGAAACTGAAGAACTTTGGCGTAGATAGTCACCATCAAGCTAAATTTATGATTGCTTATACAACAGATTCATATTTTCTGATAACATCCAAGAAAACAACCCTACTTCTGCTATGATCTTCCCTTTTCATTTCTGGTGTTGAATTCAGTGTTTCAAATTTTGTTTGTGGTCCATCACTGTTAATTTTCAGGATTCACAAATGTTGAGGACCACTGTACTTTAGATATTACTAGATCCATCATAACATTCACTTCACTTTGGATATCATTCTAAATCACCTCACAATTACAAATACACATATGTACTTCAAATTTGCTTGTGGTAGGAAATGAGCTAGTCAAATAAGTACTAGTTTTTCTTCAAAAACCGTGTATCCTAACTGCAAAGACTAAACCCTTGAGTTAGAGAGGACCTCAATGAAGGACAAAACTCTCTTCCTCAAGAGAATTTAACACTGTAAATAGAATAGGAGCATAAACACAAGAACCACAATTATGTTAGACACATGAATTTCATTTGTGTGGACTAAGAATTTGACTTGCTAGTTGCTTGAGATGAAGAATAAGACAGGACCACTAGTATTCTGTCAAAAATAAATAAAAACAGGACCACTAAAGAAAGACAAAGTTTTTGGTACTAAAGTATAACATGATTTGAGGTATACATCCATGTCTGGGGACAGTTGAAAGGTCCTATTCTCCCCCAAACTGTTGAAATCACTGACTCAACTCAAGTATTCTGCTATGTTTTAATAACAACTAACTAACATATAGTAGCAGCTTGGATTAGCAAATGACCTGTTGCTATACTTCTGTACTATTTTTCAGTTCAACCATAAAGATATCATTCAAGTATGTGTAGAGGAATTAAAAAAAGCCTTTGTCAGAAAATGAATCTTAAAAGTGTTTTTGATCTCTCACCACAACTAGGATCCATAACCACACTTCTTTATTGCATTTTAAAGTTTACACATTGAACAAAATAACATCAATATTTTTTGTTCTTCAAGCAATAATACTGACTGAAATTGAAACTTGTTTATGAAACATTTCATAATAGTGGAACCAAAGTTGCAAAGTTTTGCTGCCTAAGATCTGAATCCAAATAATAGAACCAGATCCTTTACCGCAAATCTTTGCAGCTCTCATAAAAGTTGCTGCAGAATTTTGTTGAGGATCGAATCCAAAAAATAGAACCAGATCCTCTACAGCAAATCTTTGCAGCTCTCATAAAAGTTGCAGTCGAGAATCTGATTCCAAACAAAAGAACATAGACTATAATCTGTTTCATGATCTCTTTCCTTTAATACACCCTTTGTCAAAAATAGTCAGTTTTTCACAGAGTAAAAAACAAATCTTAGCAAAATTTCTTAAATCCATGAACTCATTTGAGAAACAACATGATACAAACATCAAAACTTCAAAACAAACAAAAATTTAAGGCACTTGACACATAAATAATAGTTATAAATTGTAATGACGGTCGCAATGGCGAAATCATAATTTCGATTGGTAAGAAACAAGAACTAATCAATCTCTTAAAATGGAAAACCACATGTTGCATTGCTAATAAAAAAAAAAGCATACACAAGTTCCTCCAAATCAACCCTGCACAAATGAACTCATATAATTAACTAGAACCTTTGAATTCATTTCATATGATTACATGGTTGATACTTTAAGAACCTGAAGATTAGGAGAAGAAGCACTAAAAAACACCCTTTGAGATGAAGAAGATTCAGGAGATGAAAAAGATGAAGAATCTTTATTTCTCTGAGAAGAGCTTCTCCAAAAGCCAGTTCCATAAAAAGTCTCCCACATCTCTTTCTCCAATTCCATAGCCTCTTTATCTTCTTCCTCCACCCCCAAACTTTCACTTTTCACCCCCACATACACATCCACATCCACATCCTCATCATCATCACTACACATGGGATGCACCCGAACGCCAATATCATCACAACATCCACACGTGCAACGACGCTTAAGTGCCTTCGGCGGCAACATACCTTCCCCGGAAGTCGACTGAAGACGGCGACGACGACGCTGCCTACTCTTCTTCAACGCTTTATGACAAAGACTCGCCGGAACTTTGTAGATCGCCAAATAAACAATATTCGCCAGCGCACATGGACAGCAGCAACACACGGCGGCCGTTCCACCGACGGCTTCGCCGAGACGTGTCCCGGCCTTTAACGAACTTTTTCCCGTTTGTAAAAGCGGTTGTCTCCGGTTCGAAGATCCCACCGGTAGAAGAACTACCTTACTCGACATAGCAGTGACTAATCTCCAAAACCGGTTAAAATAAAATAAAATACCTGAGTTTGATGTGCAATTCTCTATTTATTTAAAGAAAGAAGCGGAAGATAAAGGAGGCTATGTGTTTGTGATAACTGCTACCTTTTCTTCCCTTGGAGCCATAACGGCACCTGTAACAGAAAATTAGCAGTTCGCGGAAAGTTTGTTACAATAAAATGCAAAGAATGAGTTTTATTACTAGTTTGTTTCTTTATAAGCTAAATTTTCTCAGGTGATCCGAAAACAGAGGCAAAATAAGATAATTTTGTTGTTATTGGTCTAAGTTTTGTTGATGGGTTGGTTTATCTAGGGCGAGTGGAAAATGAGGAGAGGGTGTATGTGACGTAAATAGGTGGTGGGGGTATTAATTAATGGGAATATCTAGAAGTAGAAACGGTTGGGATTGTAAAAAATAGATGAAAAAGTGTATTACGCAAATGTGGATGATAAAAGGCATATGGGTGGATTTAGGTATTTGGGGTTTGTGCTTTCTAGAGAGCACGGGTGTAGAGTCAAACTGAGTGAGACATATATAGATAATATAGAAAAACAAGAGTTGGCAAAGGACGCGTGATTGAATTGGACTTGTTTTATATTTATTTGTTTAATTACACAAGTGCTTGTGTGTATATGACCAGGATTTGATTAATAATAATAATAATAATAATAATACTAGTGAAGTGCTTGTGTGTATATGACCAGGACTTTCTAGAATATTTATTATTTTATATAAAAAAGTATATTATTATTTTAAAAAATTTAATCAGATTTTACATTTTTTTAATAAAAAATACCATTTAAAATAGGAGAGAAATTTCTTTTCGTTCACTTTGGATCATCTTCTTCGTTTTTCTTTCATTTCTTCTCCATCTTCTTCATTTCTCTTTTCTCTATTTTTTTTTCTTCTCTATTTTTTTTAATGAATTAGAGTAAAATTAAGAGAGATAGAGAGAATGAAGAGAAAAGGAGAGAAAAATAAAGAAGAGGATATAAATCTCTTTTTATTTCATAGAAGAAAACTCATGTTAAATAAGATATTTATTGGTGGGCGGAAGCAAACCTTAAATAAGAAGATGAAGATTATATATTAATATTTATACAAATTAATTTTAAAGCACGTGTGAACATGTTTATATTTAGATGAACAAGATATATAACTATAACTCTTCAATTTAAAAAGTAGATAAGAGAAATATTTGGTTTATAGTTAATGCGTAGAATATAATTGATCCATTCTTAAGGTGGATAAGGAAAGGTTTAAGGTTAGTACTTGAAATGTACCATGAATCATCTATTATGTCAAACAATGTGTCTCGATGTTTAGAAGAACAACTTAGATTTAATGTTATAATAATAAATGTTTATATATAATTGATCTGACCTGATCAGAAATGGACCGTCACGGTTGGCTCTGAGCAGAAAGCTTTTTGAACGAAGTGGGGGTACCTGCAAGGCACTCCGATGCTGAAGTAAGTAGGAGTACGGGCAGATAATAGCAAGTGTAAGGTTAGAATGATGAATACCTGACCCTCTGGAAACAGAGGGTATTTATAGCCCCCAGCGCTGGGCCAAGGTTCCTTCGTTGGGCCGGGCAGGTTTGGCCCAATGGAGGGACTGTCAGGTTCTACGTGCGTAGTGGGGACCCGCATGTGGTCCCCTTCCTGGATGTTCTGCGTGAAGTGCGGGCGGACGGAGACGCGGTCTTTTCGGAGTATCGTTGGGGGAACAGTGGACTGAGTCTGCCCTAGCTGGGGTGCTCGAGGTAACGTCGAGCTGGACCTCAGAATGTGGCGCTGGACCACAGCATGTCGAGCTGGAGATGTACTGTCGAGCCAGCGACTACGCGTCGGGCACGGTCGTACTCTTTGGTCGGCGTGGCCCTTGTAAGTCCATTTGGACTGGGCCTTTGCAATGCTTTTGGGCCTGTCGGGCCCAGTCCAGAACAGGGGCCCCCCAAGTCGTGGTTCCTTTGTGAGGAGCCATGGCTTGAACTCAGGTCGTTTCCTCATCGAGGTCTCGTGCCCGGGACAGAGGTGTAGGCCCTCGAGGGCCTCCTCGTGCCGTGCTCGGAGACATCTTCCGCGGTGGATGCCTGGAGGATCCTCACCGGGGCGCGTCTGACGAGCATACGAGATATCTTTCGGGAACTGTGTCGCCATCCTATGGGGATAGGGTCAGCATTGCGTTGGGAGCAGCGCGTCGGGGAGAGAGACTCCGTGGTTGCCCGAGGTGACGTTTGGTATTCCACGTCATCACTATAAATAGGAACCTTGGGCCCCATAACACGTTTCTACTCTTTGTGCTCTCTCTGCTGTTGCTCTTCCAGATTTTTCCCAATCGCAATCTTCTGTCACAGATTCTTCTACTCCGTAGCCGAATCCTACTTTTTGATTCAAGTAAGTGGTTTATCTTCTTCATTTTCCTGTTAAAATGCATGATTTTTGGCGTTTGTAGATGTTTTAGGGACTGTGCGCGTGGGATTAGCCCGATAAACTCATACTTAGCCCGACATATTCATGCCTAGGACCGGCAAATGCATGTTTGTGGTCGGCATATTCATAGTTTTAGGTGATAAACTTCAGCGCTGCCCGGGGTCTTCATGATCCAGGGCGCCTGATTCATGATCGCGCCCGGTATGTTCATGGTCTTGGCCGTGGGCCTCATGGTGTGGCTCGCCATGTTCATACCTTGGGTCGACATGTTGGAGAGTGACCGCGTAGTTGGTTTGAGGAAGAACACATCGAGTTTCAGGATGTCAGGGAGGCAACCATTCGTGGAAACGGACTATGTGGTCGTGCATGGGACGACGTGATTTGTCGAGCGTATGGCTTCGTGCCCAATTGACTGGTTTCCCGTGCTCTGCAGGTAACCATGGCGGACGAGCCGAGCTCCTCCGGGCGCCACGATCGTGAAGAACAAAGTGCCGATGAGTCGGTCATCTTGATTGATACTGTGACCGACCCTTTGCTGGATTGGGTGGGCGTCGAGCCCCGAGGGATCGCGTCGATCTACAGCCGGGGCGACCGAAATCCATATGCTGTCATCGAAGCGGGCCAGGGCCAGCCCGACTTCCAAAAGAACTTCGTAGTCATGCGCCCGTCCTCCCGTTCAAGGATCTGCTCGGTTTATCCGGAATATAGCTTCGCGATGTACGAGATCGCGTTCAAAGATCTAGGGCTGCAGCTGCCCTTCACTGATTTCCAGGTCGGGGTCTTCACTCACCTGGAGTTGGCCCCGTCCCAGCTACATCCAAACTCACTCGCCTTCATCCGGGCGTTTGAGCTGACGTGTCGCTATCTGAGGATCGGGGCGACCATACCGCTCTTCTTCCGGATTTTTCATCTGCAGCGCCAGTCTCGAGGCGGGAAACATAGCTGGGTCTCCTTGAAGCAGTCGAGGAGACTCTTTAAAATGTATATGGATTCCGTAAGGGGTTTCAAAGACAAGTGGTACGTTGTGCGGCCAGTTACCACCTCGGCTTTAGGATCCATGTACGAGGAGGAGGAGCCCCTAAGAGATGATGACGGGGAGGCGGTTTTGGGCGACGATGGGAGTCCTGTGATGGCCCGTACGGCTAAGTTCCCTGTGCACTAGATATTCAGGCACTACGAGCATGGGACCGGTTACTACCACACTGCTGCCGGGGACATGTGCTCGGAAGACGAGGAGGCGTACGCCACACTTTGCCGGTTTGTCGATAGCTTCCACCCTGCTCGGTGGGCTACGAGGGAAGGGGACGATATCCTGGACGCAGAGGGTTACCCAACGTTTGAGTCTCGGCCGATTGATACCAAGGCACTCGTGGAGTGCCAGACGTACAGGAAGGCTGCCCGTCTACTAGGTTGTTTATTGCTTGAATTTCTTTGCTCGTTATTTATTTATGAGCTTGCTCGATACTAACCCATCTTTTATTTTGTGCAGGTTTGATGGCCGGTCGACATGAAAGGCTTTTGAAATTGTCTTGCGACCAGAAGCGAGACAGGAGGGTCGTGAAGGCCCCACAGGCGATGAGGATGGGCCCGCCACACAGTCCAAGTGCTCCTCAGCCGGTGAGGGTGGACTCGCCGCCAAGCTCGGGGGCCGCGTCGGATGGGACCCCAGAAGTTGAAGAGGTCGACCCTAGTGCCGTCCTGATGCAGAGGAAGAGGACCCGTGTGGAAAGTGGTCCGACTGTTGGCGAGGACGCCAGTGCCATTAGGTCTTTCGCGTTCCCCCCTTGCTTCAAAGAGGAGGGCTTCTTCGAGAGATTCCCTCTGACAGTGGTTGCCGACGAGGTTGAAGCTATAAAAAGGATGAGTAAAGAGGATCGGAAGATGTATCTGGCCGCCAGCATGGACGGGCTGGTGAAAATGGCCGAGATGGCCCTGGTGCTATCCGAGGAAGGGGGGGATCCTGTCCGTATCGAAGAACTCGAGCAGGAGAAAGCGTCCCTTACCTCGAGCTCGCGGAAGTTGAAGACCGCTCTGGAACGCTCCGAGGAGATGTTCCGCGAGCAGACGGCGATGCTGGATGCTGAGAGGGAGATGTTGACCCTGGAGAAGGAAAAGTCGGGGAAGTTGGCCGAGGAGGGGGAGCTTCTCCGGGCAGACAGGGATCGTCTGGGGGCCAAAGTCGGACGCTTGGCCCAGCAGATCGAGGAAATGAACGCTGCCATGCAACCTGCCGAGGACGAGCCGGAGGACATAGCGGCTTTGAAGAGTCGATCGGAGCTGGTCGCCCATATCCGGCTCCTCAAGGCAGATTGCGTCAGTGCTCTGGAGGATGGGTTCGACTCCGCAATCGGTCAGCTCTCCTTGCTAAACCCTGGTCTGGTCACTGAGGGTATCGGCCACACACATCAGATCATGGATGGCGTGATCGTTCCTCCGCCCGACTCTCCCGTCGTCGACAATGATGGTTCTGGGGAAACCTGACTAGGATAGCGGGCCTGCGTGCCTTTGACATTTGTATTCGTTGGGCCTGCGTTCCCGTCTGTTGTACGTTATGAACATCGCTGGCCTTCTTGGTCGGTTTATAATTGTTTTGTCGCCTTCAGGCGTTTTTATCTGAATGCTGTTTTACATTTCGAATGTTTTGCCCTTGCTTAAAATCTTATATATTTGCATAAAATTTTAGCCTAAGTCATGGGCCCGAGGAGTGCCCGTAAGTGGCTGTGATTTGGCGAGCGAGTCTGCCCGCCTTCCGTTTGTATGCGTGTCCGGCCCTCTTTCGGTGGCCAGAGTCACCTAATTGTTGTGCTCGAGGGGAGAGACTTCCCTTTGACCCTTTTAGATGGCCCGTCATTCTTGACGACTTGTCGGGCATTTGGAGCGAGGTTGCTCAGTCAGGCGCGAAGCCCGGTCGGGACTATTCGCCCTTGGCGTGAACTGCCCATCGCGAGCTGGGTGTTCTGCCTCATGGGTACAACGACGGTGGTGCTCGGTATAGCTGTCCACGTCGGGCACTATCGATCGTCATCGTTTGCCGTGCGATGCTGTGTGATTTGGCCGTATGTCGGGCTTGTACCTTAGCCTTTATACGAAGTCGGACGTTTTTCCTCGTTGACCGAGCGCGGGTGCCGTTGGTCGAGGGTCCCAGGTGTTGGTAGTTTCTAACTGTAGTACTGCTTTAGCTTAGCAGCGTTCCAGGGTTGTGGTAATGGCTCTCCGTCTAGTTGCTCGAGGTAGTACGCCCCGGTACCCGTGGTGCCGTGGACGCGATAAGGTCCTTCCCAGTTCGCGGCCAGCTTCCCTTCACGGGAATATTTCTGGTTCCTGCGTAATACCAGGCTGCCGATTTCGAACTCGCGCTTGATGACCTTGTCGTTGTGGCGTAGAGCCACTCGTTGTTTTAGGGTGGCTTCGCGCAGGGCTGCACCCGATCGGATTTCCTCGACTAGGTCGAGTTCATCCCTTAGTGCTTCGTCGTTCATTTCTTCGTCGAGGGGGTCCTCCGTTCGTCGGGATGGTTCCATGATTTCGACCAGGATGACAGCCTCGGTGCCATACGTCAGTCGAAATGGTGTCTCACCCGTCGTTGAGTGGGGTGTGGTGCGGTATGCCCACAAGACGCTGTGGAGCTCCTCGACCCATCCTCTTTTGGCTTCGCCGAGCCGACGTTTGAGCCCTCGGAGGATGACTCTGTTCGCGGCTTCGGCTTGCCCGTTGGTCTGAGGGTGCTCGACTGACGTGAAATGTTGTTTTGTCCCTAGTTTGGTGACGAAGTCCCGGAACCCGTGGTCGGTGAACTGGGTACCGTTGTCGGTCACCAGGGCCTGCGGAATTCCGAACCTGGCGAGGACGTTTCTTTTGTAGAAACGGAGGATATTGTGCGAGGTGATTTTTGCGAGTGCCTCGGCCTCGATCCACTTCGTGAAGTAATCCACGGCGACGATGAGAAATTTGTTCTGGTAGGTTCCTTGCACGAAGGGCCCGAGGATGTCCATGCCCCACCAGGCGAACGGCCATGGGGACGACAATGTGTTCAGCTCGTGCGGGGGGGCGAGGTGCATATCCCCGTGCTTCTGGCACTTGTCACATTTTTTCACGTGTTCCTTGGCATCCTGTTGCATCGTCGGCCAGTAGTATCCTGCTCGAAGGGCTTTCCGCGCTAAGGATTTACCGCCCATGTGCTGGGCGTTGATCCCTTCGTGTATCTCCCGTAGTACGTCGGGGATGGTGGACTCGTCGATGCATTTCAGGAGGGGGATGGAGAATCCTCTTCGGTATAGTTTCTGCTCGAGAACCACGTAGGAACATGCTCGTCGTTTGATTATGGCAGCTTCGGACTGGTTCGACGGGAGTTCTCCTTTTGTCAGGAAATTATAAACCGGGGTCATCCAGGACGTGGCATCCCCGATGGCATGGATCTCGACCTTAGTCGAGGGTGGTTCGATACTTGGACGTGCCAGAGATTCCTGGATGACGGATTTATTCCCGCCCTTCTTTCGTGTGCTCGCCAGTTTGGACAATATGTCTGCCCTCGTGTTTTGCTCGCGGGGAACATGAGAAATTTCTGCTCGTACGAACTTTGTCATGTGTTTTTTGACTAAGTTCAAATACTCGATGAGGTTGTCGTTTTTGGCCTGGTAGCTTCCCTGTACTTGAGAGGCGACGAGCTGGGAGTCGGTGTAAATTTGTACCTCGCGGGCTCCCAGGTCCTCGGCTAGTCTCAGTCCTGCGAGCAGGGCTTCGTATTCTGCCTGGTTATTTGACGTCGGGAAGGAGAGAACTAAGGAGTGCTCGATTACTACGCCTTCTTCGTTTTCCAGGAGGATCCCTGCGCCGCTACCGGACGAGCTGGACGCTCCGTCGACGAAGATGGTCCACTTGTGTTCCTTCCCCGGGGGAAGGTCGTGAGTGGTCATCTCCGCGACAAAGTTGGCCAAGGCCTGTGCTTTCAGGGCTTTCCTGCTTTCGTACTGAATGTCGAACTCGGAGAGTTCCAAGGACCACTTCAGCATCCTGCCCGCCATATCTGGCCGACCCAGGAGTTGCCTCACCGGCTGATCGGTTCGCACGATCATGGTGTGGGCTAGAAAGTAGTGTCTGAGCCTCCTCGCAGCGTTGACGAGGGCCAGAGCAACCTTTTCTATCTGCTGGTATCTGCTTTCGGGCCCTTGTAAGGCTTTGCTCGTGAAGTAGACTGGTTTCTGCCCGTCGGGGGTCTCGCGGACAAGGGTTGCGCTGATGGCTTCGTTCGAAACGGCCAAGTATAAGTACAACGGTTCCCCGTCGTCTGGTCGAGACAGCACGGGCGGCTGAGACAGGCTCTGCTTCAGATGGCGAAGTGCGTGCTCGCATTCCTCGTTCCATTCGAAAGCTGCTTCCTTTCGAAGGAGTTTGAAGAAGGGGAGGGCGTGCTGAGCGGACTTCGCGACGAAGCGGGATAGTGACGTAAGCACGCCGTTCATGATTTGTATCGACTTCTTCGACGTCGGTGTTGGGAGGTCGGAGAATGCCCGACATTTGTCGGGGTTGGCTTCAATCCCTCGTTCTGTTAGATAGAATCCAAGGAATTTTCCTGCCTTAACCCCGAACGTGCACTTCTCGGGGTTGAACCTCATTTTGCACTGTCTTGCTTGGGCGAAGACTGTCTTGAGATGAGCTGCGTGATCGGTGTCTGCTTGGGATTTGACGATCATGTCGTCCATATATACCTCGAGCATGTCGCCAATCTGTTTGTTGAAAACTCTGTTCATCATACGTTGGTAAGTTGCTCCGGCGTTTTTCAGTCCGAAGGGCATTACGTTGTAGTAATAGTTGCCCGAGCTGGTCATGAATGCCGTGCTGTGTTTGTCGCCCAGAGCCATTGGGATTTGGTTATATCCCGAGTAGGCGTCCATGAACGACAAAGTTTTGTAGCCGGCCGAGTTGTCGACCAGCATGTCTATGTTAGGTAAGGGAAAAGCATCCTTCGGGCAAGCCCGGTTGAGATCGGTATAGTCAACACACATTCTCCATTTTCCATTATTCTTTTTCACAAGTACAACATTTGACAGCCAGGTGGAATACCGGGCTTCAGAAATAAAATTTGCCTCTAGGAGGTCTTTTACAGCTTTTTCAGCAGCCTCCGTTTTTTCTGGAGACTGCCTACGCCTACGTTGTACTACGGCCTTGGCGGCTGGATCAACGGCGAGGTGGTGACAGGCGACCTCAGGGTCGAGTCCGGGCATCTCTGCAGCGCTCCAAGCGAAGAGATCAGCATTCTCGCGCAGACATGCCTTGATTTGCTTCTTGGCCAAGTTGGGGAGGTCTTTACCAATCTTCACTCCCTTGGTCGGGTCTGTGCCGAGGGGAACGAGTTCAAAATCCCCGTCCGGAATAGGTCGGAGTGGGATTTGCTCGCTGCTGGATGGCTCGTCCTGATCAAAGCGAGCGTCGAGGGCTATGGAGTCGACCTTTGGTGGGGCCTTCTGGACCTCTTCCTCGGGGGATGCTTTCCTGTCGGGCTCCTGTTTTGTCCTTTTGGCGGGTCTGGTCCCTACGTCGACGATATCTCGTCCCTTAGAAGCAGCATTGAAGCACCTACGGGCAGCGGCTAGGTCTCCTTGGATGGTGGCTACCCGTGCCCTTTTGGTGTAGAACTTCATCTTCAGATGGACGGTCGAGGGCACCGCCGTCAGCTCCGCCAGTGTCGGTCTCCCCAAGATGCAATTGTATAGAGACGGGCAGTCAATGACGAGGAAGCAGACCTTAACCTGTCTCGTAGCCGTTCCTTCGCCGAACGTAACCAGGAGCTCGACATAACCCCAAGGTTTGGAAGTCGAGCCGTTGAAGCCTTGTAGATCCGACCCCACATACGGAGAGAGATGTGAGTCGTCCAATTGTAAGGTCCGGAACAGCTGGTTGTACATCACGTCGACGGAACTCCCTTCGTCGACCAGGATGTGATGCACGTCAAAATTGGCCCTTTTTGCCCTTATCAGTAAGGGGATGACCGCGTTTGGGGCTCCGCCGGGGAGTTCTTCCAGGTAGAAGGTGATGGGCTCTGACCTGCCCTTCACCCTTTCGAACGTTACAGTTTGCGGAGGAGCTATGTCGACCAGCTCGTCCAACTTCCTCTTAGCTGAATTGATGGTGAGGTCGTTGAACCCGCCCCCGTTGATGACCATGGCGGAGGGAAAGTATTCCCACCTGCTGTGTGTTGTCAGGGGCTCCTGCAGGAGCTCGGGAATGTCGAAGTCCTCGGGCCTGGTTACCGAGAAGGCGGTCTGGATAGGCACCGACTCGTCTGATGGTCGGGCGTCTTCTTCGGGCTCCTTGGTTTCATGGGCGTCACGACGGGGAGCGTCGCTTCGCCTGTACTGCGCGAGCCTCCCTCCCTTGATGAGGGTTTCAATGGCGTCCTTGAGGTAGACACAGTCCTCTGTCAAATGACCATGACTCCTATGGTATTGACAGTATTTATTTTTATCCGCCCCTGGCTTGGCGGGAGTAGGTCGGGGACGCTTGATGCCACCGTCTCTGAAATCTGTACTGGCACACTCTGCCAAAATACGCTCGCGGGAAGCTGTGAGTGGAGTGTACTCGGTGAAACGGCCCGAGGGGCCCCTTTGTTCCCGGGCTTCCCGGGGTCGATCTTCTTTCCTTTTCTCCCCGGTACGTCGGGGAGGAGCCTCTTGTCGTGAGCTGCTGCTGTTGTTGGGACCTCGAGCCCTGGAGTCCCGGGCCCTGTTGGCAGCTTCCCTCTCCTCGTAGTCCATATATGCTCGGGCCTTGTCGAGGAGGGCATCAAAAGTCGGGGGTGGCTCAATCCCCACAGCTTTTCTGAATTCTGTGACGGGGAGGAGACCCCTCTCCAGCAAGTATCTTTTCATGTGGTCCGCGCAGGGGACCTGTATTGCTTCTCGATTGAAGCGGTTGATGAACTCCCTCAAGGTTTCATCCTGTCTTTGGATGATGGCCTCGAGGGCTGCCTCGGTCTTCGGATGGCACCGAGAAGCTGTGAAGGAACTGATGAACTGGTTCTTCAGGTTCCGCCACGATGTGATTGAGCCCGGGGCGAGTCCTTTATATCAGTCCATGGCCGCCTTCCTGAGAGTCGTGGGGAAAAGACGGCATTTGATGGGCCCCCCGACATTATGATAGTGGAGCATGGCTTCGAACCCGTCAATGTGGTCGACCGGGTCCGCTACTCCGTCATACTCCTTCAGATGCGGGGGCTTCTCCATGCCCGGGGGGATGGGTGCATCCATGATGGCCTGCGACAGGGGACCGCGGGGGTCGTCCTCGCCGCTCCTCTCCGGAGAAAAAGATGGGGACCTTTAGTTTTGTCTGGCACGGTGGTCGTGCTGAGTTTCCCTCGAGCGTGATGCTCGGTGGTTGAATGTCACACGCCCGTCCCCGGTGTGCCTCTTGTCGTGCCTTGATGGGTCGCGACTGGGTTCTCCGGCAGGGATGGCGGGCTGTCTCTCATAGTAGGGCCGCCTCTGCTTTGGCCGGGGAGAGGGGCTCCTGGAGTTCTCCCTGTAGTGTCTCTGCGGGGGAGAAGGGTGTCGAACCTCTGTGACCCGAGGGGGTGGAGAATGTGGCCTCCGATGCCTCCTCGGGGGTCGTCAATCATCTTCAAGTGCCCTTAGTCTTTCTCCTTGGGCGAAGATGAGATAGTTTGTCTGATTAATGGCCGCGAACAGTGCCTGGGTCGTGGCATCTGCCCCGGCGGGAACTGGGACTTCATGGAACCGGGCAGCTCTGTAATGAGCGAGAGCTACCGGGTCGTCTTCAAGTAGTGGTAGGGACGGGGAGGATGATGCAGTATCCCCGTCCCTGTAGGAGGAAGTTCCAGGGGCGGTCGTCACAGGAATGGTGCTGTGGCCGGGATCACCGGGGTTATCGAGGTGTCCATTCTTGTCCGCGGTACCGTTATTAGTGTCGGTGACACGGACGGGCTGCTCGTCGCGAGCTGGATCAACCATGACAGGTGGTTGAATTGAGCTTTGGTCTTTAGAGTTGTTCGTTAGACGGGGAAGCTAGTTCCCACAGACGGCGCCACTGATCTGACCTGATCAGAAATGGACCGTCACGGCTGGCTCCGAGCAGAAAGTTTTTTGAACGAAGTGGGGGGGTACCTGCAAGGCACTCCGATGCTGAAGTAAGTAGGAGTACGAGCAGATAATAGCAAGTGTAAGGTTAGAATGATGAATACATGACCCTCTGGAAACAGAGGGTATTTATAGCCCCCAGCGCTGGGCCAAGGTTCCTTCGTTGGGCCGGGCAGGTTTGGCCCAATGGAGGGACTGCCAGGTTCTACGTGCGTAGTGGGGACCCGCACGTGGTCCCCTTCCTGGATGTTCTGCGTGAAGTGCGGGCGGACGGAGACGCGGTCATTTCGGAGTATCGTTGGGGGAACAGTGGACTGAGTCTGCCCTAGCTAGGGTGCTCGAGGTAACGTCGAGCTGGACCTCAGAATGTGGCGCTGGACCACAGCATGTCGAGCTGGAGATGTACTGTCGAGCCAGCGACTACGCGTCGGGCACGGTCGTACTCTTTGGTCGGCGTGGCCCTTGTAAGTCCATTTGGACTGGGCCTTTGCAATGCTTTTGGGCCTGTCGGGCCCAGTCCAGAACAATAATTTTTAAGAAAAATGATTTTACGAAATAATATATATTTTTAAGAAAATTAATTTTGCAATTTAAAAAAGAATAACGATATATTTTATTGTGAATTTTTTTTTTGAATAATTAAGTATTAAAAAAAAATCGCAAATAACCGCGTTTCGGAAAAAATTACGCAAATAACCATGTTTCAGATGACTCTCCAAAGGAGGAGCCATCTCATTTGGCGCCTACACCCATTATTTAAGGGGAGGCGCCATCTCACTTGGCGCCTATGTGTTTAGGGCATGCCCTAAGCCAAGTGAGATGACGCCTATGTGTATTTCTAGGGTAAATTTTGCTTCTTTTTTTTTGGTCTGGTGCGTTGCGTATTGGATCAACAAAATTGACTTTTTATTAAAAAAAAATAATTACATCCAAATGTATTACATTAAAAAAACAGATAAAAAAAACAGATAAAAAAACAAATAAATCAGTGATCCCCCGGAACTCGGTAATGACCCCCGGTTCCGCATCCCCGTCCTCACCTTTCCCGTGCTGGGTGTCGTCGCATTTCCTGTTGTGGCAGGGTCGATGGCCCATCGAAGTCAATGTGTTCCGGATCCATAAAATCAGTCAGATCTCCATATCTAGAAGATCCACTTTGGTACAGTCGGTTACCCATACCCTCAAAGTTTGGTCGTGTTGGCGGTGGATGGGGTTTCATGGTGGGTCTGTAGCATTGATCGTCTGAGTACGGTGGATAGAAAGGAAATGGATCTTGGGGTGTTTGGTATTGAGGATGTTGGGTGGTTTGGTGATATTGTGGTTGATGGTAGGCTGGGTCGGTTTGTTCGTAATCTTCCGACATTCCCAGATCAGGGTTAAGGCTGGATGTTGAGGGGCCCATATTGGGATATACGGAAGACTGAAATTGTGTGTGGGGTATGCGGGTGTGTTGGTATTGTGGTTGGGTGTGAGGCATATGGGGGTATTGGTAGTGAGGTGGTGATTGTGGTTGGTTGTGGGGCATTTGAGTGTAATTGTGTTGTGGTGGAGATTGTGGTTGGGTGTTTGTGGTTCTGTTTCTTCTGGGGGGTTGGTGGGAGGTTGATGGGTTTTGGGTTTGTTGTTGGGGAAACGAGGGTTGTGCTCATTGTGTGCGTGGGTCAACCAAGTACCTTGGATGCGACACGTGCATTTCAGGGTTACTAACCGACCTGTACCAAGATAAATATTGATCCGTGTGTCGCATATTACCATGATTAAGGAAAACCGGGAATTGCAAGACATATCGGTGACGCCTCTGCCACATCTTACACCATTCCGGAGCGAAGTCTTTCCAGTTGGTAAGACCCCACTGGGCGTCGACCCTTTTGAGATGCCATGGGGACAAACAAGTTGGATCACTTGGTATCTCTTAATGCATTCCTAACTGCATCTTCACACGGTCGTTGTGGTGCATCTCCACAATGTTGAACCGAATGATTGCAGTCTTCGCGGTCCAAATTGCTGCATCCTCTGGGTTTGGATCATGGCACAAACTCAAATATGGTCTCCAGACGAACTGCGATAAAATTTAAATCAGGTTAACGAAAATGTAATATATAAATAATTTAAATGAAGAAAAGTTTAAAGGTACGACGTACATCATCCAGGCCTAAGTGATCCAACAAATTGCGGTATAGTGCGACATTGAATCTTGGATTCTTGCCGTAATCCATACCCCTCACGCAATACCTAAAGGAAATAAAAAACATTTTATTTTTAGCATATATTTGGTGAAGAGATGAATAGTAATAAATGATATAACTTGATGACTTACTTTATTGCGTACGGGAAAACGAAAGTGTTGTTGTTGACGGGGTTTAAGGACTCCATCCTCCACCAACCCCAGGCTTATAGTAAAAAAGCGCACCCATAAAATGTACATTTTTTCTTGACTGCATTTTTGCACAAGGAACTGTATAGGTGGGCTAAAACTGCAGAACCCCAACTATACTTTCTTGTTTTTTCAAAATCTCTAAGTAAATGTAAATACATAAAATTTACACTATTTCCCGTACTTTCGGGAAATAAAAAGGTACCAAATAGTATCATAAGATAATTTCTGGCTTTTACTACCCTGTCTTGCTCGGAGGAATTTTCGTTTAATTCCAAACTTGCATAATAACTTTTAAGCTCAGTGAGTAGTATTCCCTGACCTCTCGCACCACCACCTTCTATCATATCCCTGCCCAACAGTTCTTCACACTGAGAGTTGGGTTGTTGAACCGACCCGTTCACGGTCTTACCGTCGACAGGGACCTAGTAACATGTACACATCCTCTAGTGTGACGGTACATTCACCTATTGGTAGGTGAAATGTATGAGTCTATGGTCTCCACCTTTCCAACATTGCAAGAATGAACTTCGAATCAATTGTGCAGTTGGAGATCTTTATAACATGTCCAAAACTTGTGTATGGTCGGGAGCCAGGTAGTTGTGAGAACGGATTCTGAATCTTTTGGTATCCTGAGTTCATAATGTAAAAGGTGTAAGATTAAGTAAGATGAACAAAGCATTATCTGAAGTATAAAAAATGTATAACCAAAATAGAAACTTACAAATGCGGCAATATTTTCCCTTGTGCCTCTGTGAGAATCGCCCATTGTTAGAAGAGCCATTGTTTAAAATGCTTGAGATTATGAAAGACATAGAAAGTGTAAGAGATTATGAAAGACTTAGAAAGTGTAAGAGATTATGAAAGATTTCGTAGCAGAGAGTGAGACTTGTGTGGGTGTGAGAGATGTATGATGTGGTCTGTATTTATAGGCAAAAAAATTTCATAGAGTGAATGAGGTGGTAGCTGGTGCATGCATGCATGAGAAGTGTCACTCTTGCAGGCTAGGTGGCAGCCTAGGGGGTTACATATCTGCATGCATGTACAAAAATGAAAGGTGTCACTCTTGCAGGCTAGGTGGTAGCCTAAGGATGTAACACGATTGGACATTAAGGGAGGCGCCATTGGACTTGGTGAAAGAGTACAAAAATGAAAGGTGTCGTCATCCCAATTGGCGAATAAGAGGTGTCATTGGTTGCAGACTAGGCTCAGGCTACGTGACAGCCTTTGGAATGCCATGCCTGAATGCATGTAACCCTATTGGAGGTGATGGGAGGAGACTTACAAGATATAGTGTAGGTGCAGAGTAGGCGCAGGCTAGGTGGCAGCCTAGGGGGTTACATATCTGCATGCATGTATCACGATTGGACATTAAGGGAGGCGCCATTTGACTTGGCGAAAGAGTACAAAAATGAAAGGTGTCGTCATCCCAGTTGGCGAGTAAGAGGTGTCATTGGTTGTAGGCTAGGCTCAAGCTACGTGACAACCTTTGGGATGCCATGCCTGAATGCATGTAACTCTATTGGAGGTGATGGGAGGAGACTTACAAGATACAGTGTAGGTGCAGAGTAGGCGCAGGCTAGGTGGTAGCCTATGGGGTTACATATCTGCATGCATGTATCACGATTGGACATTAAAGGAGGCGCCATTTGACTTGGTGAAAGAGTACAAAAATGAAAGGTGTCGCCATCCCAATTGGCGAGTAAGAGGTGTCATTGGTTGCAGGCTAGGCTCAGGCTACGTGACAGCCTTTGGGATGCCATGCCTGAATGCATGTAACCCTATTGGAAGTGATGGGAGGAGACTTACAAGATACAATGTAGGTGCAGGGTAGGCGCAGGCTAGGTGGCAGCCTAGGGGGTTACATATCTGCATGCATGTATCACGATTGGACATTAAGGGAGGCGCCATTTGACTTGGCAAAAGAGTACAAAAATGAAAGGTGTCACCATCCCAATTGGCGAGTAAGAGGTGTCATTGGTTGCAGGCTAGGCTCAGGCTACGTGACAACCTTTGGGATGCCATGCCTGAATGCATGTAACCCTATTGGAGGTGATGGGAGGAGACTTACAAGATACAGTGTAGGTACAGAGTAGGCGCAGGCTAGGTGGCAGTCTAGGGGGTTACATATCTGTATGCATGTATCACGATTGGACATTAAGGGAGGCTCCATTTGACTTGGCGAAAGAGTACAAAAATGAAAGGTGTTGTCATCCCAATTGGCGAGTAAGAGGTGTCATTGGTTGCAGGCTAGGCTCAGGCTACGTGACAGCCTTTGGGATGCCATGCATGTAACACTATTGGCAGCCTTGGGGGTTACATCCTTACTTAATTGAAATTCAGTATGAGATTTTTAGTCTTACGTTTATCATAACATTGATTCACTTAATCTGTCAAATCTTCCAACCTTCAAACGTTCATACAATCAAACCTTCAAACCTTCAAACAATCAAACATACAAACCTTCGAATAACTCATAAACTTCAAACATTCCAACCTTCAAACCTTACAACCTTCAAACCTTCATACAATCAATAAACTTCAAACATTCCAACCTTCGAATAACTCATAAACTTCAAACATTCCAACCTTCAAACCTTCAAACAACCCTACGCAATGGCCTCTGCACCACAATATGTCGTCAAAGCACATTTCAACGGTGAGACATACATTTGTCCCACCACTGGGTTTTTGTTTAGAGACACAGACAACATCAAATTTCTCTTAAACGGGAAAGCCAATTTCTCCTACTTCAAAAAACGATTGGAGGCCAAACTTGGACGAGGCCCTGTGACACATATATTTTATCAGAATCCAGTTTTTTTGGAAACAACCAAATAATTTTTTATAAGGTTGAAGTTCAAGATGACGAGGATCTCCAGAATATGTTTTCCAGCCATGTGTATTCTGGGTACGACTCTATTGAGTTGTACATTATGCTGCGAGAGCCTTAGGTGACACAAGTGGTTGATCCTTTGGAGAATGAACAAGCTGAGGTAGATGCAGTTGATGAAGAAGAAGAAGATGACGAGTTAGAGTTTGATGAAATGGTGAATGATGATTCCGACGATGATGTCATACCTAGTATTCCTGCAAACGAGATCTACACACCACCTCCGCACATGACAAACTTCAACATGGGCGGAGATGAACCGTCTACTGACTTATTTTTCAATCCGTATATGCAGTCGGATGAAAATTTAAAAGAGAAGGACAAATTTCGTAATAGAGAGGAATGCATCAGAGCCATAAAAAAATTCCACATGCTCAACTCGGTTGATTTTAAGGTGGACCGTGTCAACCCAAAAAGGTACAAGATCAAGTGTGTCCACCCTGACTGTATGTTCAAGCTGACTGCATCATACAGATTAAGAGGTGACTGTTGGGTCATAGGTTCCATGACTACCCACACTTGTGTAAGTTCTACCCAATCACAGGACCACCGAAAACTTAATTACGATCTCATCTGTCAAGAAATCCTACCACTGGTCAGCAACGACCCATCTTTGAAGGTGAAAACAATCATCTCCCACATCACCACGATTTTTAACTATACTCCGTCTTACCGTAAGGCGTGGTTAGCAAAGACTAAGGCGATTGAAAAGGTGTACGGAAACTGCGAGGAGTCATACCAAGAACTTCCTCGCTACCTGAATGCACTCAAGACGTATTCTCTGGGTACTGTTTACGTTCTGGAAACAGTGCCAGCATACGCCCAAGATGGTAGTCTACTAAACGGTAACAGAATATTCAGTCGAGTGTTTTGGGCATTTCAGCCTTGCATCACAGGGTTTGCATCATGCAAACCAATTATACAAATTGATGGGACTTGGTTGTATGGGAAGTACAAAGGCACGCTACTGATGGCAGTTGAACAAGATGGCAACAACAACATTTTCCCCATTGCCTTTTCCCTTGTCGAGGGGGAGACCGGTGGTGCTTGGAGCTTTTTTCTGAAAAATCTGCGGACACACGTGGCTCCTCAACCAGATCTCTGTTTGATCTCGGACAAACATGCCTCCATTGAAAGTGCCTACAATAATCCTGCAAACGGTTGGCATGACCCTCCTTCTACGCATGTCTATTGCGTTAGGCATATCGTCCAGAATTTCACGAGGGAGATCAAGGACAAAACACTAAGGAAAGCGGTTATGAATGCGGGATATGCATTGACATAACCCACATTCAAATATTACCGCAACGAGATCCGTTTGTCAAATTCGGAAGCCGGTAGGTGGATCAACAATATTCCGGTGGAAAAATGGACTAGGTCATACGACAATGGCCAAAGATGGGGGCACATGACAACGAATCTTATTGAATCGATGAATGGGGTATTCAAAGGCATAAGAAACCTCCCGATCACTGCTTTGGTAAAATCTACGTATTTTAGGATGGCTGCGTTATTTGCCAAAAGAGGTGAAATGTGGAATGCGGTGTTGCAATCTAGACAACTATGGAGTGAAAGCTGCATGAAATACATTAAGGCAGAAAGTGCCAAAGCCAACACTCATATGGTTATACGGTTTGACCGACACAGCCATAACTTCATTTTGAAAGAGACAATCGACCACAACAAAGGCCTGCCAAGACAAGAATATAGGGTCATGCTACCTTCTCGTTGGTGCGATTGTGGCAGGTTTCAAGCATTTCTTATGCCTTGCTCTCATGTCATTGCCGCTTGTGCTCATACCCATCAAGACGCGCTGCAACTTCTGTCACACATTTATAAATCTGAAACGTTGCTCAACGTTTACAACAACAACTTTCCTTTGGTAGCAAAACCAGATTATTGGCCTGCATACGACGGCGAAATAGTGTGGCACAATGACCAAATGCGAAGGAACAAGAAGGGTCGTCCCAAAAGTAAGCGCATCACAACAGAAATGGACGATCTTGACAAGCTAGAAAGAAAGTGTGGTTTATGCCATCAGGTCGGACACAATCGCAAAAATTGTCCGAATCGGGCGTCTGCCTCGACCACATAAAAATTGTAATACATAAAATCTTTCCTTAATTATGTTGTAAACATTAGGGTTTTCCGTTAACAGATTTTGCTACAATAAATATTGCGCGTACAAGAAAAATTAACCATATTCCGTCTACGAAATTACAACTATTAACACAATTTCATCTGACCCATGCATCATCAACATTACATCGCTGTCTGTTTTGACTTCCTCCAACCATACATTAGGTCTTCCTGTCGCATGTGAGGTTGTTGTTCGTTTTCGCTGGATCCTTCGAATTTTTCCCCCCTCCGTAATGTTTCCATCTAGCCATCGCATCAACTTCCACTTCAGACGCTCCATGGAGTGAATGTGCCAGAATTTCATTTTCATCGCAGGTTTCGTGGCGGAGAAGATAACGTAATCATCTCTGCTAAAAATCATGGGTGACGTCATGACGCAAATAACAGAGTAAAAAATAAAAAAAACAGTGCGAGAAAGTGTACAAAATTTCGGAGAAAATGACGAATTATTTATAAAATAGCATTTTGCCTTAGTTTTGCCCTAGGAGCCAAGTGAGATGGCGCCTCCTCTCACTTTTAAGGTGAATGCGCCATCTCACTTGGCTAAAAGTGAAAGGAGGCGCCAAGTGAGATGGCGCCTAGGGCAAAACTAGGGGTGGAGGTGCCAAGTGAGATGGCTCCTCCTTTGAGGAGTCATCTGAAACATGGTTATTTGCGTAATTTTTTCCGAAACGCAGTTATTTGCGAAATATTATTTTAATACTTGGTTATTGTAAAAAAAAAATTCTTTTATTGTCTGTTTATCTTTATTTCACGTTGTAAACAAATCCTCAAATACGTTTATTGTGGTTTTCTCAAACCGAAACTCCAAAAATCAAGTAACATATGTGAAAACCATAAATTAACCTTGAAGAAACCAAAACTTAGGATAGTTTTACTATTTCATGTGTTGCTAGTTAACATCGTCATTCAGTTCTATATATACAAATTATGATTATAATAATATTGTGGTTCTATGTACTTTATAAATTAAAATGTTATTATACGTCATTTAACGATGATAAAAGAACAAAAATAAAATAATTATGAGGATTATTAAAGTAGAAGTTATCAAAAAAGTGAATTTAAGTAAAAATCGTTTATTGTCTTTGACTAATCAATCAGGAAACATTTTAAGCAATTAAAAAGTGCAATCTTGTTCTCTAATCAATTAAATTTGTATTTAATCGATTAAAGAGCAAACTCGTCACCTAATTGATTAAGAATTCTTTTAATCAATTAGGATTCTCCAGACTGTTTGGGGGGAAATCCCCATATGACATTGTATCTTGTCTCTAAAATGTGTAACATAATTCTATCCTTTTTAATTAGGAAACTTTTTACAATATCAGTAAACAGAAGCACAACATTGAGAATAGACTCAGAGGTATCCAACACTCTTTGGAGAAAATAAATTTATTAAGACTAGTTTATCTCTTACAGGAGCTTCAATAGGAGTATGATGAGATCCTTCCGCAAAAAGAAATTCATTGGTATCAAAAGCCTAGAGATGATTGGGTTAAATTGGGAGATCGGAACACAAATTTCTTCATACAAAGACGATAATCAGGCGGAAGAGAAATAAAGTTCATGGCCTTCATATTCCCAAGGACAGTTGATAATGTCATTATCTTTCAAAAAGCAATTCATTCTACGCGTAAATCTAAAATTTAAAAAGCTAACATGGTGTTAAAAATAGATCTTGAAAAGGCCTATAATAATGTTAATTGGGAATTCTTAGAATTCTGTTTGAAGCAAAACGAGTTTCCCCCATTACTATAAAGTTGATCATGCTTTGTGTAACTATGTCCTCTATGTCTACTCTTTGGAATGGGAGACGACTATCAAATTTTGTTATGACTAGAGGATTATGGGAATATGACCCCCCTTTCACCCCGCCTCTTTATTATTTGCATGGAATTATTGTCACATACAATCATCAGAGAAGACGATGAAGGGAATTGGAAACACATCAGGTTATCTCGTAATGGACCTCCTCTATCACATTTATTTTTTGTCGATGGTATTCTTCTTTTTATGAATTCTAACTTCCATACAATGATCCTTTATAATTTCTTGAATTGTTTTGTCATGTTTTCAGGCCTTAAAGTGAATATTGCTAAATCAAAGGTGTTCTTCTCTGCTGCCACTAAGAGGAGTAAAATGGATTTAATTTTCTTTGATACATGTATCAAGTGAACTCTTACTCTAGAGAAATAATTGGATTTCCCTATGTTGCATGGTCGGCTTACAGGGGCCTATGGCCTAGCCTATTTGAGACCAGATTAGACCAAACTTATTTACTAAAAAGGTCAGGCTTTTTTAAAAGCCTATTTAATTAAATTGGCAAGGCTTAAGCTATTATAAAAGCCTAAGAAGCCTTATAAGCCTACATATATATATATATATATATATATATATATATATATATATATATATATATATATATATATATATATATATATATATATATATATATATATATATATATATATATATATATATATATTATAAAAAAGGCTAAATAGGATGACACATATAGGCATATATATTAGAAAAAAATGCTAAATAGGTCGGCCTATATATGCATATATAGATCAACCTATAAGGCTTCTTAAGTAACATGGATTTATTGAAAACCTTAATGAGAAACAGACTTTTAAATAGGCTTTCAGGCCATACCAGACCAAAAAAATGAGCCTATAGTAGGCCATAGGCCAGACTCAGGCCTTGTAAGTTTATTGTAGGCCAGACTCAAGTATTATAAAGCCTAGCCTAGTCTAGCCTATTTTCATCCCTAGTTGCATGATTGTCTTCAACGCAAAGACTTTGACTTCCTATAGGAGAAAATCAGTCAGAGGTTATCATCTTGGCTGCATAAATTGTTAAACAAGACTGGTTGTTGACTCTAGTTAGGTTTGTCCGGAAATCCATTCCAAATTATTATATGCAAGTGGCTTGGCTACCTCAACCAACTTGTGGTTTTATTTATAGGATTACTAGGAGTTTTTATGGAAAGGTAATTCAAACTCTTTTGTACATTTCATTGGCGGTAAACAAATCAATAAGCCCAAAAAGGTGTGTGGTCACTACAACAAATAATGCTTTTAACCTCGTATGCAAAACGTATTTTACCTCAGCTAAAGTAGCGATATAATGAAAAGCGTATTGAAAATTTTCCACTTAAAATCTCAGTGGTTAAAAAACTGAGGGGGTATAGTTATATGCACATGGGTTCGAACCCCAAAGCTGCACTTTTATTATTTTTAAAACTAGTGTATCTTTTATCTCGATTTATTCAAAAAACCGAGGGGTATGATTATTTTTTTTAAGTTGTTATATTATTTACCCAAAATATTACATTGTTTACCCAATAGTACATTGTTTACACATGATATTAAAATTAAAATAAAAGTCAAAATCCCTAGAGTTCAAGATAAAAATCAAATTTCCTAGGGATCTAGATAAAAATCAAATTCCCTCAAGATTTAGACTTTAGATCTTCGAGTTATTGAATATTGGAGAAAATCTTCGGTTGGATCTTACATAAAATTGTTTTTGATGAAAAAAAGGGTAAGATAATTAATATCAAAACTCAAATCATTTTCGGTTCGAATAAATATTTAAGAAAACAAACCTTGAACTCAAAATTTTTTTTGCTCTTGCAATCCATCGTAGATAATTTTTCCAAGCGTCCTTAGGTTTCAAGTGCTTCATATGTTTCATTTAGGTTAGGTTATCAATATTCACCATGATTTTATAATGGATATCCCTTTGGTTTCACGCAAATCACTAATGGTAGCATCTTAAGTGCTGATAATCATTAAATGGATGACAAAGATTTGTTAAGGCCGATGTATTTAGTATAGAAAAAATGCTTAACTATCACCTCGGTCATGACAAATCATCGAGGTGAATGAACATTTTATTTATTTTTAATTACATTATTTTTTAAAAATATTAAAAATACACTGTATGCTACAAATCTTTGATGATATCAATATTAAATGCTAGAGGTCCCATGTAAGATGCTATAGATCTGTTTTTAGGGCCAATGATAATTTTTATTTTCTGCACTTGCAATCCATCCCAGAGATATGTTGTAGCGATGCTAAATATTTCCTCTCTTTAAGGCAGCTTCATATTATTAAGGATTAGGGTAAAATCTATTTAACAAGTGTTTTAGTAAAATATGATTATTATACGCCTCGATTTAACTATAAAACTGAGGTAAATTATCATCTCATTTAAACTATCACATCGATTTTGGATTAAAACCAAGGTGAATAATTTTTTCTTAAATATTACATTGTTTACACATAATATTAAGATAAATTGTTTACAACAAATATTTTCAAAGGTTAAGCTCCCTTCTTTGTGTAAGTTGAAGCTCCTTTCTCCGTTTAAGTTCTAACTTCTAAAAGAATGATGCTTGAATGTCATAACTTTGCATTCATATTTACCAATTTTTAGCGGTTTATTTGTTTGAAGAGAGAGAAGTACACAAGAAATGCCACACTATTTCTTTGGTTGGAAATGTACAACAAATCTTTGAAGTAAGATTGATTTTCTACACTTGAAATCTACCAAATGAGAAAAAAAATACAACAACAACATCAACACCATTATATGAGATAAATTGCAAGGGAAAATAAATGTTTTGTTCTAGATAGAAGAACATTGAAGATTTTTGTTATCTTGCAATACATCTCAAATAATGATGCATGCAAGTTTGGGGCGACTTCATATAAGTAAGGATTAGGTTAAAATCAGTTTGGCGAATTCTTTTATAGTGAAATATGATTATTTGATCCTTTGGTTATATCGAAAAGCTGAAGAGCTGGTTCATTTAGTTTATACTTATAAACAAATAAAAACATAAACTACAAAAGCTTGGATTCGAAGCGTGTCCTAATTTTTATTCCCCTCGATTTTCTTAAAAACCGAGGGAATATGTTGTTTTTATTATTATAAAAAATAAAGCATGGGGAACCTGGGCATAATACCTCTTTTTTTGTGGTTGAGGTGAAAGCTTTGTCATGAAATGTATTATTTGTAGTAGTGGATCTTGGGATTCGGAAACCAAGAGAGACAAATACCTGTATGTTTGGAAAGCTGGTTTGGGATCTCCATTGTGATTGTGATTCCCTATGAGTCTAAGTTTTGAAGTATAAGTACATCAGTGAGGAGACGTTCCTTAAAATTTAAAAGAAATTTGGATCTGTTACTTGGAATATAATTATGAAAGCTCTTTCAGCTCTTAAAGATGGATTTGAATTTATATTGGGGTATGAGAACTCCTCTTTTTGGTGTTCCAATTGGTCTAGGGTAAGGAAATTAGCATAGAAAGTTCTCTATGTTGATATCCATTATCTGGAAATGTGAGTGAATGATGTTTACTTAGATGGAAATTGGAACTTTAATTCATAATATACTAACATTCACGCGGTTGTTTGTGACCGTCTAAAAGTGCCTCCCATTTGTTTAAATTCTCTTATTCATGATCAGTTAACTTGGAAGGTAATTTAGACGGTATACATATTTCTTGGTGTTAGGTATGTGATTTTATGGTTGACAATAATTTTGGTAAAATAAGTAGTTGACAATAATTTATCAAAACATGTTTCATTGGGAAAACATGTATTACAGCCTAATGTTGAACAAGATGCCATAACATCTTGACCAGCTGGTACATCAGAGTCTGTTAACACTTATTTGACAGATGTTCTATCAGATGTTGTAACGTGTTGCAATAGAACATCATGACAGTACAACTGTATATTTTTCCTTGAAGATTTAATTTAAAAATATGAGATTCTGGAGGTTTCTAGTACTCATAACAGGTGCAAGTAATCAAGGATATTTAGGAACAATTACATATTTGATTTGTTTCATAAAAATGACCATTGAGAATTTTTAGGAAATATTTGAAAGATTTTTTTTGTTTATATTTTTGTGGAGAAGATTCTGCAGGGATTTAGAGCTAAAATTATATTTGATTGAAGAGTCCAAGCCCAACTGCAGAAGTCTATATAAGGAGTCGTCCAAAGACCTAGTTTTTAAGTAGCATAGTTTTATTGTAAAACCTTGTGAAAATAAGGGTTTAGGTTTGAGAGTTCCGTAGTTTCTCTGTGTGTTTTTTGTACGTCCTCATGTGTCTTTTGATGCATTTAAGTTAACTGATTGTTACTTGTTTATCAAGTTATTGTTCTCCTCTAAGATTTTAAGAAAAGATTTGAGTATTGTTCTTAGTGAAGCTTTTAAGCAAACTAAGTATTTGTGTTTTGGAAGAGTGTTCTTCTTTTTGGTTTCTTGTGACATTCCCTAGGACTGAGATTGTTTGACATCACTGTGGTGATTGGGAGTGAGATGGGTTCTCATATCTAGGAGTGAGATTGTTTGATATCACTGCGGTGATTGGTATGGATTAAGTGTGAAGTGTAAACTAGGATTGTTTAGTTTCGAATTAATACTATTGATAATGGATTTCCTTCCTGGCTTGGTAGCCCCCATAGTAGGTGAGTTGCACCAAACTGGGTTAACAATTGATTGTGTTCTTTAAGTTTCTACAATTTACTTTTTTGCACAATCTTTCTATTTTAGCAAGTCTGTTTTATGTTCTATCAGATGTTATAACATCTGTCGTGACGTTATGTGTTGTTGAGACATCTGTCTTGAATTCTGATATTGTGTGTGCCACAATTTCACTCGGGATGGTTATAACTGGATCAACAAACTTGAATTTGTTCATAATACAATAGACAATAACTCTTGTAAGTGGGTGTGGCATATTCATGCTCCCAAAAAGGTGAAATTCTTCCTTTTGACAGCTTTACATAAGTCTCTTCCTACTAGATCAATGTTTTGTCATCGTGGTATGTCCAAACGAATCTTTGTCCTAGATGAAATCAAGATGTTGAGACAACTCTACACTTCTTGAGAGACTGTGAATTTTCTACTCGTTTTAAGAAATCTATTGGCTTCTTGGACCCATTATTCTTCTAAGGAGATAATTTATATGATTAGCTTAGACATGTATTCAAAGGTGGCTATATCTTTTTGGCTGATTGCTGGTGGTTATGGCGCGCTAGGAATAACATGTCTTGTAAATGAAGTGGTATCTTCCTATACTTGGAAACTCATCATAGTGAACTATGCTAATTTTTTAGCTAAATGTTTTCTCAAGCATAATATGGCTCATCCAATGAAAATGATCACTTGGAATGCATACAAAGGTAGTAATATGATTTTGAATCTTGATGGCAAAAGCCTCGATAATCGCAGAGTCTCAAGTTTTGGTGGATTATTTCAAAATAATAATGGTGCTTGGATTTAGGGTGTTACAAGTAATATTGGTTATTCCAACATCCTTCATGCTGAGCTGATGGCGCTATATTATAGTTTGCATATGGCCTGAGAATTTGACATAAAAAGCCTTATGTGTTATTTTGGCTCTCACTCTGCTATCAAACAAAGTATGTTAATGTGTATCACTGTGTTGTGATTCTTCATAACATTATAAAACTTATCTCTAGGGAACGGAAAATTCAAATATTTCATACTCTTAGGGAGCATAATGCTTGTACTGACTACCTAACAAAACGTGGAACTGGTAATTGTTAGACCACGACACCAGATCTTGAGGGGGGTGAATAGATCCCCAAATAAAATCTACCTTTCAAAATGATTATTTAAAATTTATTTGAAAAATAGTGTTGAGCGGAAGGATTTTGGCCTAGATCAATATAGTATTCTAAACGAACCTAGTTATTGGAAACTCGGATATGCACGAGCCATATGGAATTAATCATAATGATAAAATCAATTAACATAATAATATCTCCATTAACCGTTTAATATTCAACACAACATTTTCCTATTTCCAATTAAATCATATTAAAAACATAATATGACCATTTATCAAACATGTGGCGCACAATCAATTTTTCAGAATTTTCTTTGAGATTTGTTGATATTGAAAAGCACTTACAATCAAAGTGATTATAAGCTAATTAATAAAGCAATTTAAACCTTAATAATCAAAGATAAATTCTATACGAATCAATCGATCAAACAACATATTCAACACATTGCATATGGAGAGTAAATGAAAGTAGGAGATATAACGTTGTAATTTTCCTTTGACTTAAACAAGCTAAACAATTTGTAAAACACTTGGCGTGCAATCAAAGTTTTTATAATTTTCCTTTGTGTTATTTTGATATGAAAAATCACTTATAATCAAAATTGATTATAAGCACCTAAACACACAATTCAAAACAAAAAAATTGTTTCGAAAAATTCATACGCGTCAATAAATAACTCAGTATTATTTGACAAATCGATGTATGAAGATTAAAGAAAGTAAAGCAATAAAATAAAAGAGACACAAGGATTTGTTTAGGAAGTTCATCAATCATCCTTGATATGACTACATCTCCCCCAATTCCAAATTTAGAATTAGGATAATTTCTTACTTTGCAAAAGTATGGTTACAAGAGAAGTGTTCAAGAGAAATACTACAAACCATAACTGTTTGATGTTGATTCAACCCCTTCTATTATTTTGATCTTCAAAAAGACCAAGACCGATAGATGCAACCTATTCGACGCTTAAGTTACATCCTTGAAAATATTTCAAACACTCCAAGATTCCTTGCAAAGATTTCAAACACTCCAAGGGTTTTTTACTCGAGTAAATTCGATTGCACACTATCAACATAAGATAACCCATTCTATCATCTAATTTGTGCTATTTCCTTAAAAATATTTCAACCACTCTAAGGTTCCTTGAAAATATTTAAAACACTCCAAGGGATTTTTCACATGGACGATTCCTTCTCGCATGATCTTGCACGAATACCCCCAATTCAACAAATGATTTTGGAGGACAAAGCCTATGGTTTTTCGGATGAAACCCCTACAAGAACCTAACACAAATCAATTAGAAATCTACAATTCTTCATCTAGATGGAACCCCGGTTGTGATACGGTGGTAGAACCGACTGTTATACTGGTTTACATTTTTTGTTCGCAAATGTTGCGGTAAGCAAGAGTCACCACCGACTTTTATTTCATCCAACAAAGGAAAAGGAAAAAGAAAAGAAAAAACCTTTTTTGAGATGTTTCTGAGTACGGGGGTAGATTATAGAAAGGGAAGGTGTTAGCACCCTTTCTATCCGTGGTTTTCCACGGGCTCTTAGGTACTTGCTCATTTCGAAATTGCTTGTGTGTGTTTTGAAAAGTTTTTTGTTTAACTTCGTGATAACCCTTGTATCTGTCCTCAAGAGTGTGACGAAGTTGTTTTTGAAAACTGTTTTGAAAGTGTTTGTGAAAAAGGGTTTTTTTATTGTTTTGAGCAAGTACTTAAGAGTTTCTACCTACTCGAAAAAGATTATTCATTTTCTCGTTTTCTTTAGACAGCGCTATCCTACTATTAGTGAGTAGGTAGCCCTATCGTTGGATGTTGAGGGACTATAGAAAGGGACGATACAGTCATCTAAGGCAACATGTAAAGATATCTTAGCATTCGAAGGGACTGTCATCATATAGGCAACATCGAGGGGCAAGATCATTTCTTGTAGGCAACTCGAGGGATGTTAGGGACCATGATCTTTATGATGACTTTAGAATTAAGAGTCTTTGCTAAGACATCCCTACGTTCGAGGGACATGACCATTATTTTCCTAGGCATCCAAGTGAGGTATATCCTAAGAGTGAGCATGTGCAAGTGTTTGATTTCAGTTTCATTTATCTTGCGCATTTAGGGTTATCTATCGTTTTAAATTGTTATCTTGCCATTCAATCCTATTATCTAAGCATCTAGGCAGTTTATAATTGTGGAAAGTAAAGTGCGAGAAATTAAAACCCTAGCTATTACAAGGTTTTGGGGAGGGGGATTACATAATCAAAAACTGGGGAATATAATAAATGAAAAATAGTAAACCTAATTAACTATTACAAATCTGGAGCAGTTACAATAATTAATCAAATAATGGAAACAAGACGCGCGCGAGTAAATCAAACGGGGAATTAACGTCAAGTTTAGAAACAATTAATTTGCGAATAAAGAAAAGGTATTTTTTTGGATTTTTGTGAAAAATAATAATTAACTTTACAAATTAACCTAATTTCTATTAAATTCTAGTTATGAAAAAAAAGTATTTAAGTTAACCTAATTTCTATTAAATTTTAATTACAAAAAAAGTATTTAAGTTAACCTAATTAAACTAATTAATTAATGCAAATAAATATTTTATATAAAAAAAACTAAACCTAATATTTTTTGTAGTTTTTTGATTTTATGATTTAATAAAAAAATGATTTTGTAAAAAACAATTAAGACAAAAATAATTAAATAAAAGAAATTAAAAGAGAATTAAAATTGGGCCTAGTGTTGTTGAGTGATCTGGGGGTGTGCTGCCTGAATGTGCAAAGGCCCAGTTTGTTGGCCCAAATGTCCTGCGTCTGATCCCATGGGATTTCCTTCTGATGGTTCATGGTGGACCCTCAAGGCTGGGGCGTTGGATCTACATGATGATGGATCTCAAGGATGAGATCTGGGGCGTATGGTGGATGTTGGGTATTGAGGTACGCTGAATCTGGAAAGTATTTGAAAGAAAAATAGCAAATGTTGGAGGTAGGGGTCGAACCCCTGACCTCTCATATACAACGCCTTATCAACCTTCCTGCACGCCACTGGGCCATTTGGCTTTTTGTTAACATAAATAAACAACATATAATATAATAAAAACGCATTATGCCCAGGACAAAAATGCGCCAACATTCAAATGGTCCAATGGGACGTTGCCACGCAGTCGTCTTCTTCCCCAGTAATGTCGTATTAGATGCTGGACTTTTACCTACGGTTCCATGCCTGTAACTAAAACTGGTTTATCTCAAAAAAACTCAAACAAACAAGATAAATGAAATCCAAGTATACCAATCAACCAGGCTTGATCTCGTGAGCATGATGGTGCCCATATTTGGCCCTAATTTTACCTGTATAATAAATCCCTAAAATGTAAGCATAAACCCTAATAATGGCAATTGTCCATATATGCATAAAAACTTATAATTAATCATACCAATACGTTCCAAATGACAATATAGACATGAAGGCATGCTTAAAAAATGTTAACCTTGTGCAAATAATCAAAACCGAATTCAAGAAATATGGCAAACCGTGAGAGACGTGGAGGCTGATTTTGGGCGCCTTAATGCGTGCAAATGGTTGGAAAAGCTTCTGAAGATGTCCAGGAACGTGTTGCAATCCTTAAATCTCCTTGAGGATGGCTGTAGTATGGAATCCGATTTGAGATTTTTTGACAAAAAGTTGCAACTTGTCCTTGCTGTTTCACACGATCAACCCTCGTTCTTGTGCATTGGAATTGTTGTGTATATGTAGTAGACTGAATTAGGTCAACAAAAAGCATTCAAATCTTTGCAAATTATCAAGATTTGATTTGATTTCCTCTTTGCATTATTTCTTTCTAAATCAATCCAAATCATACCATTCTCATCCCAATCACCCTTGGCACGATTTGATTTTGTTTGACAGCATAATTGGATTGTGATTCTATTCAAAATCAGATCAAAAACAAATCTTTACTAATTTATATCACTTATTTGATTTAATTTGATTTTTAAATGATTAAAATAAAAATAAATTAAATAAATAAAGCCAATAATATATGAGAGAGTGTTTGGGTCGTGGACCATGTTAGAAGTAAGATGCAAGCATAAAAAGCTAGGCCCATTTGACAAAAAATGCAATTTTGGGTATTGTTGACTTTTGACAATTTTCCAAAAATGGCCAACTTTGACAATGCATATCTCCTTCAATTTTGACCTTAAGAGGATGTTCTTGGACTTTTTAGAAAGCTTGAGATGTCCCCTAAACAAAACTTTTGGTTTCATTTAAATTGGATCTTCCATGCTCATGTAAGAAGCTTTGACCCAAAAGGTGTTTTTGTTGACTTTTTGAAATGACCTGTAATGTCTGAATTCATATCTTTTCATGAGGGAATTTTTTGAACTTGAGGAATGAAGATGAGTTGTAGGTAATTGGATTCTCTTCGAAATGAGCCTTTGATGAGAGATTTCTAATAAAGTATGAAAAAGTTATACTTGGTCAAAGTTTGGTTGACTTTTCCTAAGAAACCCTAATTTAGCAACTTTTGAGTTTTGATGAATTAGGAGCATTCCTTGGGGAATCATGATCAACCCTTGATCAAATGAAGGATATCACTTCAAAGTGTTGATGTTGACCAAAAATCTTGAAGTTTGACTGTATGTGGGCCACAATTGAGTTTTGACCTAATATAGTTGATTTTCAGGCATTTGAGCAGTTGACTGAGAAAACTTCTTGTGCAAGGCATGAAACTTGGAATGGATGATCTTGAGAGAATATTAGGACTATGGAGAGCATATGAGGCCTTTGGAGCTCACCCATCTTGATGAAAATGGAAACCCTAGTTTGAGGTTCATTGTCTTAGGAGAGCATTTGCCTGATCAATCCTTGGGCATCCTTGGGTAAGTTGAGGATTTCAATGAACATATGTTGAGTAAAATGGGAGGGAAAATTTTGGGGTACAACACTGATGGAACATAATCATAACGTAATTTTGGTGTGTGTATGTATAGATTGGAAGATTGAAGATGAAGAGACTAAATAGGCTAATTTTATGGTACCATCCAGTTGGAATGATGTGTGAATGATATATTTAATAGTTGGACTCTTTATAGGTAAAAGAGGTAGTTTCAGAATGAAAAAATAATGAAAAAATGACCCACAAAAGAATATGTGTCGACCTGAAAAAGTTATGTGTCGACACATGCAAAATAGTAGCTATAGGCTTTAAAAATGTATTACATATGTCGACCTGAAAATCGTATGTATCGACACATGTGCTTGTGTTTTAAAGTAGAAACACTGAAATCTTTAATATTGCAGTACATGTGTCGACCTGAAAAATTTATGTGTCGACACATACTGAAGCTTTTAAGAAAATGCAGAAATGCAGAATATATGTGTCGACACATAAAGATTTCAGGTCGACACATAAGTGCTAATTTTATGCAAAAACTAAATTTTCATGATTGTGACCAATTTTAAAGTTGTTTTAAATGATTCCTAAGACCTTTAATGCAAGGAAGTGCCACAAGACATAAGGATATCGTCCACCATACTGAAATGTTAGCTTTCTGAGTTTTGACATCGTGTAAAACATCTAATAGTAAAGTTGCACTCTCAATAATGATGTGGTGTAGTTGTATTTTGTGGAGCCTCCTCTTGAAATAATCACTGTAACACCCTGAATTTTAGATTAATTATTTAATTAATTAATTTAGTATGATTATATGAGTCTATGTGAAGTATATGGTGTTTTGATGTTTTGATGCTTATTTATGATGTTTTGCTGCCTTGTGTGAGTCCTTGTGACGGTATATGATGTGTATTTGTGATGCAATTGTGATGCAAATAACAATGATTTGATGAATAAGGTGTTTAAGATGATGAGTTGTGTGGTGTAGGATGAGTTAGTGAGAAAGTTTGGAATTTAAATAATTATTTTGGAATTATTTAGATTTAATAGTAATTAATTGGAATTAATTGGATTTAACTAATTAGAACAATAAAATAATAGAAGTGTAGAGAAAATAAGGACAAAATGGTAATTAGTAGAAAGAGTGAGGGCATGATGGTAAATGGTATAATGCTAAGTGAGGGCAATTGAGGAAGATATTAGGGGTCCTTGAGATAATTAAGGGAAAAGAGAATTGTACGATCATTTGGTACGATCGAGATATTGGGAGAAGAGAAAAGGAGAAGCCGTTGGATTAAAATATCCAACGTCAACCTTAGGAATTCGAAGGGCTTAACATCCAACCCATGGGCTCTTAGTAAACTAGTTGCAACCTCTGAAAATGCTCGTACTATATGGAAATAAAGTTTCACCTTGACTACAAGCAATTGCTTTTAGCTCAGTGGTAAGCGCTTGATCCTACAAGTGGTATCAGAGCATGATCATGGGTTCGAATCCTCCCGGATGACACTGAGGGGGATATTGTTGGATTAAAATATCCAGCTTCAACCTTAGGGATTCGAAGGGCTTAACATCCCACCCATGGGCGCTTAGTAAACTAGGTGCAGCCCCTGAAAATGCTTGTACTATATGGAAATAAAGTTGCACCTTGGCTACAAGCAATTGATTTTAGCTCAGTGGTAAGCACTTGATCCTACAAGTGGTATATTGTTAGAACATAATTTGGTTCTACATCCCTGCAAGAGTTTTGATGATAACAAACACATGCTATATATAAAGAACAAATATGCTCGCTAATAAAAGTATCTTTACATACAGGAAGTTCTGATGTGAAAAAGATGCTCTGATGTAAGGAGCATAAACGATCTGCCAGAACATCACTAGAAGTTCTGATTCTGCAAGCATAGAAGATGAGAGTACCATGTTAGAATCAGATGCATCCTTCTTAGAAGCAAATCTGTGTGACACGCTTATATGAAGAAGATCTGTTACAACTTATGAATGCACCAGCACTGTGAACAGGATCTCTGATACTATGATCTGTAAAGTTCTGATATAAGCTGTAAAGGACTCTCAACGGTAACATTCATCCTCTGATGTTAGAAGTTCTGAAGCGTTACAATTTATCAATGAAATATCAAAAGTAACGGCTACAAACAGACAAGGATCTCCTAATATGGAAAGTTCATTAACTCGTGTTATGAACATACCAAAAGCATCTTCTTATGTCACTGTTGCATGGCCTATATAATGAAGACAAAAAGAAGAATTCAAGTGATGAACTACTGTGCACAAAAAGAATAATTCACGTGAAAGTACAGTAATGCAGAAATCATCTTTCATCCTCAAACGTTCATATTCAAACTGTATAAAACACCACTGTTAGTGATACGGTTTTATTAGAAACACTATTGCACACATTTATTCAATTATTGTTTAGTGCATTTCCTTGAGAAAACCGGGTTGTGGTTTTGGACTCAAGACGACTTTGGCATTTGTCAAAGTAGTTTTGTAATCAAGATTGATTAGTGGATTAAGATCTCGTTAGAGAGAGGCAAAATCACTTTGGCGGTTTGACTGGAGTAGTTTGAGTTCAAACGAACCTGGATAAAAAGCAACGTGTTCTTTATCATTGAATTTTGTGATCCTAATTCAACCCCTCCTTCTTGTGTTTTTCCCTTCTTCAATTGGTATCAGAGCACCTAAATCTGGGTGCAAACACTTAGTCGTGTCAAAAAAATATCCAAGGAGGAAAAACACTATGATGGGACCTAGTCAGAACATCACCTGCAGCCCCCCAATATTTGACAGTGAAAATTTTGACTAGTGGTAAGATATGATCAAAAGTTTCTTCCTAGCCTATGACGCTGATATTTGGGATATGGTAACAGATGTGTACATACATCCTATTGATGAAAGCGATCAAAAGATTGACAGAAAAAGAATGACAAATCACCAAAAGAGGGATTTTAGAAATCATCACAAGGCCAGAACTATTCTCACGAGTGCCATCTCATATTTAGAGTATGAGAAGATCACAAACAGAGAGACATCAAAACACATGTTTGATTACCTGAGAATGATGCATGAAGGTAACACGCAAGTCAAAGAAACCAAATAACCTGCGCTCATTCAGAAATATGAAGCCTTCAAAATGGAAGAAGATGAAACCATTGAAACAATGTTCTCTAGATTTCAAATTCTGGTTACTGGGCTAAAGGTGCTGGATAAAGGGTACTCAACTGCTGATCATGTAAAGAAGATCATCAGAAGTTTACCAAGGAAATGGACAGCCATGGTCACTGCTCTCAAACTTGAAAAAGATCTGAACAAATTCTCTCTAGAAGAACTTGTCAGCTCTCTCAGAAGTCATAAGATAGAGTTAGAAGATGATGAGCCCCAGAAGCAAGGTAAGTCTCTCGCTCTGAAATCTAATAAATGTGAAACCAATTTTTTGCAGGAAAAAGAAGAAGCATAAAACTTTGATGAATCCTCATTAGAAGAAGACAAACTGTTCCTTCTATCCAGAAGAATCAATCAGCTGTGGAAGCACAGGCAGAGGAAATTCAGAAATTCCAGAAGAACATGGAATCAATCTGAACCATCTTCTGGATACAGAAAATCCAGTAACAGAAACATTACCTGCTATGAATGCAATGAACAAGGGCACTACAAAAGTGACTGTCCAAGGCTTCAGAAGGAGAAAACAAAAAGGAAGTTAGTTAAGAAGAAGAAGAAGAAAAGTCTTATGGCAACGTGGGATGACTCTGAATCTTCTTAAGACGAGACAAAATCAGAAGATGAACGAGCCAATATAGCTCAAACGAACAACTTGTCAGATGTCTCTGAATCCTCAGAATCAGAATCAGAATCAAACTCAGAGCCAGAAGAGGTATTTTATAACTTTTCTAGATCTCAATTAGAGGAGAGTCTGTCAGAAATTCTAGAAAGATATCAGAAGCTTCAAGTCATAAACAAGAACCTGAAAAAGGATCTAGTTTATGACTCTGAAGAAACTAAGAATCTGAGATTAGAAAACTCTGAGTTGAAAGAAAGAATTTTAAAACTTGAAAATGATTTATAAAATACTCAGAAGGAAACTGTCTTAGAAGTTCCTAGTAACCCTGATAAAATCATAAAGGAATATGATCACAACTTTAAGAAGTTCCTCGCTAAAAACATAGATAGAAGCAAGATGGCTTCAATGATCTATGGAGTTAGCAGAAATGGAAGAAAAGGGTTAGGATACAAAGGTGTAGTATCCCAACCTAAGAAAGTCGGGGATTTGGTTATTAAACACACTCCTCTTTATTCTCACTTCACTATTGGACAAACACATGATATACAATATACCAATAAAGCGTTTTCTGCTAAACCAAAATTCAAACAAAATTTTGGAAACTCTAACATTCATGGACCCAAAAAGATATGGGTACCAAAAGACAATATCATTTATGTTGCAGATATTTTTAACAACAAGGTTGAAACACAAGTCTTAACACCTGGATTCTGGATGCTCTCTACACATGGAGGGAAGAAAACATATGTTCCAAAGCCTGGAATTTAAAGGATTCGCAGGTTTCAGAGGCAATCAGAAACAAAAGGTTATTGGGTCTGGGACTATTGTGAACGAGAGTGAGAATACAATAGCAAAAGATCTCTAAAGAATCTCAGTTGAATCCAGAAGACGATTGTCACACTTTCTCAAGCAACTTCTTACTTTTTGATTATTGACAAAAAGGGGGAAAATCAGTCATATTTTGACTCCGATAAGAAGCAAATCTTCATTATAAGAAGATATTCAGGGAAGTATTTTATTTTCTCGTTATCTGAGTATTCTACTCAGGGGGAGTTTTTATTTTTTGTTCTTTATGCTCCATTAAAATATACAAGTTTTTGTCATCATCAAAAAGGGGGAAATTGTTAGAACATAATTTGAATCTACATCCCTGCAAGAGTTTTGATGATAACAAACACATGATATATATAAAGAACAAATAAGCTCGCTAATAAAAGTATCTTTACATGCAGGAAGTTCTAATGTGAAAAAGATGCTCTGATGTAAGGAGCATAGACTATCTGCCAGAACATCACTAAAAGTTATGATTATGCAAGCACGAAAGATGAGAGTACCGTGTTAGAATCAGATGCATCCTTCTTAGAAGCAAATCTGGGTGACACACTTATATGAAGAAGATCTGTTACAACTTTTGAATGCACCAGCACTGTGAAATAGGATCTCTAATACTCTTATCTGTAAAGTTCTGATACACGCTATAAAGGATTCTCAACAGTAACATTCATCCTCTGATGTGAGAAGTTCTGAAGCGTTACAATTTATCAATGCAATATCAAAAGTAACAGATACAAATAGACAAGGATCTCCTGGTATGTAAAGTTCATTAACTCGTGTTATGAACATACCAAAAGCATCTTCTTATGTCACTGTTTCATGACCTATATAATGAATACAAAAAGAAGAATTCAAGTGATGAACTACTGCGCACAATAAGAAGAATTCAAGTGATGAACTACTGCGCACAAAAAGAAGAATTCACGTGAAAGTACAGTAACGCAACAATCATCTTTCATCCTCAAACATTCATATTCAAATTGTGTAAAACATCACTGTTAGTGATACTGTTTTATTAGAAACACTATTGTACACATTTATTCAATTATTGTTTAGTACATTTCCTTGAGAAAACCGGGTTGTGGTTTTGGACTCAAGAAGACTTTGGCAATTGTTAAAGTAGTTTTGTAATCAAGATTGATTAGTGGATTAAGACCTCATTGGAGAGAGGCGAAATCACCTTGGCGGGTGGACTGGAGTAGTTTGAGTTCAAACGAACTAGGATAAAAATAAACGTGTTCTTTATCATTGAATTTTGTGATCCCAATTCAACCCCCTTTCTTGTGTTTTTCCCTTCTTAAGAAGCTAGGGCACAAGGAGACATGGAGGAAAAGAGGAATTTGTAGAATGAGAAGAGGAATCGAAAGTTAACAATAACCATAAGGTAAGGGAGGGTGGATGGATTCTCTAATTGGTGATCTTACATGAGAGGGTAGTGATGGTTCCTTTCCCTATTAGGTTATTTTATATGATTGAAGCATAATTTGTTTAGTTTGATTGAATTGATGTGTTGTATATGATTATACATGAATCTGTGATGCTATGTTGTGATTGTTGTTGTGATTTGCATTGTTATGATGATTGTTGCATAAAACCCCAATCTAGAACCTATGAGCAATGAGAATTAAGATTTTGAGGATTTTGGATGAGGATTTGATGAAATATAAGATGAATAATAATGCCCAAATGATGTATAATTGTTGTAGAAGCATAGGATGACAATGGATGATGAATTCATATGATTAGATGATGTTTTAGGACCTATAAGGTAGTGAAATCGTAGAAAATCGCAGAAAAATTCAGCATAAAATAGCATGCGTCGACTCAAAGAGGTCATGCATCGACTCATGCAGGTTCAAGACTCAGTATGCATCGACTCATTGGGTCGACCCGAGCACACCCAGGGCAGACAGAATACCTATGCGTCGACTCAAAGGGGGCATGTGTCGACTCAAGCATTCTAATTTTTGACAATTTCGTAACGACCATAACTTTTGAATCGTAACTCCATTTGATGCGTCGTTCAAAGCGTTGGATAGATAACACCATAAAATTGAAGTAGGTAGAATAAAATAAAGATTTAGCAGGATAATTATAGTAACTAAGTTAAAATAGAAATTATTCCCTATTGTTACACCAAAACAGTGGGTTGTTTTCTTGCGATGTTCTTTTGCTGATGATGCTGATATGAGGTAATGTTGGTGATTATGATGAGGATGGCTTGAATTTACATGGTGATGAAGGATTATGACTTGTGGTTGTATGATTTCACATTGTTGCATGTTCATATTGCATGTATTCATGGATGAGGGCTTACGCCCTGATGTTGGCCTGGATTGGTGTTGTGTTGAGGGCTTATGCTCTGTTATTGCCCAATTGGCATTGAGTTGAAGGCTTATGCCTTGATGGTACCACATGCATGTTGAGGTAGGACTATTTCATTGCATAGACACTGAATTGATGTTGTATGATGTGATGATGGTTGTTTGTGATAAATTTTCTATATGTTGTGATTTACTACTCCTTAGCATGTTTTATTTCACCGTCTAATTATTGAATGAAATTCTAACCCCTTTTGTATTGTTGTATCTGTACTCTTCGGGAGTACAAATAATCAGGTACCCGAGTAGTGCTTGAAGTGATGTTACCAGATCGAGTCTTAGGAGTCACTCTGATATGTAACACGGGATTTTGGATTTTCATTATGTTTTGCATGATTTCAAATGTTGCACATTTTCTTTTAAACTTATGATAGACCACGTGTTATGGATTTGAATTTTTGTTAAGGCTAGAATGCCAATGAACTACTTTTATGTTAATTTTCTGCTGCCGAATAACCATTTTTGGATACACGAAGTAATAAAGTATTTTGAGAACTTAATGGATTTTATTATTTATGTCGCATCCCATTATGAACTCTGATGCATTTGTCGTATATTTCATTATAAATATCTATATGGGAAAATGGGGTGTTACAATTGATATCAGAGCAGGTCGGTCCGTCCGGCCAGGTTGTCTAATGTTGTTTGTTCCTTAGTGTGTGACATGCGTGTGAAACACTGTCGGTACTTGCTTGTTTTTCTAACTATTTATCTACAAGGGTTGGTTTGAAACAAGTAAGGGAGAAGCTTTTGCTTCTTTGAGATGTTTCAGGTATGGGAGTTGGTGCAATACACTACTGAGTTACAAAGAGCGCAAGTATTCTTGGAGCTTTGTTGCTTTTGGAAACTGAAGAGAGTATGAATTCGTGATTTTTTCTGTAAGTCAAGTTGGGATGTCTTCAGAGAGAACGATCAGGTATTTTTGATATTTTCTTATCGGAGAATAGAGAGCAATGTGACGGCTAGTGATATGCAGTGTTGTGTGATTCCTGATGTTTTTCCTAAAGATATTTGCGACTTGCCTCCAGAGTGTGGATCTAAGTTCAGTGACAGTAGAGAACTGGTGTTTGTATCTACTAAGTAAGTAGGATAACCCATGGTATATGAGGCTTACAGGTTTGCATGTTTGTGACAACAATTGAATGAGGTCGTGTATGGATTACCGACCATTGAGTAAAGTAATGATTGAGATTAAATATCCATTTCAAAAGGATTGACGATTTGATGGAGCAACTCTTAGGCGAGTATGTCTACAGTATAATCGAATTAAGGAGGGTTACCTTAAGATTTGGATGAAGGGTGAGGATAGTTAGAGGACAAATTTTATAACTTGTGTAGGCATTACAAATATTTGGGTTAGTTTGTTGCGGTGTTTATTGAGGACATTATGAGTTAATGTAAGTAAGAATAAGGGAATGTCGAATGTGTGATTTGGATTACAATGTTGAAAAGGAAGAGACTTTATGCTAAGTTGTCAAGGTGTAGATCATGGTTTGAGGAGAGATTAATTGGACCATGGTGCTTTAGGTAACTTTGAGCATAATTTCTAAAGAAACACTATTCCAGTTTAGTAATGATGGTTTATGCGCCATCATGATTGTCGGCTACCTATTGATAAATTGGGGAACTGATCACCCTTAATCTCTTTTTGATAGTAGATGGGATCGTGCTGGACGAGATAGACTTGTATTATTAGCTTAATGGTGTGTAAAGTGATTGATGTTCTATCGAAAGGATAGTCGTTCATGATTTCAAGTATGGCATGTTGCATGTGAAGAAAGTTTTCTATAACTAAAGAAAAGATTGACGACTGCTTCGGTATTGGTTTTGCCTAATCCGAGTGAGTCATTTGTAGTGTATTATGAATGCATCTAAGACGGAACTTAGTGTTGTGCTAATGCTGAATGGACAAGTTGTTGCTTGTGCTTCTAGATAACTCATAGTTCATGAGAGAAATTATCCTATGCATGACTTAGAGTTAGCAGCGGTGGTGTTTATGTTGAAGATTTGGAGACATTATCTTTTTAGTTCTAAGTTTGAGGTGTTTAGTGATCATAAGAGTTTGAAGTATTTGTTTGATCAGAAGGAATTAAACATGATACATAGAACGTGGCTTGAATTACTGAAGAATTATGACTTTGATTTGAGTTACCATCCTCATAAAGCAAATGTAGTTGCCGATGCATTGAGTAGAAAGTCACTATATGTGTCGATGCTTATGGTTCAAGAATTGGAGATGAGTATGTGCCTTCAGTGCACAAAGCAAGAATCCCCTACAAGTTTGTTTCGATTCACCAGAAATGAACTCCTGCATACCAGCTTCGATTAGGCGCTGAGTATCCTTCGATCAAGCCTAGTTCACAAAGCTCCCACTGGGAAAAAGGCCCCTCAGTTTGTCACCAGTGCACGTATGCCTCTTCATGCTTGCCTTGTTTTCACAAGGCAAAGACCCATAAGCATGCCTTCAATTCACAAGGAAAAAGTCCCCTCTCACTGGTCATAGATTTCAAGGAAAAGCCCCCCTCTTCAGCTTGCCTTCAGCGCACAAGGCCAAGACTCCTTCAGATTTGCCTTCGATCCACCAGGCAAAAAGCTTCTTTTGATCCACCAGGCAAAAAAAGTTTCCTTCGACCCACAAGGCATTGGCTACCTTTGTGCCAGCTTTGCCTAGGCAATGGCCTCTTTTACGCTTGCTTTGATCTGCCTCATGCTAGCATCCACAAGGCATAGGATGCCTTTGTGCCAGCTTCGACTGGGAAATGGCCCCCTTTGAAACAGTTGTACACACTTCAACATGCATGATAGCCCATTCGAAGGAAACATGATTATTGAAACCAAGTTTTCTTTGTGATGGGTCTTGGTCCTACATGTGGCAAGGCCCGGGCCTCTTGTGCAATGGCACTCGAAGGTGGTGACAAAGAAGGTTTTTGATTGACCAGATTGAAGTTTGAGTTTGAGTTGTTTGAATCAAGTAGCTACCTGAGTAAAGGCTCAATTGAGGAGGGCCCAATGATGAGATTTGAGCCATTTGAAGGACACACCTTGGTGGCCCATTCGAAGAGGGAACAAGGCATACATATGGACCATTTGAAAGACATCTAAAGACCCATTCGAAGGATGTACAAGATATCCAATCGAAGGGTAGGGACTGAAGGCATTCGAAAACCATTGATGTCCACATTCATTCAAATTAATAAAAAAAAACAAGATTCCATGTCTTTGGCAAAGTTACAATATTTTGTTTATGGCTCTTAAAGAACATGATCAAGGTTGTTTAAACCATTGCCTTCTTGTCCCCTCCCTACTCTCTATATAAATAACACATTAGCAAGCATTAGCCATACGGAGAGCCTAGAGGAACTCTACAGAAAATTTGCAAAAAAAATCGAAAGTTATAAAACTCGAAAGACAATTTCCAGTCCAAAATCCAAGTCATTCCAAGCTCATATCAAAATACCTCTGTCGATAAAATTTCCTTCTTCTCATTCAATAATGTAAACTCGTTGGATTTCATATTCATGTTATTCTTGTTTGTGTGTGATTGACTTAACATGATATACGTAAGTTGTAGCATCCAAATATTAGGATACCAATGCTAGGGGCCTTCGGTATAGATTGCTTTCAAGGTATAATCCATCACAGATTGAAGAAACCCCATATTTGAGCTCAGGGGGAAAGTTTGATGGGGATAGTTTTGATAGATGTTGGAACTAACAAATTTTGCAGGATCCAGTGGTAATTTCATTTAGTTCGAATGATTCAGCAACTCAGTTGGTAAAGGCGCGCGTGTAGAAGGGAAATGACCTGGGTTCGAATCCCAGGTCCATCATTTTACCTTTTCTAACATATTTCATGCAGATCTAGTGCTCCTCAAGGCCATTTGCTCATCATACACCATCAGGCCCAAGCCATCAGAAGCATTCCTGATCCAAGTCAAAGCATCCAACGTGCAAGCTCATCATGCACCCTCCAAGCTGCTCCTCACTGGATCCAGATGAAGTTTGGGCTCCCTTCAGCTGGGCCTAACCAATTTCAGTTTCAACACCCCCATTTAATTTTGCTATCCTGGACCATTTAGTTTCTCTTCATTTTGTTTTTATTATTTATTTCTTTTACCTTTCTTTTATCAGAAAATAAATAACCAAAAATCACAAAATAATTAGGATTAGATTTTTTTAAATTTCTTTAAACAATTAATTAATTAAACTTTAACTTCTTTTTAAAATAAAATAAAATAGAATTAGGAATAGTTTTATATTTATATCATTTTATTTTATTTTCATAATAAAAAATAATAAAAAAGGGACTTAGACTAATTCCTTAATTAATTTTTATTTTTCTAAATAATTTTAGGATATTTAATTTAGTCATCTTCATAAATAAAAAACTAACAAAAAGATTCTCTTTTCTTTAAGATTTTTAGACATCTTTTCTCAACTCGCGCGCATTTATCTATTCTTGCATTTTTCATATTATTGTAACTGCTCAAGGATTGTAATAGAATAATTAAGATTTTATTTTCCACTTTATTCCCCTTATTCTTGGACATGTAATTAATCCCCAAAGCCCTGTAATAGCATAAATTTAACTTTCTGTACTTTAAATTTCTGCAATATATATCAACTGTTAGTAATTAGGCTTATATGGAAAGACTAATAACACAACGTTAGCAAACCTAACACAAAAGATAAAAAATAACTGAATATAACACACATTGCACATATACACCTCTAAGGTACCCCACTTTGGTTGCCTTCGGAAATAAAGCAGTCATGTCCCTCAAAACGGGGACGCTTTAGCAAAGACCCTTAAATAAAAAAGATCATAGTCCCTCGATGACCCTACAGTTGCCTCTCGGTAAATGATCTAGTCCCTAAACAAAATTTCTAAAGCGTCTCCACAAGTTTCCTTCATGACTGTAACGTCCCTTCGAATATCCCTCAAACATCCAAACAACTAGGGCTACCTACTCATTAATAGTAGGCTAGCACTTTCTAAAGGAAAGGAGGAAAAGAATGACCCTTTCGAGTAAAGTAGAAGTTTCTAGATGCTTGCTCAAAAAACAAACTTTTTTACACTTACACAAAACAATTTTCAAAAATCCTTTTCAAAAACGTTTTATCAACACTCTTAAGGACTGATACAAGAGTTATCATAAAGTGAATCGCCACACTAAGGCAATTTCAAAATACTTTTCAAAAACACACAAAAGCACAAGGTATTTCAAAAAATGAGCTAAGCATCTAAGAGCCCATAGAAAACTATGGATGGAAAGGGTGCTAACACCTTCCATTTCCATAATCTAACCCACTTACTCAGAAAATTCTCGAAAAAGTCTTTTTTCTATTCTTTTCACCCTTTCCTTAATTTGGATAAAATAAAAGTCGGTGGCGACTCTTGCTTACTGTAATATTTGCGAACACAAACGCAAAATCAGTATTAATAGTCGGTTCTGCCACCATATCACAATAATTATTTTGTATTCTTTAAGTGTTTTTATTGCTTTTTGATTAATGACAAAAATGGGGAGAACATAAGATATTTTGAATATAACAGTGCCGAGACTAAGTCTCAAACATTTTTGATAAGATGACCTCTGTTTCTCTTTTTGAAAAGCAAACAGGAAAAGTGAATCTTGAAAGAAACTTCTGCCACATGGACTTATTAGAACTTCCGTAAAAAGCTCAGATCAAACATCTTCAGGGAAGTATCCAAATTTGTTTTCTTTATCTGAGTATTCAACTCAGGGGGAGACCCTAATACTTTATGTTCTTACTTGTTCATCAAAATATACAAGTTTTTTTCATCATCAAAAAAGGGAAGATTGTTAGAACATAGTTTGGTTCTACATCTTAATAATATTTTTGATGATAACAAATACATGATATATATAAAGAACAAATATGCTCTCTAATAAAATTATTTAAATATGCAGAGAAGTTATGATAAAAGAAGCATAAGAAGTTGGCAAACAAATTTGTGTTAAGAAGATCTGATAAGAATTTCTATACAAACACAATTAAAGTATCACACACAATAGAAGAAGTTATGATGTTATAACTTCTGAAGCACCAAAGCTGCAAGCTAAAATATGATGAAGCAATACTCAAATGATCTAAAGTCTCAATGTTAATATTCTTATTCTGATCAAATTTCAAAGAAGAATGTTCTGATGCGTTACAACTCATTCATTTCAAATCAAAGAAGTAACAACTTGTACCAGACAAGATCTGTATTTTTGGAAAGTACATTAACAACATTTTATCAACCTTTCAAAAATATCTTCTCATGTCTCCAATGGATATAGAACTTCGCCAATATAAAGGAGTTCTTAAAGAGTGATCAAACAACACTTGCGCATAAAAGAAATATTCATAAGCTCTTTTATCTATTCACTATGCCTTAATATTATGTGAACATCACAATTGTGATATAGTTTTCTAGAAACATTCTTGTACACATTTTGATTCACATTGTTGTAATTCCTTGAGAAACCAAGTTGTGATTTATTCTAAAGAAGACATTGACGGCATTCTTTGTGAATTGTAATCAAAGTTTTGATTAGTGGATTAAGACCTTAATTGAGAGAGGCGAAATCACCTTGGCGGATGGAATGAAGTAGTTTGAGTTCAAACGAACAAGGATAATCAAACGTGTCATACTATTTTTAATTTTAAAAACCGCAATTCAAACCCCCTTTCTTGTGTTTTTCTATCCTTCACCTTTCCCTTGCTCCCCATAGGGTTTCTCGATTCAATCTTAGGAAGAGAATTGAGATAGACCTTAGATTACAAACCATGCATGCTATCATAAGTAGACTTCCCTTTTATCCTCGAATATAGGATCAACTTTACATGACAACCCTAAGGGTACTATGTTAGTCCCTCTTAGACCTTTTTATTTCTCTTTTGCATATGCATTAAAACTAAAACCTTCTTTTTCTTTCAACTTCATAAAGCACTCTAATAATACAAAAATCTTTTTTCAAGGTAAAAAATACCAACCAATTCAAACTTCATTTTGCTGATTTGCTTTTCTTTTAAAACCCATTTTCAAGATAAAACATATAACAAACTAAAACATGTGAGCCGAATTAAGGCGCTCTGATTCTTCAAAAGGGATACGTAGGCATACGTTCGCGGGGCCGGACCGAGTAAAACTTTGTAACTATTTCCTTTTTTCCTTGCGTTTTCTTTCACATGCATTCCCTCTTCATTTCCTTTTTTTAGAATTAAGCAGTAAGCGGTAGATATAGATTAGACACACCCATTAGATTAGAACAACAACAGTGGATCCCGTAGAGTACTACGAACATGAGGGGTGCTAATACCTTCCCCTCGCGTAATCGACTCCCTTACTCGATCTCTTGGTAGCAAGACTGTGATTTCACCCTTCAGGTTTACTCAATGTTTTCCTTTCCCCTCTTGTGGGATAAAAAACGTTCGATGATGACTTTACAATTTTAATGATTTTCAATCGGTTGTTTCAATCCAAAAATTACCCTTTTAAATTTTTGTAGTTTGATAACTATGGGGTCTATAACAAAAAGTTAACTTTAATCAACAATCCAAATATCATATTTAAGCTTGCATAAAATAACATAGAAGAAGAAGAGATGAGAAGAATAACATTGTGTGATATTGTTGCTACTAATACCATGAAAAACTCTGTAACTTTTTCACTTTTTTCTCATTTTCATCTTTTTCTATTTAGTTTTTGAGTATTTGAAATTAGTATCGTGAAAATTAAATATGATATTTGAGATTGTTAAATTTACTGTTTTTATTGTTTTGCATGTTTATTTGTGTCTCTTTTATTTTCAATAAATTATGTTTTTTTATATTTTATTTTAAGATTTCCCTCTCATTTGAAATGTGGTTTTGGAAGGATTATTTTTTAAAATTTTAGGGAGCAATTTCATATTTTATTTTGAAGAAGATGACATTTAAAATCTAGATAATTCAAGATAATTCTTTTTTACGAATTGTTTCAAAATGAAAAAACGTTGATGACTCAAGTTTTTGTTTTTTGGCAACTGATTTTCCATATAATCATTATTGACTCATTATTTAGACTATTTTTACAGTGACATGACATATCATTAGAATTTAACATTTTTCTCAATATTTAATAGAAAGGATTAATTTGGCTAACATAATAGTTTTTAAAAGATTAAAATATAATATTTATTAAATAAAAGACTTAAATGAAATCTGAAATTAAATTAAAAAATCTATTAATAATTATACAAATAAATTTTAAACCATGTGTGAACATGCTTATCTTTAGATGAATAAGATAAATAATTACACAAATAAATCTTCAATTTAAAATGTAGATAAGAGAAATATTTGTTTATAGTAAATGCATGGAATATAGTTGATCCATTCTAAAGGTGGATAAGGAAAGGTTTAAGGTTAGCAGTACTTGAAGTGTACCAATAATGAATAATCTATGATGCCAAACAATATGTCTCGAAGTTCGACAAGAACAATATTAGATCCAATGTAAACAAATCCTCTAAATACGTTTAATGTGGTTGTCTCGAATAGGAACTCCAAAAATTAAAATGACCTATATGAAAACCATTTATATTAACCTTGAAGAAACAAAAAAAATAAAGTACTTTTTTACTATCTCATGTGCTGTTACGGATGTTTTTGGACTAGTTTGGTTCAGTTTCCAGAAAAGTCTGATGTTCAAATTTATTAAAAATATATAAATTGGTTTGAATTGAATTTATATATTTTTCGATAAAACACAAATCGAGAAATAATAAATTGATTTTATTTTGATTGATCGGATACATTTAAAACAAATATACAAAAATACTTAAAAAAATATGTAATTTACATCAACTAAATTTTTATAATAATATAAATATTTTTTTTTTCATATAAGTTGTGAATGTCACAAATGACATTTCATTTTTTTCTTCTTGAAATTGAATATTTTATACTACTTTTCATGATAAAATGATATAAATTATATGAATTAATATGGTTGGTTCGGATAGACGGGCTCACAGATAGAATTTTGAAAATCTGTTACCTGAACCAATTAACATTGGATTTCATTGATTTAATTCAGTTTTTTTCTGAACTAAAAAATGTCCGACCCAAACACCATGGTTTGATTTGGGTTCCTGTTGTGTTCAAAATTTTCCGAACCAATGAACACCCCTATGTATTTCTAGTTAACATTGTGGTTTATGTTGGAACAAGTTTGATTCGTCAACTAATCTTGGGAACTTTGATGATAATAAGTACGCTTGTATGAAGAACAATTTTGTTCTCTAAAGGTTGTTCAATATGCTGATCTAAAAGAAAGCAAATCTAACTCTAAAGAAGTCAAAATCGAATGCACCTGGTGCTGAGATAAGCACATGTTGAATCTAGAGATTAGCAAAATTTAAAGACTGGTGAAGTCTAAAGATTGACGTTATCAGAAGCAAGCATAATCTGATGAAAGAGAATGACTTTTAACTCTGAACAAGCTTCGTCATTATTTATCTGAAGCCTCTGATTAAAAGGGATAACATCTGAAAAGAAGCAGTAAATCTATTCAAGCGTATGGGTTATCAAGTCAATGCATCTATAAAAATCTATCTAAAAGACATCTGAGATAGACTCTAACTCTCTACGACTCTGATACCTCAAAACTCTGAAGATTAACTTTGAATAAGCATCATCTCAATCACCTAGGTCCTCCTAAGATATGAGAAATTGCCACCCCACTTCCAATCACCGCAGTGATAAAAACTCTCAATCACAGGGAAAACAATTTCAGTCCCATGAACTGTTAGGAAGAGTACACACTCCTCAATTACAACCAAAAGAAGATAACACTTAAAAAAAAATACTTAGTCTTGCTTAAAAGCTTCGACAAAGAACAATACTCAACTCGTGCCTACGAGCTTTAAGTGAGAATAATAAATTGACAAACAAGTAACAATCAGTCAACTCAAATGTATCAGAGATACATGAGGACGTACAAACAAACACATGTAGAACCTAAGGAACAACAAACCCTAAACCCTTATTTTTACAAGGTTTTACAATAAAACTATGCTTAAAAGATAGGTCTTACAAGTATCCTTATATAGGCTTCTGCAGTTGGGTTTAGACTGACTTGGATTCTTCGATCAACTCCAATCTTCAGCTGAAAAATCTCGGCATAATATGCTCCACAAAAATAGAAACAATCTTCATAAAAAGTTTCCTAAAAAGTCTCAATCTATCCTTTTTAGTAACCAATCAAATATGCACTTGTTTCTAAAAAAATCCTTGATTAGCCTGTGCCTATAACGAGTGCAGAATATTCCAAATGCTCATTTCTTCAAATTAAATCTTCAAGGATATCCAACAGCAGCGCCTACTGCATCATCCTCAGGATGTCACAAGATCTTATGTGACATCTGGAATAAAAACACATAATAGAAAAACTGTTATCATAGATGATAAACATGCTGCACCATATTACCAACATCAACATAGAATCATGTTTAGAATCATGCTTATCCAAAATTTAGCCAACCATAAAAATATGGAACTAGCAATCTCCCCCTTTGGACATTTTTGCTAAAACAACCAAAAACCAAATTCAATTGGAGAGAGGAATAAAAGCACAACACAAGCTACATGCTTATCATGTAAACCCTGTAAAAACATAGCTCAAAAGCTTGTACACACAGACAGGTTTAGAATTCCCCATGTCAAACAAAATAGGTTTTCCCCCTCAAGGACAAAACTCACACTGCAGCAGAACAACAGAAGCAGCAACATCAACTTCAACACACACACACACAAGCATGAACACACATGCTCCCCTCAATGTTTGTATGAGCAACCATACACACAACTACTCTCATAGAAGTAGTAGCACACATCCTATCATAATGCTAAATCAACATGTCAGGACATGTGATAAAACATCAGGACACAACACTTTACTCCCCCTTTTAGCCAAAATATTGATAAAAATAACCAGAGTAAATATACATAATGGAAACACACAGAGCACTTCAGAACATATTGCACTTAGGCAATACAACAAATGGAAGCACACAAATTGCATACTAGCAATACCATAGATGAAAACACACAAATGGAAGCACAACTTCTTGGCCATATTTAGGTGGTTTGTCACCTCTTTCCCCGGTCAAAGAGCCTCCTGCATTCCTTGGTGTTGTAGCCAACCCCACTATCTTGCACAATACCTTCCTTCTAGTCCTTCCGAGCAGCAATTAGTCCAGGCATGTCATGCCTCAGAACATAGAGGAAAGATGCATTAGAAGTTGCATTCCCTCTTTTCTGTAATTTCTATAACTCTTCAATATTACAAGTTCCAATCCCACTATTTTTATAACAACAAGTTGTTTCTTGTTGTCTGCATGCTCTAGAGTATCATCCTTCCATTCAACAAGATTCCTGATCAATTTCTTACAGCTATCAAGATCCTTGTACCAGTCATGTTGAATAAGATATCTGAAGAAGTTCAGATCTTCATTGTGAAATGTCATGACATATCTCTTGATATCATACCTCTTCAACATCTATTTAGAGTAACTTCCACCTGTTTCCATCAAGGCAACACATCCATCTGTATCTGATATATTTTATTTAAATTCAGTGATGTTATCTTTATAGGGGTGACTTACAGTCAAATCCATGGTTTGTTCTATCTGCCCCTTAGTAGACAGACTTGTGCTGGATTGAGAATTTACTGGTTCAGTGTTTGTGAATTCACAATTCTCCTCTCCTAGTGCTTCATCAATTTGCACATAAGATGTTCTAGCACAGTCTCTGACATTCTGTTTCTCTTCAGTAACTAAATCATCAATTTTCACATTGATAGATTCCATTGTCATACTAGTTCTGGAGTTATAAATCCTATAAGCTCTTCTGCTTGAATAGTAACCCAGAAATATACCTTCATCCCGTATGAAATCCTACTTGTCCACTTGATCTTTAGTAGTAGAGATATGGAATTTACTTCCAAAAATATGAAAGTATTTGACTTTAGATTTGTTTCCTTTCCATAGATCATAAGGAGTAGAGACAATACCTCCTCTCAAAGTGACCCTATTATGAATATAGCATGCAGTATTCATAGCTTCAGCCCAAAACTCAAATGGAAATTTATTATCACTAAGCATCAATCTAGACGATTCTCGTATTGCTCTAGTATTTTGCTCAAGAATTCCATCCCTGAGTTTTCTAGGAATAAGAGAACACTCATGGCTTATTCCTTCAGAATCACAAAATTCAGAAAATTTTGCATCCATAAACTCCTTTTCATTGTCATTTCTGATTTTTGACAATCGTACTCATCTTCTCCTCTTGAATGCCTTGACACGATCTTTGAAGACTTTAAAGGTATATGATTTTTCTCTAATAAAATTCATCTAAGTATAGCCAAAATAATCATCCACAACCATAAAGACATACCTTTTTCCTCCTAGGTTGTCTATCTGTAATGGTCCCATTACATCAATGTGAAGAAGTTCCAAAACTTTGGAAGTAGTCTGATGTTGCAACATTAGTTGTGACATCATGATCCGCTTATTTTTTTTACACTGATTACATACTTCTCTTTCTTCAATCTTGAGCTCTGAAAAATCTCTAATGGCTCCTACAAATATGACTTTCTTCATTCTTTTGAAATGAAGATGTCCAAATTTTTGGTTCCATATCTTTACTTCGCCCTCCTTGGTTGTTGAATAGGTGGAAGAGTAAGAAACTATTTGAGATTCCCATAAGTAGAAGTTATCTTTGGACCTGATACCTTTCATTAGAACGACTTCTTTCTCATTTTTGACCAGACATTCGGATTTTGAGAAGTTGACTAACAAATCTTGGTCAAACAGTTGACTAATGCTAATGAGATTAGTAGTCAATCCTTTTACATATAACACATTGTCAAACCTGAGACAACCATCACACACCAGCTTTCCAACTCATTTGATCTCTCCATTAAAACCATCACCAAATCTAACAAAACTTATGGGATGTGGCTTTACATCCACCAACATCTTTTGGACCCCTGTCATATGTCTAGAGCATCCACTGTCAAAGTACCAGTCTTCAGTTGTTGAGCCTCTCAAAGAAGTATGTGCTATAAGGTTAACATCCCTATTTTCAACACTTCTCTTTTTGCTCGTTGTGTTAGCCTTAGAACAAACTGGAGTTTTTTGATATCCATACAATTTGAAACAGAAAGGCCTTATATGACCAGACTCACCATAGTAGTGACACTTCCAAGTTGACTGAGGTTAGTTTGAAGATTTATCACATTTTCCAGGATGTTGTAACATGAGTTTCGACATGATGATCTTTTTCTTCTTTTCAACAGGAAAAACCTTATCATCTGACAATCTCCTCAGTTTATTATCAAGTTGATAATTACCTTCTAATTCTCCAGTCTCTTTTATTATAGCCACTCCATCCTACAAATTTTTAATTAAGGCTGACATGCTATTAAACATGGAGTTTAGAAGAGTTACCTCACTTTGAAGATGAGATACAATACATATAAGATTCTTCTTCTCACTTTCCAAGTCAGCTATGATCTTTCTCCGATATTCATCTTTTTTCAAAATTTTCTTCACACTTGTTACCAGCATCTTTGTAGGATATGTCAGGATCTTCACAGAGAACACTATTATCATCAAATTTTACTTCACCTACCCATCTTCTACACAAAGCCACCACAAGTTTTGCAGATTCATAATTAGCCTCATCTTCTGATTCATCATCCTCAAACCAGGACAATGTAAATCCCTTTTTCTGCCTTTTGAGAAAAGTGGGACATTATGGTTTAATGTGACAGAAACCTTCACACTTATAACATTGAATGCCTCTTCTCTAATTGGTCTTTTCTTCAGACGTGGTATTCTTCTGAATATTTTCTTCATTACTGGCGTCAGATGAGATGTTTCTGACATTCGGTCTCCCTCTTCTGTCTAATCTTTTTAATACCCTATTAAATTGCTTTCCAAGTATAACAATGGTATTAGACAGATCCTCACCAGTAACCAGCTCAACTTGACCTTTATCTTCAGCATTTGACACAAAAGCTATGCTTTTGTTCTTTTTCTCATCTTTATCACCAATAGCCAGTTTAAATGTTTGAAGTGACCCAATTTGTTCATCAACTCTTAAGTTTTTGATGTCCTGAACTTCTTCAATTGTTGTGAACTTCATGAAAAATATCCTAGGCAAGGATATAAGGATCTTTCTGACCAACATTACTTCTGACATCTACTCTCCTAATGCACTTGATGCACTAGAAATTTCAAGAATCTTCATTCGATATTCTTGAATTTTCTCATCATCATTCATCTTTAAGTTCTCAAATTCGGAAGTGAGAAGTTGAAGTCTTGAGATATTCACTTTAGAGGTACCTTCATAAGTTGTCTTGAGAGTTTCCCAATCCTCCTTGGCCACTGTACACATATTAATCAGCCTGAATTTTTTTTGTCTACTCCATTAAATAGAGCATTTAAAGCCTTGGAATTTCCAATAACTTCTTTATCATCATATTCATTCCACTCTTCTTCAGGTTTGATTGTGTCAGTTTCAACCTCTTTTCCATCTTTGTCAATGATCTTCATAACAGGATGCTTCCATCCTTTCAAAATAGCCTTCCAAGCTTTGTTGTCCATAGCTTTTATAAAAGCTATCATTTGAACTTTCCACCTGTCATAGTTTGAACCATCCAACATGGGTAGTATGTTGTTATAACCTCCTTCTTTCTCCATAGTGCTAGAAAATATATCTTCCTGAATCTCACATAGTAATCAGAATAGGGTTCCTGTTCTTGATGGCAATTGAAATTCTAGTGCACACACAGTATCAGAAGTTAAGGTTGATGTCTTAACAACATACAATGTCACAACAGATGTTATGACATCTGCTGAAAAACAACAAACAAAAACAACATAACAGAATAATAACTTGCCGAAAAAGAAAGAACACATCGATATGTTAACCTAGTTCGGTGCAACCCACCTACTATGGGGGCTACCAAGCCAGAAAGGAAATTCACTATCAGTAGTACTAGTTCAAAGCTAAACTTCCCCTTTTACAACTTATCTCCTAATCCCTACCCAGTACAACTTCTACCTAGGTCCTCTCTATATATGAGAAATCGCCATCCCACTTCCAATAAATATAGTGATAAAAACTCCTAATCGCATGGAAAATAATTCTAGTCCCAGGAACTATTTGGAAGTACACACTCCCTAATTAAAACCATAAGAAGATAACACTTAAAAAACAAATACTTAGTCTTTTTTTAAAGCTTCAACCAAGAATAATACTCAACCCGTGCCTACGGGCTTTGAGTGAGAACAATAACTTGACAAGCAAGTAACAATCAATTAACTCAAATCTATCAGAGATGCATGAGGATGTACAAACAAAAACACAGAGAAAAAATCAACTCCATCTGAAAAATCAACTCCAATCTTTAGCTGAAAAATATCTACAAAATATTCTCCATAAAAATAGAAACAATCTTCATAATAAGTTTCCTAAAAAGTCTTAAACGATCCTTTTTAGTAACCAATCAAATCTGAACTTGTTTTAAACAAAATACTTGATTGGCATGCGCCTATAATTAGTACAGAATATTCCTAATACGCATATCTTCAAGTTAAATCTTCAAGGATATCCAACAGCAGCGCCTGCTGCATCAGCCTCAAGATGTCACAATATCTTCTGTGACGTCTGGCATAAAAACACATAACAGAAAACTATTATGACAACTGATAAAGATATTTCACCATCTTACCAACATCAACATAGAACCATGTTTAGAACCATGCTTAGCCAAAATTTAGCCAACCATAAAAACATGGAACTAACAATGAGTATTGTTTGAAGTTTGGGAGTTAAAAAAGATTTAATTCTTAAAACACAATTAAAACCCCCTTTCTTGTGTTTCATTGGACCTTCAATTTGTATCAGAGCTCCAATTCTATTATTGATTATCTTCAAACACTTAACCATGTTATAAAAAGATCCAATCTTTGAAACACTCTAAAAGTTACTCCTTCCCCTGGTATCAACAATAGTAAAGACTATCTGAAGGTGTCTCTAGCAACTCTGGAAGCAATGAAAGAAGATGCTAAAAAATAGCATAAGACCAGGATAATGTTTATTGACAACATATGATAGGAGAAATTATAAATGTACAAATAAGTCATTCGCATCATTTGTCGCAAGTCAGGCGACCACAAGAGAAGACTACATGAATTTATCAAGTCATTGATGACCAGTACAAAAGTATATGATCTAATGTCAACATGAGTCAACTCTGTAGAAGAACTATTCAACTTAGTTTTAATGACAAACACATAAGCATTTGCCTCTGGATCATGGTCAATATCCGATGAAGATTTCTGCAGAAGACAAAATTAAGATGTCAATTATGGATGTTCTCAATCAGGCATTTTTTAAGTGTTGCTTAAGCCTTATAAATCTAGCAACTCTGGATGATATCTCAACAAAATAAAGCTCTGGTAAAAACTCTTTTCATTCTTTTCTCTGATTGAATTATTTTATACTAACATAGTTGATTTTGGAAACCATATAAGATATCATGTTAAATCTTCTTGAAAAGCTCAAGAGGCTATAAGAAGTATTTAACATTGAAACTCATAGTTAAGGAATAAAATATTTCTAAATAATATTGACTTTGAAAAGTCAAAGCTAGGTGATAAGTCTATAGATTTGAAGTCTGAATTCTCAAACTTAGGATTCAAGGAATTCTGGGTTTATTATGGGCAAAATAGAATGAACATAGTCAACCAGAAATGAAAAAAACTCAAGCACCTACAAGGAAGCACATGCAAAAAATTCTACATCCCGAGGAATTGATTTGGGAAGACAAAATTGAACCTGTTTTTGTACCCTAATTCCCCCTTAAGATTCCTCTATCATCTCATATCAACTCAATCACCACAAGATCACACTAGGGTTTGGTTCTTTTCCCTATCTCTAGGTTTGCTTATGAGCAATCACCAAGCACCTTGATTTGTATATTGTAATCATATTTATCTTGTGTTGATTAACTTTTTACTAACAAATACAATGTATGTTTTCCCTAATTGATGATTCTATAGGCGAGAGAACAACATATTTCATCAGGTTGATTTATAGGTTCATGAACTTATTTCCACGTCTTCTTCAACAAATTTTCATTGAGATTCAAGATTCATCATTGAAGATACTTTGAAGTAATATCATGATAAGGTCTACTATGATTCATTATGCCTTAACTTGTCAAAGAAAATCAAAAGATGCAAGAGTTGATTGAAGAAGTTTGACCTAATTAGACAAGTTCTTGATTCCTTGGTCAGAAGTGCATAACTCTATCAATTCTTAATATTGGGAGGTGGTTTTTGTTGCTATGGGTTCTTATTATCATCCACAACAACATCTATTCATATGGCAAGAGTTATTATGCAAGGAATATTGTCAAAATTGAAAGGGTTTTTCAAGTCATTTTGGTGCTCTAGGAGCTAGGGTTTTGAACTTCCAAGGGATATATCTTGCTCATATTTTGGTATTTTTTAATGATTACAAATACATGCTTCTATTTAAATAGATATCAACCAATCAATTCAAAAGTTTCAATAAACTTTTATGTGGAAGATGCCTAATGATGAAGAAAGATTACAAGTCCTTTAGATGGACCATCAAAATCCCTTATGTGACTTCAAAAGATCATAACTTGGTCATTTATTATCTCCTTGAGCCCATTATTTTTCCATAATCATCTTAAGGATATTAAATTCAACTCTTCTTTTATGTGAAAAGCTTGAAAATGGATGGAAGATGCCCTAAGAATGCAAAAGATTATAGGTCATCTCATGAATTTTCACCAACTTCATAAGGCCATAAATTTTTCAATGCTTGTTATTTTTTAGTGATTCAAGTTTCAAAATACTCTTTAAGGAGTCCAATTCAAGCTATATTTGATGATCAAAGCTCAATTTTGGAGAAAGGCCTTGTTTGGAATCAAAACATTATAGGACATTTTTTTAGAAAAACTTAGAATTTTTCTAAGTACAAAAAGTCAACATCTTTTTCTCAACTTTGACTCATCACAAATCTTAGCTCAAGTATCCATTTGATCCCATTATTTGCACATTGTAAAATTTGTCATCTTATCTTTAAATTTCTTCAAGAATCATACTCTAAGACTCCTTGAGTTGTGAATGCCATTGATTCAAAGTTAGTACCTTGAAACTGACTTTTTCCTCCAAGTCAGAATTTGAAATGCACAATTCAGCTTCTAATCACTAAATTTTTGTGCGTTTTTAATTCTAATCATGTTTAACAATCTTCTAGAAGTGATTATTACCTTGAAACACAAGTTTTGGTTGAGTTTTGAGCAAAATACGAGTCACACTTTTCATGCTTGCAACTTCACACGATTTCCCTTCAAACTTCATCATTCCACACGCTTGAGCATCCCATTTTCTTCCCTATAAATAGAGGGTTATATATCACTCATTTTATCAAGCTTTGATATCCAATTGACCCCTATTCAGACCCCACACGAACTTTGAATTTGAATTTCTGATTTCTTGCTTTCTCACTCCAAAACATCAAAATCTCCATTCAGTTAGCTTCATTGAACTTCTCTGAAGCTAACCACACTCTTACCTTCATGAATTGTAACCTATATTGATCTATAGAAGTCCAGTTTCAGAGCCACCTTGTGCTACTTCGTTCAGGTTATTCTGATTATATACTTTGTCTGCAATTAGAGATTTATCTGTATACAGCCGTTACTCTGCCCAATTTTTTGTGAAGACTTAATGCCTTTAAAGCTTGGTTTTATTAAGAGGTTTTATTATCTTTTGCTTTCTTTGTTTCAAATCCAAAGGATGGGAATTCTATATTGGCTCATTGTATCAAGTGTTGGCTTCTTGTTGGTTAGACAGTTCTTTTCCCTAGCCTTTACCTTATGCTCTAGGATAGTCCCTTCATCTCCTCTCATCTTCTTTAATTTCAAAATTCTTCTCCCTCCTTTTCAAAACTATTATTGTTTTCCAAACTTGAACCGCTTTCACAATAAACTTGGACTTAGGTCCATGCATTTTCAAAATATTTTCTTAACCAAACTTTAAACAACTTAATGATATTTTGACATTTTTTGTGAGAATACTAAAATTCAATCAATCTCATTCAAACCATTTTGCCATTTTTGCTTTTTACTTTAAAATTTTCTCAAAAGATTAGGCTCTTGTCAATCCTTGTAGTGATGCGAGCTATTATACTTCTACAATATGTAGTAAAGTGGGATATTTTCCACTTAAGTGTTGAGTGAGGCTTTGTAGATTTTAAAATCCAAGCCATATCCTCCACTTTGAGATGATGCAAATTCTCATTTATCATAATCGTGGGTAGTAAGTATGTTCTTCCACTCAGATAAGACGATGATGTCTCGTCTCTTAAAATTAACCAACACACTTGTGTTTTAAATTTTTTAAAGGTGAACTACGAGTACCCTGATCCCCTATTGCATGAAAGGTGGTACGTAGGCACTAAAGGTTTCCAACTGCGGCGGGTGCAAAAATTATAAAAACACTTCTTTTCTCATCCCCACAAATCTATTTTTGTATACAATATTTATAGCCAAAATACAAAAAATTTCAAAGAGGTTCCTGCGGAGTACCGTAGATGTTTAGGATGCTAATACCTTCTATTTTCATAACCAACCCCCAAACTTAGATTCTCTCCCCCTATTTTTGGGTTATTCGCTCTTTTCCCATTCCTTTGAAAACAATAAAGTACGGTGGCGATTTTTATTTGATTTGTGCGAGTCAAGTCAATCCAATAACTTAGTCTCAACATTTCTACCGCTACAGAAAAATGGCGACTCTGCTGGGGAAAGATCGACCAATTGCTGGTCCATCCCTAAGTGGGTTGAGCCTATCTTTGTTTATTTATGTATGTACTAATATTGTTTGTAAATTATGTGTTGTATATGTTTGTCTGTAATTTTCTGGTTTTCAGGGTGCTTGGTGATTTCTAATAAGTCCTCTACCTGGACTTGGGCAAACTTAAGATAGGACGGGTGGTATAATTATGTTAATATTGAGGGAGTAATCCTAAAAAAGGACAATGAGATCCCCCACTCAGTGGAGGCTCCTTTAACTGTAGTATCATTGACTGAGTAATCGGGAAGACGTGCTGCTTTCGACCTGTGAGCCTACTGAAACTGAGAACCGTAGAACCTTTAACACATCTTGGCCTTTTAGGTGTAGTGCGGAAGTTATGACGGAGTAATCTGAAAGTGGTTGTCACGCGATGCTACACTCGAACGAGTTTTTCCTAAGAATATTACTAATTACCGAGTCAATCTGGACATTGGTAATATCTAAAGGAAAGATGTAGACTCTGGGAACCTCTTAGAACTTTTTTCGGCAGGTGATAAATTATTATACCATACCTTGTGGGTAGTACCTTTGAACTCATGCTTGTGATGTCAAATCTATGAACCCCATGTTTGTGATCTTGTGTGTGATTGTTGCATCATGCATTCATGCACCCATGAGTATCCTTTAAGAAATTTTGGTTCAAGGGACTTAAAGTTGATTTTTTGAGAATATCTCAGGTACTTCTGACCATGGATTCTGGAAAAAGAGAGACTCAGAAGTACAGTTTCAAGAATCCCAAGATAGATGATTTGATGAGTCTAATTCTCGAGATTGAGAGTTCTATAGATTTTCGGAAGAAGTATGGATCCATTGTCTCTCATGAAGCTTAGGATGAAGGAGCATATTCTCTCGACTTTGGTCCAGTTTTATGATCCGATGTATTGATGTTTCAATTTCCATGATTATCAGTTGATGCCTACATTGGAGGAGTATTCTTATCTACTGGGTTTACCTATTATCGATCATGTTCCTTTCATCAGTTTGGAGGAGCCAAAATCTCATGAGATTGCTGCTATGGTTCATTTGGGGAAGTCTGAAATTGAGGCCCACATGACTACCAAAGGATGAATTAGAGGATTACCCACTCATTTTTTATTAGATAAAGCTCTCTACTTTAGTACAGTTACTTTTGAGGCCATCTTTGCTCTGCTTGCTTATGGGTTGTTCTTATTTCCGAACATCAACAACTTTGTGGATATCAATGCCATCAGGATCTTTTTGATAGGGAATCTAGTCCCTACATTATTAGGAGATGCTTATTACTCTATTCATCTTCGGGATTCTTATCATGGAGGGATGATCATTTGCTGCACGTCTTTGTTATATTAGTGGTTTATTTCTCACTTACCTCGGCCCGATGATTTCTGGGATGTCAAGAAGGAACCTCGTTGGTCTCCAAAGATTATGGCCCTCACTCATTCAGATATTGTTTGGCATCATCAAGCTTACCACAATGCAGAGATTGTCGATAGTTTTGGTAGTTTCCCCAATGTACCTCTTCTTGGTATAAAAGGAGGAATTAAATACAATCCCATTCTTGCACGATGACAACTTGGATATCCGATGAGAGATAAGCCTAATAGTATTCATCTGAGTGGTTTCTTTCTTAAATAGGGAGAGAATCATAAAGAAGCTAAGGAGGAGATTGCAAAGGCTTGGTGTCATATTCACAGAAAGAGTAGAAAGGACTTGGAACCTAGAAGAGCTGATTCTTTGGAGCCTTATCTACGGTGGGTACAAACACAATGATATTCTTATAGTTCAAATTTATATGGATGATAATATTTTTGGTTTTACTAATGCCTCTCTTTGCAAGGAATTTTTTAAGTCTATGCAAGCAGAATTTAAAATGAGTCTGATGGGTGAGCTAAAGTTCTTCTTGGAAATCCAGATCAATTAAAGTCTAGAAGGAACTTACATTCATCAAAGCAAATACAAGAATGGGCTTTTGAAGAAGTTTTATCTATCAGAATGCAAGATAGTTACGATCCATATGCATCAAACATGTATTACTGAGAAGGATGAAACAACTAAGAAGGTCTAACAAAAGTTATACATAATTATGATTGGTTCTCTTCTGTATCAGACTGCTTCTAGACTTGACATTCTACATAATGTATGTTTATATGCTAGATTTCAATCATATCCTAAAGAATCTCACTTAACAGCTGTTAAGAGAATCTTCATATTTTTGAAAGGAACTACTAACCTTGGTTATATATATATATATATATATATATATATATATATATATATATATATATATATATATATATATATATATATATATATATATATATATATATATATATATATATATATATATATATATATATATATATATATATATATATATATATATATATATATATATATATATATATATATATATATATATATATATATATATATATATATATATATATATATATATATATATATATATATATATATATATATATATAATCAAAAGAATACAATTTAGTAGGATATTGTGATGTTGATTATGCCGAAGATAGAATTGAAATAAAAAATCACCAGTGGAAGCTGTCAGTTTCTAGGTGACAATCTAATTTATTGGTCCAATAAGAGGCAACCTACAATATCTCTTTCAATAGTAGAAGCTGATTATATTGTAGTATCTAGATGTAGCACGCAAGTACTCTGGATGAAAAGTCAGTTGGAAGACTATCAGATTAAAGAAGGTAACATTCTTATTCTGTCTGATAACACTTCAACTATTTGTTTATCCAAGAATCTTATATGACACTCAAGGGACAAACTTATTGAGATCAAAAACCATTTTATAAGAGATTATGTTTATAAGGGTAATCTAAATTTATAATTTATTGCCACTGACCATCAATAGGCTAATGTTTTTACAAAACCCTTTGCACAAGAAATATTCGCTTTTATCTTTAAAAATCTTAACATGGGATTATGTCCAGAATGAGAAAATATTTTTGCCTCTGATGATGTAATATAAGACTTTGGAAAATTAAGTCGGAAGCATTATCCTTTTGAAGACAGAAGTTTTTATTACTCAAAAGAGATCTTAGTAAGATTCTAATTTGATAAAATCTAATGACTAAAATATTAGGAAAATCAAAAGTCACTCATAAATTATTTAGACTCTGAAGTATGACATTTGTCACACATGCATGTATCAAATATTTTGATAAGACTTTTGGGTTGCTTTATATCTTGGAAACAAATGAAATCATTTCTTTCACCCATAGTTTCATTAACTATTGGAATGATTATACCTCTGTGTCGTGTTCCTATCTTTGAGTTATGAAGTTTTGGTTATCTATCTTTTCATAAACTCTACATGTTTCATTTAAATCTTGTTTTACCCTTATCTAATTCTCCCCTATATATACTCCTCCTATTATTTTCATCTTTATATTCTTTTGTGCGCCTTAAACTTCTCTAATTATTATATCTCTTTCATCATGTCCTCAAGAACCTTCAAAGACTTTAAAGCTGTTTTTATCTATTTTCTATGAGAAAATTGTCTTTAGTGAAGAGCTGAAGGAACAATGGATTGATCTTATGGGAACTGTATCCTCTCAAGATTTGGAAAAATAATTTAAAATACTTGATGGACCCATCTCACCCCACTCTTGTCAAAGAGTTTTGGATGAATGCATCCATTAATAAAAAAGGTTAAGATTCCTGTGTAATCTAGTATGATATTTTTGGTTTTTTAATCACAGTAACTCCACAACTTATTGGTAAGGCAATAAGATGTGAAGGTAATGGAATTTATGTTGAGCTATACTGCAGTGACTTCATCTTCAATGTTCTTAATAATATCTTAACAAATCTTGCAAACCATGTTAATGTCTCCTACCTTGTAATCGTGGCAAAGATCTAACATCAACTATTAGTGCCAAAATTTTGACCAAGAGAAAAAAATTAGGAATTTCTCACTCTTCAAGACAAACAATTAATGTATTTCATTATGCTTAAAAATAAATTTAATATACTTCTTACCATCTTTAGCTACCTAAAGGAGAAAATCACGACCTCTCGTAAGTGAAATATCTTCTTCATTTCATTTGGAAGGCTTCTATCCAAACTCTTTATTCGAAAAAAGGATAGTCAAAAAGATTCATAAAGCATGTTTAATGATTTCCTTGACACTGTTTACGGTTCAAAGTTAGAGTTAGCTGAAACAGAAATTAAGATTGTATGACTCAAGAAAAATACTTGGTTTGATCTTTTTGTTGTCTCATCACACTTCTTCTTGTAGCATTTCATTCTCATTTGCTCTGAAGAGATTCTAATATATTTTTATCTGGAACAAACTCTGGATTATTGGAACATTTTACTCTGATTAAAATTTCTAATTCTCAAAAGGAGCTTGTGTAACACCCCAAAATTTAGAATTATTTATTTAATTGATTACTTGTGATTATCTATGTGATGTATAACGATATGTGGCGGGGCTTTAGTGAGAGATAGATGATAATTAAAATTATTTAGATTTAAATAATTTAGTTTATATTATTTAGAATTATATTGATAATTAAATAGGATATTAAGGTGAAAAGTAGAATAAGGGCGTAATGGTAAGTGTGTATGAGTTAAGTAAGGGCATAATAGAAAAACCATAGAAAAGGTCTAAGGTTAACAAATAAAACAAACAAGAGAGGAATCAATTGGTACAGTCGTGAAATTTTGGAGAAACCGTGAAGTGAGAGCTAGGGCCATCATCAAATTCAAAGTTATCAATGGCCAATAATTATCATAAATAAAGCATACGGATCCCGACTTTTGGCTCCAAGATTCCTCCCAAAACCCACCTCAATTCTTGCTATAAATAATACATATCTTTCTCTCATTTGTGATAGACACTAAAACCATCAATAACACTCTAATCTATACAGTACATACTATCTTCTTTCACATTTACACCTTCCTAATATATATATATATATATATATATATATATATATATATATATATATATATATATATATATATATATATATATATATATATATATATATATATATATATATATATATATATATATATATATATATATATATATATATATATATATATATATATATATATTATTTAGTTTACTTTCTTTAATTAAGTTCTTAGTAAGTTAAATATAATAAATCTAGTTTTTTTATATACAAAAAAACAACAATGAAAACACAAAAATCATAAAAATATATTAGTACTATATTATATTGCTTATTATTGTGTCACGATTTCAGAATTTAATTTCAATTTATCTCACGGGAACCCTATGAATGCATATATTTTCTTGATCATTTTTTTGGTATTTTGAAGTTTTTTTGTGGATTTTCTCTTTTTATTTTCCATATAAAAATTACTTTTTTTAATGCTTGATTTTATTCCCTTTGGACCATTTGATTTTCACCTTATCTTTCATCTTATTCTTCCTCATCGATTTCTTTTATTTTTTGATTTATTTATTTTTGATCAATTTGGAAAGCATTTGAACTCTTAAGTTCATGTAAGCTTGTTGGATATTTGATGAACTTTCATCATTTTCAATCTACCTCTAGGTGATCTTTTGATTATTCAGGGTGCTTGGGATTGATGATAAGTTTGTCATAATGTATCTCTTCTTGACTTTTTCTTGATCCCTCATGTTTGTTAAATGTACTACACGTATAAGAGAATGAACTTCAATTTGCCATTTCTCTAACATGTATGGGTACATACATTCTATGCTTCATATGAAGCTACATTTGTCCCGAATCAGATTATTAATTATTAACACTAACTTTATATTGTACTAACTTACTTTAATGTCGTTTATTATTCCGTGCACTTTATATTTTCGCATTTTCACTTTTCTGCTTTTTTACTTTTATGCCATTTACCATTCATAATATTTTATTTTTCTTTCGCTTGTTATAAGCTACTTAATATAGAAAAACCTAAAACCGGTTCTTTAATCTTTGGACTATGGTTATTATGCCTTTTCATCTGATGCATGGTTCTTATTCGATCTTCATCTAATTAATTTTCTTGTGTTTTAATCTAAGGGAAGAGATTGCGTTTGTTGACTATTTTTGTCATGTTTTAGTATTAACTTGTATGCTTGTTGATTCCTTTGTTTATATTTTGTTTATGTCTAGTTCTAACCCCTTTTTAAAATTACACCTCTTTCAATAAAAACCTTGACTTTGTCAAGTGATTTTCAAACTCTTTTCTTTAACAAATGCTTTAAGATACTTAAGCATATCAAAATAATTTCAAAAGACTAAAAGACACAAACTCATTCAAATCTTTTGCCACCTTGACTTTTCTTTTAAAACCTTTTTCTTAATATCAACCAAAATAAATCCTTTTGTTATTTGTACCACAAACTATGAGGATTTGATCCTTTATTAGTATGTAGGCCTAAGACTTTATGTCTTTCTAAATCAAAAATCTAATAAAAAACACTTATGTTCTCATCTCCCCAATCTTTTGCAAACAAACCAATTTTAGCCAAATACACAGATATTACGAGAGGTTCCTATAGGGTACTATAAATGCATTAGGTGCTAACGTCTTCCCTTTTCATAATGAACCCCCGTACCTTAAATCTCTTTTATTGCATTTCTCTTGCTTTACTTTTAGTTTATCTTTTTGCTTTGCATGTTTATATTGGGGTTTAAGCGCTCTTTCTCATTCCCTTGGAAATAATAAAGTGTGATGGCTACTTTCACTATATGAGTTAAAGTCAATCAATGACTTGATTTCAAGTTTTTCACCGCTACAGAAAATAACGACTTCACTGGGGAATAAACCTCTAAGTAGGGTTAAGCGTAACTTGTTTATATATGTGTTTATGTTATAATTATATGTTTTCTATTTCCTATTTGTTTGGGTGTTTTTGATCGATCTTTTGAAAAATCCTATACCCGGACTTGGGCAAATTTAAGATAGGATGGTGGTATAATCAAGAGTTACATGACTAGAGTAATCCTTAACATAAGTAATATATGATATAACCCCACTCAGTGGAGGCCTATTTGAAGGTGATAATACTAAACAAAGACATTTGTGAAAGCATTATTACTTCCAACCTTAGAGCCAGGGAAGCTTGGAACCTTAGAACCCTTAACACATCTTGACCTTTAGGATGTAGTGCGGTGATAATTTAAGAGTAGTCTTGGATTAGTCGTTACACGATACTATACTCCGACGAGTTTTTTCTTTGAGAACATTATTGGTAATCACAAGTAGTTATGTAAACCAGTAATAACCGAAAGAGGATCGAAAAAATTTGGGAACTTTTTAGAACCTTGTTTGTATAGGTGATAAACCCTTATTCCCATACCTTATGGGTGATTCTTAACTTCAGGTTCATGCTCATGACGCCAAAACCCCGTGATCCCGTTGCCTTGGTTTGTATCCTGCATTTTCGTTACATTGCAAAGTTCATGCATCCTTTCTAGGTTGTCAGTATCTCATTCCATTTCTCTCTTTCTCTCATGTATCTGTCAAGTTGTTTCCACAATGCAACTACATAACTTAGAGCTAACATCAGAAGAAGAATGGTTAGACCAAGAGCAGCATGATGTTGAAGTCAAAATGGAGATAGATGAGTTGAAGTTAAGCATGGCTAAGATTACTGAGATGATGCAAGTTCTAATTTCCAGAGGAGAACCACCTCAAAGGAATGTTATTTTAGAGATCACCAATCCTATTATGCATCCTCAACCTAACCAGAGGCCAGCCAATACATGGCCAGAGTTTGGTTTACCTCTAAAACTATTCTCCTCCTTATGAAACTACTTCCCTGATTGGTCAACCTTCCAGACCTGCTTTCAATCTCCTGTGTTCGCAGAGCCTCGACCTCGTCATGCATATTGTTACTTAGGTGATGATCCTTTTCCTTATGAGAACCCTCTTTTTTTATTATCATTTCTGCTGCTAGTCAAGAAGAATCTAGCTGATTTTGAAGAAGTTAGGGAACAATTTCAGACTTTAGATAAGAGAATGAGGGTCATGGGAAGACAATGAGTTCTTCAGTGTTTAATTTTGACAAAATGTGTTTATTTTCTTGACCTTGTGATGTCTGCCAAGTTCAAGACTCTAGATTTTGAAAGGTATAAAGGAAACTCATGTCCAAGAAGCCACCTGATCATGTACTACAGAAAGATGGCTACCTACACCAACAACCAAAAACTGCTTATCCATTTCTTTCAGGATAGTTTGAGTGGAGCTTCCCTCACAAATGGTACATGGGGCTTGAGAAGAATCATATTCAGCAGCTTCCAGGATTTGGTAGATGCCCTTCATGAAGCAATATAAGTACAACCTTGACATGACTCCTGATCATCGCTAACTTTAGAACTTGTCTCAGAAAGACAAATAATCATTCAAGGAATATGCTCAACATTGTAGAGAGTTGGATTCTCAAGTTGGACCTCCTTTATATGAAAAAGGAATTGATTGTTATGTTCATGGATACTTTGCAACCTTTCTTTTTGGAGAAGATGGTCGGTAGTGTCTCTTCCAGCTTTACAAGCCTGGTTATCATTGGCCAAAAAACTTGAAGAAGGTTTGAGTAGAAGGTAAGTTTATCAAGGCTGAACACTTTGATGCTAAGAAATCTTTATGGGAGTTTCCACAAGAAAAGGGAAAGTGAAAATCCAATATTGTCTATAGTCAAAAAGAGAGGACTCTCTTCAAGGGGACTCAATATATTGAACCCTTTTTTGTAGGTGTTTCTCCTGTTGTCAGCACCCAACAAGCTCAAAGCTCCTCAACATCCGTTTGGTGGACAAAAATCAAATTTGCAACAGGGTTGACTTTGATCTTATTCCCTATGAATTATGCTGAGTTATATCCATCCTTGGTCCAGATAGGGTTAATTATAACTAGGGCTATAACTTCTCTTTTCAAATACTCTCCCAGAAGTTTTCAGATCTGATCTTCAATGTCCTTTCTATCAAGGAGCAGCATGCCCATGATTTAGAAAGCCGTTTCCCTCTAAACGCAAGAGTTCAAGAATTGGTTAAGTCAAAGATTCTTTCTTTCAAAGACACAAACCCCAATGTTGTCAATAATCCTTTTTCAGGCCATGCTAAGTGAAGCTTTAGTTAGTTCATGCAAGTTTCTCCTCAGCAAGTGTTTCAACAAGGACAACTCAATTCTACTTTTGGTTATTGCACTATACTTTTTTTTCATTTCTGTTTTGTACTTTCCATTCGACTATGTTAAACTGTTTGCCTTTTAAATTGTATGTTCTTTATTTTGTCAATGAGCATTTTTTCATCTTTGAATCAATTTATGGTTTCAATTACTGCTTTTTCATATCCCTTGCTTTTTACTTTCTTTATTAAACTTTTGCTTATGCAAAGATTGGAGGGAGGATGATGAAACGAGATACCCAAATTGTTGAATAGTTGCTTTCAATTAAAACTTTGCTGATGATGTATAGGCATTGTTTCACTTCTCAAACACCCTGAGAAATAAGGAAGTTAATCAATTGTTAACCCCTTTGATCCTAGAAGTTGGAGTTTCTTCCTATATGATAAACCCACAATCTTAACCTGAGGGCTGGGTAATTTCTCAGTTAATTTGACTATGTGTTCAATTACAAGGGAATTTTACAGGGAACTTTTCTATAGAGGTTGTTTATCAAGTTTCCTTCACACACATCAGTATTAAAGATGTCATACAAGTCAAATGTCAGATGAGGTTCCCAAAAAATCATTAAAACCAGACAATCACTTTCTTTCAAAAAGAAACATCAAACAAAATCCCACTGAGTCAAAACCTTTTAAGAAGACTTAGGAAAAGTTTGGTCATCCCGCTGACTGAAAATTTAAAATGAAACAATTTAGGAAAAAGTTAAAGATAATAAAAAAAATCAATAGAAGTCACTAAGATAGAAGTGACTGCTCTCAAGAATCTCTTATCTCCTGATCCGTTATCATCATACTAGTTTTTATAATTTCAAAATCTCTTAGAACCTGAATGCATAGTTTAATTTAAACTGAACGTGGGATTGAATATCATCATGAAGAATGATGTAGGTACAAATATACTTTGAGCCTATATCTTTTGTTTTTGAACTTGTGAACCAGACCGTGTTACATACCCCTCAAAATAACCTAATTGAAGATGGCTTATTTTTGAAATATACTACAACAAAGGTTGCGTCAACTGAACTCCCAAGTTTCCACTAATCTTTTTCTCTTGGCATTATGCCTTCGTTTTATCTTTTATTTTAAACCATTGTGCTTTTAACCAGTGATTCTTTGGTTCATCTTTTACTTTAAATGTTAAAACCATTGTGTTTTAGCCAGTGAAACTCTTTGCTCTTTCATCAATGATGTCTTTCTATATAGTGATTTTTGATTTTAATATTTTTCATGAGCTTTGCATTAAAATTACCATTTTTGAATGAAAATTTTTATTTGCAAACATGTTTTTCCTCATCAAGGAATTTTCAAACTGTCAAGAAACTTGGTATATGTTTTGTATCAGATGGCAAGTATCTTTCAAGGTCCTGTTGGAGCTTATTCCAGGATTTGTTTATTAGTAAACTTCTTCTATTACAAGTTTTATCATAATGTTCTTCTTTAAAACTCATGTTGGGGGTAAGTGTGCCAGGTTATACATCAAATGACCTGTCATTTTTTACACTAGTCAGTTGGGTTTGGAATCATCTTCTTCAGTAATCCCCAAGCAGCTATGTAGTCCTTCATCCAAGAGATACTTTTGTTCATTACAATTCACATATATGATGGAAGTTTTTTCAAAGCCATCTTTCTGATTTTAGGCTTGGCAATGTTCCCTGTGTTTGAGGAATCAAAGTCCCAATCTTACCTTACAAAAAGAGTCTAACCCAGTTTCTGTAAGCATCAACATTGCATAGAGCATTCATGTATCTTGTATAGAAAAATTCATATACCATGCACACTCATGTCCATTTTCCCATATCTTGTTATTTTCAACATCTTACCTTGTGGTCTAAGTCCAACTTATTTGGCATTTATCAAACTTTTGTCCAGTCTTGGCAATTCTTATCTTTTTTGTTATTCTGTTGTTTTTTCCAAAACATGTTCTTGTCTATCCATGGTTCTGCCGGATGTGCTTGATCTTTATCCTTCTAAATTAAATTCCATGCTTTACTCTTGAATGTCGTTTGAGAAGGTTTTAAGAGCTTAATCTTGTTTTATCTTAATTGCCTTTGAGAGTTTTGTTTATTTCATAGCTCAATCTGGTTTTATCTGGATTACCTTTGAGAATGTGTTTCTTTTAAGTTCAATCATGCTTTATCATGTTCTCCTTGGACATATATTGTGTTCCAAAGACCATTCAGTTATATTCCTGAATATCTTTGAGGTTTAATTTTTGCTTTACCCCTAATTGACTCTGATGTTGTTTCTCAATACCATCCCTAAGCATCTTTGGTGTTTGTATATCTTTTCCAAAGTTCATATATGCTTTACCTTAAGTGACTTTGATGATGCTGGTTCAATCATGCCTTTACCTTGATATACCCATTTATGTTGTCTCATTCGTGCTTTATCTTGAATGTCTAAGAATATTTTCTTCTCAAAGTTCAATAATGCTTTATCTTTATTACCTTTGATGTTGTTTCAATCATGCTTTATCTTAATTTCCCTTTGATTTTGTTTCAATCATGTTTTATCTTGATTAGCTTTCATGTTGTTCAATACTGGTTTATCTTGATTGCCTTTGATGTTGTTCAATTATGTTTTTACCTTTATTTCCCTTTGATATTGTTTTGAATCATGTTTTATCTTGATTTTATTTGATGTTATTCAATCATGCTTTATCTTGATTGCCTTTGATGTTGTTTCAATCATGATTTATCTTGATTACCTTTGATTGCTATTAAATCATGTTTTACCTTCGATTTCCCTTTGATGTTGTTTCAATCATGTTTTATCTTGATTAGCTTTGATGATTGTTTTCAATCATGATTTATCTTTATTACCTTTGACACTATCCAAAAATGTTTTTACTCTTGTTTGTCTTTGTTTTTTATCTTTCTTTCCAAAATTCATTCATATTTTACTCTTAAATGTCTTTGATGTAGTTTCCAGTTTCATCCTTTGTTTCTTTTGGGTGTCTTTGTTGATTTGTTTTCCATTCCAGTTTTCATTCACGTTTTTAAATTGGATGATTTTCATGGTGGATTCCAGAGATCTTTCTTTCTAAATATCTTTGTTGACTTTCTACCCAAAGTTTCCTTCATATTTTAGCTTGAAAGCTTCTGTTGATTGTCTCTTTCTTCTCCTATGGAGTCGACTGTTAATCTTGGATGGGTCATATCTTTTTTCCAGTGAAGTTTTAATATCTTTCTCATTGGATTTGGATTCCTTTTCCTAATGGAATTAGATATCCTTTTGTTGTTTCCTTTCCCCAGTTGGATCTTTTCTTAGTATGCCCTTGTGGAATTCCTTTATTCTTTTCCGATCTTCTCTGACAATGGTTTGCTCTCAGATCTCTTTTATCTACACTCATGCATATCATATCATATCCTTTTTGTGGCATCTTAAGGTCAAAAAATTGGGTTTTATATTGTATTTTAAAGGTATCTTCATATCCCTGATAAAAGAAACTTAAATATGGGCACATGTCATACCCTAATTTAGGACTTAAGATCCTACCTCTTTTTGCATGAATTACATTTTCATTTGCATTTTTAATTTATTTTTTAGTCAAAATTCTTGATCCATGGTTTTATTTCTTTTTATTTTAATATTATTTTTGGATCTTAATTTTAATCTTAATTCAATTTGAAATATCTTTTTTAAACTGGATTTTTTTATTAAAATTTAAATCATTTTTTTTAAAGTTCTTTTGCTTATTTTCATTTGTGCCATTTTTCAAAGTCAAGTTAATATTTTTTTGTCTTCATTTAAATAATAATTAATTTTGTTTGTTTAAAGTAATTAAGTTAGCAAATACCTACATTTAAGTGAATTTGCAAATTTTTATTTTAATTGACAATCTTTATTATTAATTGAATTTTTTTTATTTTGCATTTAGTCTTACTAACACTTTTGTTTATTTTATTGTTTGTGTCTTATTGTCAAAATAATTAAAAAAAAGAGTACAAAGTACAACTCATACAAAATAACAAAAATCAAATACACTTTACAAATTGAATTTTCCTTCACATAACAAATACACTTACATTCAATCATCACTATCAAATTCAAAATTATCAGTAAACCAAGAATTGCCACAAACAAAGCACATGAATCCTCACTTTGAGATTCTCCCCAAAACACACCTTAATTCTTTCTATAAATAAGACACCTCTTTCTCTCATTTGGGGTAGACACTAAAAACCATCAATGACACTCTAAATCTATATACATACTATCTTCTCTCACATTTGCACCTTCCTAATATATTATATATATATATATATATATATATATTATATACTATATTATATAATTATATATATATTATATATATATATATATATATAATACTATATATATATATAATATATATATATATTATAATATATATATATATATATATATTATATATATATATATATTATATATATATATATATATATATATAATATATATATACTATATACTATATATATATTATATATATATATATATATATATATATAATTTAGAAAATTATTAGTTTAGTTTATTTTCTTTAATTAAGTTCTTAGTTAGTTAAATATAATATATATATAGTTTTTTATATATAAAAAAAAACAACAATAAAAAAAACAACAATCATAAAAAATACATTGGTATTATATTTATATTGTTTATTATGGTATCGTTAACAATAAAAAAAACAACAATCATAAAAATACATTGGTATTATATTATATTGTTTATTATGGTATCGTAATTTCGAAGTTTAATTTCAATTTAGCTCACGAGAACCGTATGAATGCATATATTCTCTTTTTTAGGTGTTTTGAAGATTTTTTTGTGGATTTTCTCTTTTATTTTCCATAGAAAAATCATCTATTTTAATGTTTGATTTTATTTCCTTTAGGCCATTTGGTTTTTTTTTAGGTGTTTTGAAGATTTTTTGTGGATTTTCTCTTTTATTTTCCATAGAAAAATCATCTTTTTTAATGTTTGATTTTATTTCCTTTAGGCCATTTGGTTTTCACCTTATCTTTCATCTTATTCTTCCTCATCAATTTCTTTTGTTTTTTTATTTTATTTTGATCAATTTGGAAAGCATTTGTTGGATATTTGATGAACTTTCATCATTTCCAATCTACCTCTAGGTGATCTTTTGATCATTCAAGGTACTTGTGATTGATGATAAGTTTGTCATAATGTATCTCTCCTTGACTTTTTCTTGATCCCCCATGTTTGTTAAATGTACTACATGTATAAGAGAATGAACTTCAAATTATTATTTCTCTAACATGTATGGGTACATACATTCTATGCTTCATATGAAGCTACATTTGTCCCGAATTCGATTATTAATCATTAACACTAACTTTATATTGTACTAACTTACTTTAATGTCGTTTATTATTCCGTACTTTATATTTTCGTATTTTTTCCCTGCTTTTTTATTTTTATGCGATTTATCATTCATAACATTTTATTTTTTTCTCGCTTGTTATAAACCACTTAATAAATAAAAACCTAAAAAATGTTCTTTAATCTTTGGACTATGGTTACTATCCCTTTTCATCTGATGCATGGTTCTTGTTCAGTTTTCATATGATTATTATCCTTGTGTTTTAATCCAAGGGAAGGGATTGCGTCTGTTGACTATTTTTGTCATGTTTTAGTCTTGACTTTTATGCTTGTTGATTCCTTTGTTTATGCCTAGTTCTAAACAACTTTTAAACTTATACCTCTTTCAATAAAAACCTTGACTTTTTAAGTGATTTTAAAACTCTTTTCTTTAATAAATGCTTCAAGATACTTAAGCATATCAAAATAATTTCAAAAGACTAAAAGACACAAACTCATTCAAATCTTTTCCCACTTTGGCTTTTCTTTTAAAACCTTTTTATTAAAATCAACCAAAACAAACCTTTTTGTTATTTGTATTCTAAACTACGAGGTTTTGATCCTTTATTGGTATGTAGGCATAAGACTTTATGTCTTTCCAAATCAAAAATCTAATAAAAAACACTTATTTTCTCATTTCCCCAATCTTTTGTAAACATACCAATTTTAGTCAAATACTCAGATATTACAAGAGGTTCCTATAAGGTACTATAGATGCATTAGGTGCTAACATCTTCCCTTTACTTAACCAACTCTCATACCTTAGATCTATTTATCACATTGCTCTTGATTTACTTTTAGTTTAGCTTGTTGATTTGCATGTTTATATCAGGTTTTATTCTCTCTTTTCCCATTCCATTGGAAATAATAAAGTGTGGTGGTGACTTTCACTGTACGAGTTAAGTCAATCAATGGATTAATTTTAAAATTTCACCGCTATAATACCCTTGCATCAAATTGATGTTATCCTTGGAATGAACTGGTTGAATTTCAACTATGTTCATATCAAGTGTTACAGTAAGACCGTGAGGCTCCCTAAGTTTGGTGATAGTGAAGAACTGATGTTTTTTTCTTCAAAGCAAGTGGAAGGACTCTTAGTAGACGAGGCCTTGATGTTTGCAATGTTTTCATCATTGCAAGTTAATAAGGAAGCTGCAAGTGTTTAGTTACCTATTATTAGTGATTTCCAAGAGGTGTTTCCAGATGACATAAGTGATTTACCTCTAGAGTGTGAGGTAGAGTTTTCTATAGAGTTGGTATCAGGTACGAGTCCGGTGTCGATGGCTCCTTATAGGATGTCAGCTTCAGAGTTGAGTGAATTAAAGAAACAATTGGAATAATTACTTGAGAAAAAGTTTATTCGACTAAGTGTTTCTCTGTGGGGCGCTCCTATATTGTTGGGTAAGAAAAATGATGGTAGTATGAGGTTGTGTATGGACTACAGGGAGTTGAATAAAGTGACTATCAAAAATAAGTACCCACTTATGAGGATTGATGATCTGATGGATCAATTGGTGGGTGATTATGTGTTTAGTAAGATTTACTTGAGGTCTGATTATCGTTAGATTCATGTTAAACCAGATGATATTCCGAAGACGGCCTTCAGAATAAGGTATGGTCACTATGAGTACATTGTAATTCAGTTTGGCATATCTAATGCACCGGGTGTTTTCATGGAGTATATGAATCAAACATTCCATTCAAATTTGGATAAGTTTGTGGTGGTATTCGTTGATGATATTTTGATCTATTATAAATAAGAAGAAGAGCATGCTGATCATTTGAAAATTGTGTTGCAAGTGTTGAAAGAGAAGAAGTTGTATGCAAAATTGTCAAAGTGTGAGTTCTAGTTGAAGGAAGTGAGTTTCCTTGATCATGTGATTTCTAGTGGTGGAATTTTTGTGGCTCCTGCTAAGGTTGATGTCATGTTTCAGTTGGGAGACTCTGAAGTCTGCTACTGAGATACAAAGTTTTATTGGTTTTGTAGGTTACTATCGCAAGTTTATTGAAGGATTTTCTAAGTTGGCGTTACCGTTGACACAATTGATTTAAAAGGGTCAAGTTTATGCGTGGGATGTTGCACGCGAATAAAGTTTTGTGGAATTAAAGAAGAAGTTGACGACTTCTTTAGTATTGGTTTTTCCTAAACTGATTGAATCTTTTGTGGTATATTGTGATATATCGAAGATGGTTCTTGGTGGTGTGCTGATGCAGAATGGTCAAGTTATTTCTTATGCATCTAGGAAACTAAAGGTTAATGAAAGGAATTATTCTACGCATGACTTGGAGTTGGCAGTTGTGGTATATGTGTTGAAAATTTGGAGACATTATCTGTTCGAATCCAGATTCAAGGTGTTAAAAGATTACAAGAGTTATAAGTACTTGTTTGATATGAATAAATTGAATATGAGGCAAAGAAGATTGCCTGAGTTGTTGAAGTATTATGATTTTAATTTTGAGTTAACATTCTGGAAAAGCTAATGTTGTGGTTAATTCATTGAGTAGAAATTCCTTGCATATGTCGGTGCTTATGGTGCACGACTTAGAATTTATCGAACAATCAGAGATATAAGCTTAGTGTGTGAAGAAACTTCTAACAATATGAAGTTTGGGATGTTGAAACTGACTAGTGGAATCCTTGAAGAGAATCGAGAAAGTCAGAAATATGATCCGATTTTGGTTGACCGGTTGTTGCTAATTAACCAAGGTAATGGAGGTAAATTTCGAGTTGATGAAAATGGTGTAATAAGGTTTGGTGATAGGGTGTATGTTCCGGATGTGATATAACTTAAGAAGAGTATTCTTGAGGTGGGAGATCGAAGTGGTCTAAGTATTCATCCCGGTACTACAAAGATGAATCAGGATTTAAAGAAATATTTTTGGTGTTCCGGTATGAAAAAGGGAGTTGTTGAATTTGTTTATGGTTTGACTTGTCAAAAGTCGAAGATTGAGCATCAAAAGCCTTTGGGTTTAATGCAGCCATTAAATATTCCAAAGTGGAAATGGGACAACATTTCCATGGATTTTGTGACAAGTTTGCCGCAAACTGCTAAGGGAAATGATTTAATTTGGGTGATAGTGGATAGATGGACTAAATTGGCTCATTTCTTACCGATAAAGATCAATCATCCCATGCAGAAGTTAGCAGAGGTGTATACAAAAATGATTGTGAGGTTATATGGTATATCTTTGAGTATTGTGTCGGATAGAGATATGAGGTTTACGTCAAAGTTCTGGTAAGGTTTGCATAAGGCTTTTGGTACTAAGTTGAAGTTGAGTTCTGCTTACCATCCATAGAAGGACGGACAAACAGAGAGAACTATCTAATTGTTAGAAGATTTGTTAAGGGCTTGTGTGGTAGAACAAGGGGGGGGGGGGGGGGGGGGGGGGGGCTTGAGATAACCACTTGTTGTTTATGGAGTTTATGTACAACAACAGTTTCCATGATAGTATTAGAATGTCACCATATGAAGTGTTGTACGATAGGAGGTTTAGGACTTCATTATCTTGGTATGAGTCAGGCGAGAGTGTTGTGCTCGAACTTGAGATTGTATAGGAGACGAATGAGAAGATAAAGATGATACAAGAAAGGATGAGGAAAGCACTTGAGTTACAAAAGGAATATCACATGTTCTTGAGAGTTACTCTGGTAAATGGTGTTGGAAGATCTGAAAGTCGCGACAACTTATGCCGCATTTTATTCCATATCAGATTTCAAAGAAGATAGGCGAGGTAGTCTATCAGATTACTTTACCTTTGTCGCTTGAGAATCTTCATAACTTGTTTCATATATATCATTTGAGAAAATACATTCCGGATCCTTCGGATGTGATCCAAATGGATGATGTACATGTGAGAGATAACCTGACAGTTGTAGAATCACCTTTGCGGATAAAAGGTCGTGAAGTGAAGGAGTTGTGGAGTACATGGATTTCCTTAGTGAAGGTACTATGGGGTGGACCAGTTGGTAGAAGTTTGACTTAGGAGCATGAGGATCAGATGAGAGGGTCATATCCGACTCTGTTTTCCTCAAGTAACTTTCGAGGAAGAAAGTTCTTTAAGTGAAGGAGAGTTGTAACACGCTAAAATTTAGAATTATTTATTAAATTGATTATTTGTGATTATCTGTGATGTATGACGATATGTGGTGGAGCTTTAGTGAGTGATAGGTGATAACTAAAATTATTTAGATTTAAATAATTTAGTTTATATTATTTAAAATTATATTGATAATTAAATAGGATATTAAGGTGGAAAGGAGAATAAGTGCGTAATGGTAAGTGTATATGAGTTAAGTTAGGGCATAATAGGAAAACTATAGAAGGGGTCTAAGGTTAACAAATAAAACAAATAAGAGATGAATCAACAGGTATGATCGTGAAATTTTGGAGAAACCGTGAAGTAAGAGCTAGGGCACAGAGAACCAAGAAGGAAATTCCGTAGAACTCTAAGGAGGAATCGATTTGCTAGGAATTTGAGGTAAGAGGTGTAATCCTGGTTTATTATGATTGATAGGGGGTTAAGATAGATGTAGGTTTTTGATTTGTATAATGATTTATAGAAAAGCATGATGAATACTATGATGAAACTGTATGATGATGATGTTGATATACCATGATTCAAATTTAGTATGTGTAAAATAATGTGTTTTTGTTAATTGTGGAATATTGAGATTTTAAAATGCATTTTTGGATGGATTGAAGCCTGAAATCAGAATTATAATAGGGTTGGGACATCAATAAAACACAATTGGGAAGTTGCAGAATCGCGCGTCTCGCCTGGAGAGCGAGTAGCCCCAACATCGCCGGGTGAGCCAACCGGCGATAGGGATGGTGGAAAAGAAGGGCTTTTTGAAAATGTATGGGAGGAGATTTTCGCCAGAGCTTCGTAGGTTAAGAAAATCAGCGATGGTGTTGTACCCCAAAATTTTCCTTCCCATTTTCAAGACAAATTAATTCAAGATACCTCCTCATGCACATGAAGGTCTCAAACACTCAAGACTACTCAAGGGTTGACAAGACAAAATCTCCTCCTAAGCAACTGACCTACAACTAGGGTTTTTCTTTTCTCAAAGGAAATTGAGTTTCTAATGACTCAAGTGGACTTCATGGTTTCTCATATGTCTCAAAGTATCCTCGTACCAAACTTCCAGCCTTGCAATACAAATTTGCTTAGTTAATTAGTCAGATGATTGAAAATCAACTATTTTGGACAAAAAGTCAACTTTGACCAATTTACAGTCAAACTTCAAGATTTTTGGTCAACATCAACATTTTGAAGTCAGATTCATCATTTGATCAAGGGTTGATCATGATTCATTAAGAAAACTCAAGATTCATCAAAAGTCAAAAGTTACTAAATTAGGGTTTTCTTAAGGAGAAGTCAACTGAACTTTGATGAAGCATAAATTTCACATACTTCATCATAAATTCCTCAACCAAAGCCCATCTTGAAGGAAATTCAATTCTCTACATCTTTGTCTCTCTAAGCTCAAGGTAAAAAATGCTTCATTTGAGAGATATGAGCAAAAACATTACAAGTCATTTTAAAAGTCAACAAAAAGACATTTTTTGTCAAAGCAATTTACATCAAGATAAAGGTTCCAAATGAAAAAATGACCCATATGAAGGTTGTAGGAGTCATCTAGAGGTTTCCAAAAAGTCCAAGATCACCTTCATATGGCAAAAATCGAGAGAGTTATGATTGGTGCAAATTGAGAAATTTTGAGAAAATACATGAAATTCAAATTGAGCAAACTTGGATTTTTGGGCTAATGGGCCTAAGGTTTTAGGTCCAAACATGTTCATGACATCATATTAGACCTCTAAATCAATTCATATATTTTTGTGATTTTCATTTCTTTTTATTTTGATTTTATTCATTTAAATTCAAAATAAATCAAATAAAATATAAACCTAATGGACTTAGGCGTGTAGGCTTTTGTTCTGATCAAATTGGAGGCCCAAAAAGCTCATGACCAGCTAGCAAAAACGTGTAGAGATGATTGGCACATGATTGAGCTTAAAAAAATAAAGTTTTCATGCAAAATTCCAATCAAAGATTTGATCATGAAATACAAAAGATTTATCTCACTTTTGTTGACCAAATCCAAGCATTATAAATAGACAACACATTTAGACATCAAGGGACACATAAATTTGCCTCATGAACACACCCTAAAAATCTCAAAGTTGTCAAGAACTAGGGAAAACTCAAACCCTCATGTGCAGCCTCTATCAATCCATTCCAAACGTTCTATCATTCTCCTGATGATTCCAGGAGTTCATCCCACCCATTACTCAAGCTTGAAGCATCCCAGATCATCGCAAGCAAGCATCACCGATTTGGTAAACTTCTTGAATTTTAAACTTTTAATATATGTATTGTTGAATGATTTGATGCATACATCCATGTTCATATTGATGTTTGGAATGATTTTGACACATCGTTTGTAAGCTTTGACGCAAGAATAATAAAATGCCATTCTTAGGGAAATTTGGAGTATTTTCTTCGAAACTCACTCCACAAGCATTTTCAGGATAAACCAATGCTTCCATTGAATTCGTAAGGGTCAAATTAGGGGGATAAGGTCCTTCTTATGATCTAACTCTTGCTGTTTTTGCAAGTTGAATTTTTGACTCGCTGGAGAAGACGACCGGAGCTAGGGTTCCGACGCTTCTCTAATCTAACATTTTATTATATATTGATTTTTTGTGTGTTCTATAACACAAAAACACAGATGGCATAATGGTGAGTGATGCGCTGGTGTTGGGTGAGAGTATTGGTTCGATCCCAACTTTTGACAAAATTATTTTGTTTTTTTCAAACTAACGCGCAGGTTTGCAATATGCTAACTGATTCCTATTTTCATAACACAATCAACACACTGGCCTAGTGGAAGACAGCGCATCCTGTGAAGGGAAGGGCGTGGGTTCAACACCTACCCCATGCAATTGGTTTTTCTTCTTAGTTTCTACTGACTCTAATTTTCTTTATTTTTCTTAATTAATTCCTTTTTTAATTAATCATTAACAAACCTAATTTTTTTCAACACTTTAACAAATTAGGATTAGGGTTTTTAATTAGAAATTAAATTTTTTGATATATTTTTACTTACTAATTAATTAATTAATCAGCTCTTCTTAATATTAAAATCAATTAGAATTTAGGTTTAATTACTATTATCACTTAAATTATTTTTTTACAAAAAACACAAAACATTTTAACATTTTTTAACACTTTTTTCCCTTATCTCTTTCTATTTAAATTCATAGGACAATTGTATAGGTTGCACTATCAATGGAATAACTTAGATTTAATGTTGTCACATTTTTTCTATTATGTATTTGCTCAGAGGATGTAATAATGTAGATTTACTTTCCCGTATTTTCTATACTTATGTATCATTCCCAAAGCCATGTAATAACGTAGGATTTCATATTCCACACTTTAATTTTATTTACATATTTAACTTTTAGTAACTAGGGTTTGCATGACAAGATTAAAAGTGAATATAGAAAAACCTAATTCCCAAGATTAAATAACTAAATTAACACACTCTTCACACTTGCACCTCTAGGATAACCTCTCTTATTGCCTTACGAATATTGGTCACGTCCCTTGAAAGTGGGTGTGATACGGTGGGAAGAGAACTGACTGTTTTGGAATGCTGGTTCGCGTTTTGCGTTTGTTTTCGTAAAAAAGCGCGGTGAGCAAGAGTCGCCACCGTATTTTATTTTATCCAACAAGGAAAGGAAAAAAGCACAAAAAAATTCCTTTTTCGAGATGTTTCTCGGGTTCGGGAGGTAGATTATAGAAAGGGGAGGTGTTACCACCCTTTCTATCCGTGGTTTTCCACGGGCTCTTAGGTACTTGCTCAAAGTGTTTTCAAAATTTACTTTTCTTTGTGTTTGTGGGTTTGAAAGAAGTTTTTGTTTAAAAGGAGTGTAAGTGCGAAAAGTTTTGCTTTGTTTTAGAATGAGCAAGTACTTAAGAACCATCTACCTACTCGAAAAAGGAATTAATCTGTACAAATGTCCTTTAGACAAATGCTATCCCACTATTAATGAGTAGGTAGCATCGTTATTGGAGTTTTAAGGGTCAATTCGATTAAGGGACGTGTGGTCACTAAAGCAATGTTAGGATGCCTTAGCGGTAACCCTAATGTCTTAGATCATTTTTCCGAGGCAACCGTTTCGAGGCAACTATGATCTTTGGACAAGAGGATGACCTCTAAAACTTCCTATACTCAATGACCACGTTCGAAGGCAACCAAGTGAGGTGTACCCTAAGAGTGCGCATGTGCGAGTGTGTTAGTTCGGTTATATTATCTTTGTACATGTTATGGGTGAGCTATGTTGATTTTAAGTTCATACATTGGATCTTTGTCATGCATTCCCTATTATCAAACATCTAGCAGTGTATAGTTGCAGAATTTAAATTGCGAAAATTACATCTAAACTATTACAAGGCGTCGGGTATTTACATCGCCAAAAGCAACCCTTTAATTTAAATTGCAGAAAGTAAAATAAAGCGATAAAAATAAAGTCATAATTTAAAGCTATTACATTCCGGAAGCAGGTACAATAATATGAAAATATAGATCGCGTGCGAGAAAATTAAATCGGCACATTTTTTAGGGTTTTGACCCCTTTTTATTAAAGAAAAGATTTTTTTTTGTTTTTTTTTGAATTAAAAGAAATTAAATCTAAGCTAATAATTAAATTAATTAATTAATGAAAATATTTTTGGATTTTTGAGTATTTAAGGAAATAAAATAAAAATTGGTCAAAGTTAATAAAACCTAATATTCTACATTAATTTTAAATATTGCGAAAAATATTGAAAGTTAAACCTAATTAAAGCTAAATTGATTAAATTAATTTATTTACAAAAATAAAGTGATGATTTTAATTTTAATAAATAAAATATATTTTTGTATTTTTGATTTTTATTAAGAAAAATGTTAATTGGTTAGTTTAAATAATAATAATAACATAAAAACAATTAAATAAATAAAATATAAAAAGAATAGAAATAACCAGGGGGTGTTTGGCCCAATCTGGAGGTATAACCAGCATTTTTGAGGCCCATTACAAACAAGCCTGCTTTGACCTTCAGATCCAGTATGCGCCTTTGACTAGGGAACATGATGGTCCTTCATTCCTGGCCACCAGATTTGGCCTGAAGGCCATCTGGCATGTTGAGATTTGCAAGCATATGGTGGACAACAACTCATGAGGCACGCTGGAATATCTGGTAGAAAAAAGTAACAAATATATTGGGGGACCTGGGATTCGAACCCAGGTCCCATTGGACTTTGAACTAACGTGCTTGCCACTGGACCACTATGTTGCTTTTGTTAATAGAATACATAACAATCAATATATTATAAAACAAAGCAAATGCCTGAATTAAAAAATAAAAAAGCGCGAAATTTGAAACAACCAATGGGAAGAGGGAACGTAGTCGTCTTCCCCATAGAACTCTGGTTTATTTTTCCCGCGGATTTGAATCCGCAACAAAATCCATGGCTCGATCCCAAAATCGTCTCTAGGCTATGGAAACGAATTCTGAGACCATCATCATGCTCGTCTCTTCCTCCTGAATTCATCCATGTCCATGGTTTGTTCCAATTTTTCCTGAAATTAAAACGCCTAAAAACAAGAAAACCAAACCCTAGTTTCGGGTAGGGCTTTACAGGCTACAAAAACACAATTCAATATTGCATATAGCTTGGAAATCATGCAAAGATCAAGAATATGTCCATGATTTATCAAAAAGATGCAAGAATCCAAGGTCACGATTTCATGTACAGGGCGGTGTTTCAAGAAACTTACAGCGTGTTTCAGGGAGAGAGAAGGCTTGATTTTGATTCCAATAGCTTCAGTGGACTTCTGGCAATTGAATAACGTGGAGTTTTTGCCTTGAAAACGCCTTTAGAATGGATTTCAGTTTCACACTTTTCAAGCTTTTTTCAAGTTTGTTCTTGTGATTTTGTGCAGCCTCCCACCACTTAATTTGTATGCCTTATGTTGTATATGTATCAAGCATTGTATTAGGTTAAATCTTGGGCTTTGAATCTTGGTGTATTGATGTTTGAAGATTTGATATGAACCACCATTAAAGGCTTTCCAATTTGATCAACAATCCAATATTTTGTGCACAATAAGGCTTGATACGAGTTTGATTGTGTATATCATGATAATTAAGACCTGTAATGATAAAAAAGATACCAAGTTATCAATTTTTAGATTTTATTTAGATTTAAATTGATTTAAAATGAATTAATTCAATAAAAATCAAATAAAAATAGAAAAATTAATGAATGTACATAAAACTGAAGATAGGACACGTGTGTGGTGTGATAAGATCAAATCAAGTGGAAACAAATGGGCCCATTTGTCAAAATTTGAAGTTTTGGGGATAGTTGACTTTTGGCAATTTTGAAAAAATTCCAAACTTCAACAATGCATAACTTCTTCAATTTTGAACTTTTGGAAGTGTTCTTGGACTTTTTAGAAACCTTGAGATGTCCTCTAACCAAATCTTTTGGTCTCATCTCATTTTGATATTCCATTCTCAAGTTATAAGCTTTGGCAAAAAAGGTGTTTTTGTTGACTTTCAAAAATGACCTATAATGTCCAAATTTGTAACTTCTTGTGAGTGAATTTCTTGATCTTGGGGTGTGAAGATGGATTATAGGAAATTGTATCCTCTTTAAAATGAGATTTTGATGGGTCATTTCTCATAAAGTATGAGAACGTTATGCTTTGTCAAAGTTGAGTTGACTTTTCCTGCAAAACCCTAATTTAACAACCTTTGAGTCTTGATGAATTTTGAGCAATCCTTGATGAATCATGATCAACCCTTGATCAAATGATTAATTAACCTTCAAAATTAGAATGTTGACAAAAAATCTTGAGGTTTGGATGTTTATAGGTCACAATTGACTTTTGCCTTAGCACGGTCGATTTTTAGGCCTCTTGAGCAATTGACTGACCAAACTTCCTCTGCAAGGCTTGAAATTTGACATGGATGAACTTGAGAACATATTAAGACATTGGGGATCACTTGAGGTCATTTGGATGTAAGGACCTTGATGCAACACAAAACCCTAATTTGAGTTTGACTGCCTTAGGAGATGATGTGACTGTCCAATTCTTGAGCAACCTTGAGCCATTTGGGGATTATTCTTGTAATTTCTTGAGAAATATGGAAGGGAAAATTTTGGGGTACAACAGTTTCCCCTGTTCAATTTTCTTAAACCTGAGGATATAGATTGGCTTTCGAGCCTTTCGTGATCCGAAGGTGGAAGATAATTGAACACTAGAGTGCCCAGAAATTTGCACTCACATGGTGTGGTATCAGCATTGTGATGTTGGGAATGGGCTTACAGATGCCATTTGGAGATTGTTGATAGGTGGTTTGAACTTCGACCGGATCGGCGTCCAAAAAATCTTTAGGAATCGATTTAACTGGTCATGTCTCTATTGACTGGATTTGTCTCCTTTGACTGGATTTGTCTCCTTTGACTGGATTGGCGTCAGAAAAATAATTAGGAATCGATTTAACTGGACCAGAGGGGGTTTTGTATCCTTTGACTGCGTTCGCATCAGAAAAATCTTTAGGAATCGATTTAACTGGTTTTGTCTCCATTGACTGCGTTCGCATCAGAAAAATCTTTAGGAATCGATTTAACCGGTTTTGTCTCCATTGACTGCGTTCGCATCAGAAAAATATTTAGGAATCGATTTAACTGGTTTTGTCTCTATTGACTGCATTCGCATCAGAAAAATCTTTAGGAATCAATTTAACTGGTTTTGTCTCCATTGACTGCGTTCTCATCAGAAAAATCTTTAGGAATCGATTTAACTGGTTTTGTCTCCATTGACTGCGTTCGCATCAGAAAAATCTTTAGGAATTGATTTAACTGGTTTTGTCTCCATTGACTGTGTTCGCATCAGAAAAATCTTTAGGAATCAATTTAACTGGTTTTGTCTCCATTGACTGCGTTCGCATCAGAAAAATCTTTAGGAATCGATTTAACTGGTTTTGTCTCCATTGACGGGTTGGCCTCGGAAAAATCTTTAGGAATCGATTTAACTGATTTTGTCTCCATTGACTGAATTGGCCTCAGAAAAATCTTTGGGAATCGATTTAACTGATTTTGTCTCCATTGACTGAATTGGCCTTAGAAAAATCTTTAGGAATCGATTTAACTGATTTTGTCTCCATTGACATAGTTGAGAATTTAACTGCATCTTTCTTGAAAGGTAAAGGTCAGTCATATGCAATGCATGATATGGATCAAGCAATGATGTTCTCAACATAAATGAGATTGTATTATATGATGCGTTTATGCATGTATCATGATGTATGGAAATGTGATGTTTTAGCTGGGGAAAATAAATCCTGGATAGCTGCTGGAGAATAGAGTTGGATTCTTCGTTTCCGCTGTGGATGATGAATGAAGATGATAAACTTGCAGGAGAGTATAACTCCATTGGGGAATAAACTGATGAGGAGATTACTCCGAGGGGAATTACTCTATGGGGAAGAGATGTTCTGCTGAGGATTTTAATGATAAACTCCATTGGGGATTCCGCTGATAAGCTCTGCTGGGGATTTCAATGATAAACTCCACTGGGGATGGATTACCGTTGCTGGTGATATTAGATCTGTTGAGGATTGAATTCCTGTTCGTGAAAGGAAAGAACTTCGCTGGGGATGATCTTTCAGTCGCGACTTGCTAGGGATAAGCCTGTTAGACTCTTGTGGGGATAACCCTCTGAATTTGGCTGGGGAGATTTATTTGTGCTCTGCAGGGGATAGGCTTCCAGAGTCTACTGGGGATGATGATTCAACTCCGTTGGGGAAGCTTTTTAGACCGTGCTGGGAAAATTGACTCCACTAGAGGTATCTTGTACTCTGCCGGGGAACATTCTTATACTCCGTTGAGGAATATTAAGACTGCCGGGGATACTCTTATACTTGCTGGGGAATATTCTTACACTCCGCTGGGGAATATTAGGACCCTTTTAGTGCTGATGGTAGACTAACTCTGCTTGGGGAGAGCTACCATTACTGCCTTATTCTGCGAGGAGTGAAGGTATTCTTAGCCATATTCTTCAGTTGAATTTACCGTCGTACTAGGTGGACAGAGCAACTATACAGTTTGAACACTTCTTATTGCCCCTGTTTCTGATGTTACCCGTAATTCGTCTTTCGTTTCGCATGTAAATATTTATGATCAACAATTAATGTCAAATGCATATATCAGAAACAAACATCAGACATTCTTTGCAAAACAAAACAGATAAAAGGAAAAACAGTTTGAAATTTGTCTGAAAATGAATTGTATTGATTTTGAAGTTTGGCCTGTAAATAGGCGTTTTTGTACAAGAGGCTGACGTCCTCGTAAGAGAACGCCGCCGAACAGAATTTACAATTTGTGAAAAGAAAACAAAACAGCTATGTGAATAATTCCATTGGGTTCCAACTCTGCTATTGCCTTTATATCCTCGAGCATCTCATCACTTTACTACTGGTTGAAGATGAATCAGATTGATTAGTGTCGTCCGTGCTTGATAGTTGATACCGAAGTCTGGATGCAAGGTGATCCGATGAGACATAGTGTTACGCTTTGATCCCTAACTTTTGCCTGGACCGCCCTTTCGGGTTTTCAGTCCACCGGGATACCCATTTTTTCCCAAGCCGCCTTTTCAGGTTTTCGACTTGCCGGGTGTACAAATTTTTTATTTTCATCCCTTATTTTTGCCCGAACCCTTTTGGTTTACCGGGAAGCCCTTATTTTTGCGTAGGCCAGTCAACCTATCGGGTCTTTGATTATGCGTAGTATCTTTTCACTATGTCTGCATTGACGGGGTGAGGAAGGTCGTCACCATCCATGGTGGTTAGAATCATAGCTCCGCCTGAGAAAATGTTCTTAACCACAAATGGCCCCTCGTAAGTAGGGGTCCATTTGCCCCTGGGATCACCTTGAGGTAGAATAATGCGCTTAATTACCAAATCCCCAACTTGATACTCTTGTCATCTAACTTTCTTGTTAAATGCCTTGATCATCCGTTTTTGGTACATCTGACCATGACAAATAGCAGTAAGTCTCTTTTCGTCGATTAAGTTTAGCTGATCAAGCCGGGTCTGAATCCAGTCGTTTTCACTCAAACATGCATCCTTCATGATCCGAAAAGAGGGTATCTGAACTTCAATGGGCAAGACTGCCTCCATACCATATACCAAGGAGTAGGGTGTTGCCCCTGTCAACGTCCGCGCTGAGGTACAATACTCGTGAAGAGCAAATGGTAACATCTCATGCCAGCCTTTGTAAGTCACTATCATCTTCTGCACAATCTTCTTAATGTTCTTATTAGCCGTTTAAATAGCCCCATTCATCTTCGGCCGGTAAGGAGAAGAGTTATGATGATGTATCTTGAATTGCTCGCAGAGCTCAGTGATCATCTTGTTGTTGAGATTGGTACCATTATCCGTAATGATCCTCTCTGGTACACCGTATCGACAAATCAGATTATGCCGAATGAACCGTGCCACGACGTTCTTGGTTACAGTAGCAAAGGAAGCTGCTTCAACCCACTTCGTGAAGTAATCGATGGCTACCAGGATGAAACGATGCCCGTTAGACGCTGTAGGTATGATCTCGCCGATCATATCAATGCCCCACATTGCAAAAGGCAAAGGTGTCGTCAAGACGTTCAGAGGAACTGGAGGTATGTGCACCTTATCAGCATAGACCTGGCACTTGTGACATGTCCGAGAATGCTGATAACAGTCAGCTTCCATTGTGGACCAATAATATCCTGCCCGAAGGATTTTCTTTGCCATGGTGTGTCCACTGGAGTGAGTTCCAAAAGTACCTTCATGTAACTCTATCATGATTCTTTCTGCTTTATTCTTATCCACACAACGCAGTAAGGTCGAATCATGGTTACGTTTGTAAAGGATGCCATTACTGATGAAGAACTTTGCCGCGAATCTTCTCAGGAACTTCTTAACATTAACAGATGCACCCTCGGGGTATTCCTGAGTTTCAAGATACCTTTTCACTTCATGATACCAGGGCTTTTCTGTTACCTCTTCAGTCTCAAGATCACATTAATGTGCAGGTTCGTCCAATTTTTCAATGATGATCCGGGGAGCTTCATTTTCCCAATTGACTTTGAACATAAAAGACATCGTAGCTAGCGCGTCCGCCAACTGATTCACCTCTCTAGGGAAGTGTTCAAAGGTTATCTCCTCAAAATGGGGAAGCAACGTCAATACATACTCCTTGTAAGGAATAAGATTTGGGTGTTTCGTATTCCACTCGCCTTTGATCTGACTGATCATGAGAGAGGAATCTCCGAAAACACTTAGAAACTTAATCCTTAGGTCAATTGCTACTCGAAGACCCATGATGCATGCTTCATACTCCGCCATATTGTTGGTGCAGTTGAAACATAGTCGGGCGGTGAACGGAGTATGAGAACCTTTAGGAGATATGATCACAGTGCCAATGCCATTACCCAAAGCGTTTGAAGCTCCATCAAAGTACATAGACCATCGAGATCCTTCCTCAAGTCCTTTATCCGGTCCAGGTGTCTCACAATTAGTTACCAACATGATATTCTCGTCTGGAAATTCAAAGTTCATAGACTGGTAATCATCCAATGCCTGATGTGCCAAATGGTCTGCCAACACACTTCCCTTAATTTCCTTTTGAGTCGTGTATTAGATGTCATACTCAGTCAAGATCATCTTCCATCTTGCTATTCTTCCGGACAAGGCAGGCTTTTCGAAGATATACTTGATCGAATCCATCTTTGATATCAACAAAGTAGTGTGAGTCAGCATATACTGTCTCAGCCGGCGAGCAGCCCGTACCAAAGCGCAGCAAGTTTTCTCGAGCAGTGAGTATCGGGTCTCACAGTCGGTAAACTTTTTTCTAAGGTAATAAATAACATGCTCTTTTCGGCCAGACTTGTAATGTTTCCCCAACACACACCCCATTGAGTTGTCGAGTACTGTCAAGTATAAGATTAGAGATCTCCCTTTAACTGGTGGCATTAGAATATGTGGCTCTTGGAGATACTCTTTGATTCTTTCGAAAGCGGCCTGGAACTTATCGTTCCAACGTACTACTTGATCTTTCTTCAGTAGCTTGAAGATTGGCTCACAAGTAACAGTCAGGTGTGAGATGAATCGGGCAATGTAGTTCAATCGTCCCAGGAAACCTCTGACTTCTTTCTCTGTTCTGGGAGCTGGCATCTCCTGTATGGCCTTCACTTTTACTGGATCCACTTGAATACCTTTGTCGCTCACGACGAACCCTAGCAGTTTACCAGATCTCACCCCGAAGGTGCACTTGTTCGGGTTTAACCTCAGCTTGTACAACTTCAGCCTGTCAAACAGCTTTTGCAGATGGTCAAGGTGTTCCTCCTTATTTTGGGACCTTGCAATCATATCATCGACGTTGTTGTACCCAAAAATTTTCCCTCCCATATTCTTCAAAGTTTTGACAAGCATCATCTAAATTTGCTCAAGTCTACTCAAGGGTCGCACAGTCAAACCATCCTCCTAAGCCAGTCAAAATAAGGGTTTTGGTTCTTGCAAGGAAGTTGAGGTTTTCAAGGGCTCAATCAAGTCCCATATGCTCATATACATTGTCAAGCACCTACATGTCAAGTTTCAAGGCTCACAAGGTCAAGTTGTACAGTCAAAAACCCTAATTGCTTCACAATCAACTGTAGGGGCAAAATGGTCATTTGGCAGTCAAAAGTCAAAAAATTTGGTCAACATATTGTTTTGAAGCCACAATCATCATTTGATCAAGTCTTGATCATGATTACACAAGAATGGCTCAAAAATCATCAAGGTGTCAAAAGTTTCTATTTTTGGACAGCTGAAAAGTCAACTGTAACTTGACCAAGGCATAACTTTTTCATGGTTCATCAGAAAAATCCCATCCAATGCTAATTTTTAAGGGGATGACATTTCCTACAACTCATCTTCACATTCCAAGTCCAATAAATGCTCTCACAAAAAGTTATCAATTTCAACATTATAGGTCATTTTCAAAAGTCAACAAAAAGGCACTTTAAGTCAAAGACCATAACTTGAGATTGGTAAATCAAAATGACATGGGACCAAAGGAATTGGTTAGAGGACTTCAAGACCTTTCCAAAATATCCAAGAACATGTTCATATGATCAAAATTGAGCAAGATATGCATTGGAGAAGTTGGGAAATTTTTGTGAAATGGCAAAAGTCAACTATCCTTGAAACTTCAATTTTTGACAAAAGGGCCCACTTTTTTCCACTTGATTCATCCTTGTCATACCACCCACGTGTCCCATGATCAATTTCAAGACCAAATAATTATTTTTCTATTTTTATTTAATTTTTATGGATTTAATTCATTTTAATCCATAATAATTCAAGTAAATCTAAAAAAATTAATTAAATGGTATCTTATGGTTTGAATAGCCTTCATGAAGCATTTGCAACCTACCAATTTTGTGCTAAGCTCATTTAGGCATGAAAATTCAAATTTTGAACAAGCTTTGAAAGGCCTTTAATGGTGGTTAAGACAAAATCCAAAGCTTAATTGAAATGGTTAAAGGCTCCTAAATGTGACTTATTCTCACTCATTACTATATATACAAGCCTTGCAAGCCTCATTCACAACCTAGAGTGTGCACAAACAGCCAGAGCAAAATCCAAAAAGTGTCAAAAAAAAGTGTGAGATCAAAAGGAGTGTTGCAAGCATTTTCAGGCCAAAAGGAGAACGTGACTCTCTTCTTTGCCATACTCTGAAGCTAAAGCAACCCTTGCCATGTCCTAAGGTCCATCATACTGCGCTGTAAGTTTTCCCAGGTCCCCCAAACGCTTGTTTCATTTTTTCTCTAACATATTCGCATGCAGCATTCCACCGAAAGTCCACCATATGTCTCAAGCAATCAGCGTGCCATGTGTCCAGTCCTACAGATCTGATGGCCAAAGAATGCAGACCATGGTGCTCATGAGTCAACACAGGCGTAGGCAATCAGGAAAGTCAAAAGGGGCTTGAAGGTTCATGGGCCTCACAATTCCATTAACACCTCCAATCTGGCCCAACCCCCCCCCCCCCCCCCCCCCTTTGGTTTTGTTATTTCTTTTTATCTTTTTATTTTTTATTTTCTTTTATAACTCTTTTTTTTTTTAATTAATTATTAGTATTATTAACATAATTAATATTTTCATAAAAAATCCAAAAAAAGAACTAATATTATTATTATTATTAATTTCATGTTATTTTTGTAAATAAATACTAATAAATTGAATTAGTTTTAATTAGGCAACTTTAACCTTTTTTCTTAATAACTAAAATAAATTTAGAATTAGATTTTTATTAACTTTTAATTTTAATTTCTTTTATTTTATTTCATTAAAAACATAAAGAATACAAAAACATTTTTCTTTTAATAAATTAATTAATTAGTTATTTTCATTTAATCACAAAAAAGGACAAAAAAATTTAATTCTTTTCTTAAAAGGGTCAACACCCTCGAGACGTTCCCGATTAAATTTCTATTCGCGTGCATTTATTTATTTTAATTATTTATGTATCTGTACAGAGTATGTAATAGTTAAATAGGTTTACCGCTTTATTTAAATTCTCGCACCTTATTTTACAAAACAGGTTTTTGTTTTTGGCGATGTATGGACCCGTGCCTTGTAATAGTTAGATTTATATTTCCGCAATTTATTTTCCGCACTCCTAACTGTTAACAATGCATGAAAGAATGTATGTAAATAAAATCAATCCGTAGCTCACAAATAACATGTACAAAACATTAACTGAAAAACAACACACATGCACATGCCACTCTTAGGGTACGCCTCACTGGTTGCCTCGAAGTGGTCATCAAGTATAGGGTGTCTTAGAGGTCGCCTTCCTGTCTAAGATCCAGTTGCCTCAAAACGGTTGCCTCGGATAAAAGGATCTAGGACATTAGGGTTACTTCTAAGATGTCCTACCATTGCTTTGGTGACCACATTGTCCCTATAATCGAATTGGCCCGAACAACTCCAACGACGGTGCTACCTACCTCTCAATGGTGGGATAGCACTATCTAAAGGACTCTTACACAGCCTAATTCCTTAGGGTAGGTAGATTTCTCTTAAGTACTTGCTCTTTTCAAACAAACAAAACATCTTTTCGCACCCCACACTTTCAAAAAAGTTTTCAAACAAAATACTTCATACACTCTTGAGGACTGATACAAGAGTTACTTAGAAGATTTTTCAAACGAAACTTTTTCAAAACCCACACACACTTGAAAAGCAAACAATTTTGAAAACATAAGAGAAAGTACCTAAGAGCCCGTGGATAACCACGGATAGAAAGGGTGCTAACACCTTCCCTTTCTATAAATCTACCTCCCGAACCGAGAAACATTCTCGAATAAGGAATTTTGCTGTGCTTTTGTCCTTTCCATGTTGGAGAACATAAAAGACGGTGGTGACTCTTGCTTACCGCGACATTTTGCGAAACCAGCTTAAAAAACAGTCAGTTCTATTCCCACCGATCACAGACGTATACTTTAATCTCATGATGGATCATGTCATGAAACAAAGCAACCATGGCACGCTGATACGTTGCCCCAGCGTTCTTCAATCCAAAAGGCATGACCTTGTAGCAAAAAGTACCCCACTGAGTAACAAAGGTCATATTCTCCATGTCCTCGGGAGCCATTTTTATCTGATTATAACCGGAGAAACCATCCATAAAGGAAAATACCTTGTGCTGAGCAGTGTTGTCAACCAGAACGTCAATATGAGGTAGAGGGAAGTCATCCTTAGGGATCGCCCTGTTCAAATCCCTGTAGTCAACACACATACGAACCTTACCATCCTTCTTCGGCACAGGAACCACATTGGCCACCCACTGAGGGTAAGAAGTAACTGCTAGAAAACCGGCATCAAACTGTTTCATAACTTTTCTCAGACATCTCTGGGCGCATTCGACGGACCTTCTGCTTCACTGGAGGACAGTCTTCCTTGGTAGGCAGGCGATGAACCACAATATCAGTATCCATACCAAGCATATCTTCGTAAGACCAAGCAACAATCTCAACGTAGTCACGCAGCATCTGAATCAACAGTTGTTTTACACTAAGCTCCAGATTGGCACCAACCTTGACTTCCTTCTTATTTGTCTCGGTACCCAGATTCACTGATTCCACAGGCTCTTCGTGCGGCTGAATAACCCTCTCTTCCTGGAGTAACAGTCTTGCAAGTTCACCAGGCACTTCGCAATCATCTTCACCTTCGTCTTCGGCTAAGTTGATCGGATTTTCAAAGTCATAACTGGCAGTAGTAGAGTCGTTACCAGTGAGATTTAGAGTGGATGTGGACCTGTATATGTGAGTGTGTGTAAATAGCTGTTTTGCAATATATAATAAAGAAAAACAAGGAGCGCAAAATTTGAAATGCAAGAACGTCCAATGCTTTTATTAATGATATATGAAAATGACACACAAAAGCCCTCACAAATGAAGCCACAGTTCCCCGGGTAAGACACCGGACCGTAAAATTTAAAACATTGTCTGTTTACAAATTCAAAACAAAAAGTTTGATTACTGGATGATAACAGAAACAGGCATAGAATCCTTCGCTGTCCAGTTGCTTAATCCACCATTGGCAGTCGGGTAGATCCAACTGTCGATATCAAACTCTTCATCATCATCATCCCTGATAGCGTTCACCCCAGCATCTTGTTTAGGCTTCTCTGGTGCTCCAAACTCAATCTCCTTCGCGCCGATCAAGTCTTGTACCCTGTTCTTCAAAGCCCAACAATCATCCGTATTATGCCCCGGGCTATCAGAGTGATAAGCACAACGAGCGTTAGGGTTATACTTTGGTGACGTTGTATTTGGATTCTTCGGAGCTTCCTTTAGAATCACCAGATTGGTCTTCAGCAACTGTGGCAGAATCTGAGACAAAGTCATGCTGAGACGGGTGAATTGCCTTCGAGGTCTCTTTTCCTTCTATTGATTGTTGTGTTGAGGAGCACCAGCAGGTTTTGAAATAACAACCGCATTAACAGCTTGGCGGTGTTCAGGTCTATTCTGTCTTCTCGTACTGTAGACAACACCGAACTCTTTCTTAAAGGGATTCTTCTTAGTGCTCAATGAGGCACCTTTCTGTATCTTCCCAGCCTTAATACCATCTTCAATCCTCTCACCGGTCAAAATAAGATCTGTAAACCCAGATGAAGAGCTTCCAATTAAGTGGTTGAAAAATGGACCAGACAGGGTCCCCAGAAACATGTCCACAAGCTCCCGATCAGCCAAAGGTGGTTGAACCCTTCCGGCGAGGTCTCTCCACTTTTGAGCATAATCTTTGAATCCTTCACCCGTTCCCATTGACATACCCTGGAGTTGGGTACGCGTAGGAGCGAGGTCAGAGTTGTACTGATACTGCCTGTAGAATGCAGTAGCCAAATCTTCCCAATTGCGGATACTGGCTCCGTCCAACTGGTAGAACCACTCAAGATGAGTCCCTGAGAGACTGTCTTGAAAGAAATGGATCCATAGGTTTTTATCAGCGGTGTACGGATGAATCTTCCTTACATATGACCGGAGGTGCAGCTTCGGACAAGAAACTTCGTCATACTTAGCAAAGGCCGTTGCCTTGAATTTGTGGGGAATCACTACCCCAGATGATATACCTAGATCACCAAAGTCCAGACCAAGCACTTTCTTAACTTCCATAGCATTTAACCGGTCTTCCAGTTGCTTGTATCTATCCTCGGCCGGAGGATACTGTTCTTCATCGTAGTCCGTCTTGTTGTCGGAGACCACAGGGCTAGGAGCCCTCCTTTCTTCTTGACTACCTTTCCCTCCAGATGAGGTGGTTAGATCAACTTCATTCTGTATCCTGTTTCCAAACCGGTGCCCTGTGTTAAACATGATGGTCCTCTTCTTCTTCTTCTTCTTCTTCTTCTTCTTCTTCTTCTTCTTCTTCTTCTTCTTCTTCTTCTTCTTCTTCTTCTCTTTCAGAATCAAGGTCTTCAGGTCTTGCTGACCCTTAGCTAGATTCATGAACAACTCTTGAAATTGGGCATTCTGAGCCTGGAGGGCCTTGATAGCTTGCTCAGTTGAAGGTTCAGCAGACATGATGAGTGCTGAAATAAACAATGAAGAAGATAAGAGACCTGTAATGGGTACCTGTTTATGAAGTGCATGAGATGAAATGCGTATGATTATGATTTCAAAGACAATCGGGAGATTCAAATTTGTAAACAAGAAATGAAACACACTTTATTAGAAAAACTTTAGAATTCAAATTGTTCAACAAATTGCCTTTAAGGCGTTACAAGAATGGAAATACTGAAAAGTAAATGAAAACTAGAAAAGAAATAATCAAAGGTCTATCAACGCTCCCATGGTCTCCTCTTATCAGTGCAGACATAATCATTGAGAATCCGCTCGTTCTCTAACTGTCTGGTCAACCTCTGAATCTTCTGCTCTTGCTCGTTGAACTTCTCTCGATAAGAATCCCGTTCTTCCCTCAGTTGCATCCAAGATCTCTTCAGTGCCCCAATGTCAGTGGGAATATAAGGATGGAGAATGGTTGGAAGAACTCCTTCTTCATTAGCAACTTCAAGAGTGACAGGACGGACGACTTCATATGGCATACCCAGCTTTTGGGCACGGATATGGACCCATCTGAGATAGGGCTCCATTAGAAGTAAAGTCTTTGGATCCAACTCCTGTGGATCAGATTGGTGCACTCTATCCCAAGCCCTTAGGAATCTGCGACGTTGCTCATCGCTATCCCCTTGAAAGTCAAAGATAATACTAGGCATTAGCATCTCATGAGGTCCTTCTCTTCTGGCTCTTCGGAACTGACGGAGAGATAAGCATGGGTTGTAAGAAATTCCTCCATGGGTTCCTAACAGTGGAACATTGGGGTACTCCCCACAACGATCAATGATAGCCTCTTTATCCATACCCTTGAGAGTCCAGATAATGTCATTATGAGAAAGAGACATAACCCTATAAGCCCAGCCCATGCCTTCTTTATTCTTCAGCACTGACTTGGAGAGGTGCGAAATAAACCACCTCGCCAATAAAGGAGCACAACACATCAAGGTTCCCCACTTTCGGGCTGTACGAGCATAAAGCTGATGAAGGATGTCACCCAAGAGAGTGGGTACAGGGTTGCGAGAGATGAAGATCTTTACTGCATTAACATCAACAAAGGAGTCAGAGTTCGGAAACAATACCAAGCCATATATCAGAAGAGCCAGAATATCCTCGAATGCCTTGAAGTCTAGACTATCCCAGGAATAGTTAGCCTTACCAACCAAGAACTTAGTCAGAAATCCCTTTGCTCCACTTCTAGTCTCCCAATTAGCCATTACCTCCTCTTTGGTCAAATGAAGGGCTGCAGCAATCTCTTCGGGCCTAAGCATCTTTTCCCAACCAGTAAACAGGGTCTGTTCCAGAACAGAGATACCGAGCAACTCAGAGAATTCTTCTAGGGTGGGGACCAGCTGGTAGTCCTGGAAAGTAAAACAATGGTACAACGGATCATAAAATTGGACAAAACACTCATCATCTGCTCGTCCAATTTGGAGGTGACCAAACTGAGAAGATAACCATGCCTCATGAGGAAGGAAGTAGTATCAGGCATCTTTGCAACCACCTCTTTCAGCAAGGTGGGAACCTGGACAAAGTTAATCCGGATGGTATTCCTACGCATGGGCATCATGATGACCTACAAAATAGAGCAAAGATGAATCCCTCCTGTCTTTGAAATAGGTTAGTCTTATGCAAGATGTATGCAATGTTATGATGTCATGATGTCATGATAAAGGCACACCACAAGTATCCACAAATGGCAAACATGGTAAAGGCACACAAGTCACACAGAGAGCCCTTAGATTTCAGGATGGCAAGGAGCTTAGGTACTACCCTCTTTCAGTTCATTTGGTTTAAACCTGTCCTAAAAATAGTAACCGGGTTCTAGAGGATCTCAATATCACTGACTACCCTCAATCGGTCATAATTCTAGTTTAGCAACCTTTTCTTGCGGCCGGAATCATCGCGAGAGTTTAGTCTCAATGAGTGTAGCATACTGCTACTGTTCTATGGCCAATTTGGTCAATTTAAAGGTTCTAAGGTCAGTTGGTGCTTAATGACCCCTTAGATGACCCATATTCTCCTCGTTCCAACACAAGGGATATCGGTACAATCTAAAGTGTCACACCAACATAGCTACTGCTTCAACCGTATCGGTCTATGCTGTACAGTTCCCTCACAATTTATTGCTACTTACCTAAAGGGTATCCCCAGATCCGGATTAGGATCTATAGTAACTCCGATACAAGCCCATAAATATAAATCATACAAAGCATACAATTGAAAACACAATGATCTAATCCTAAGGTACACCTCACTTACTAATAGTCCCCAGCAGAATCGCCAGTTCTGTGATACGGTGGGAAGAGAACTGACTGTTTTGGAATGCTGGTTTGCGTTTTGCGTTTGTTTTCACAAAATGTCGCGGTGAGCAAGAGTCGCCACCGTCTTTTATTTTATCCAACAAGGAAAGGAAAAAAGCACAGAAAAATTCCTTTTTCGAGATGTTTCTCGGGTTCGGGAGGTAGATTATAGAAAGGGAAGGTGTTAGCACGCTTTCTATCCGTGGTTATCCACGGGCTCTTAGGTACTTGCTCAAAGTGTTTTCAAAATTTTCTTTTCTTTGTGTTTGTGGGTTTGAATGAAGTTTATGTTTGAAAGGAGTGTAAGTGCGAAAAGTTTTGTTTTGTTTTAGAATGAGCAAGTACTTAATAACCATCTACCTACTCGAAAAAGGAATTAATCTGTACAAATGTCCTTTAGACAAATGCTATCCCACTATTGATGAGTAGGTAGCATGGTCGTTGAAGTTTTAAGGGTCAATTTGATTAAGGGACGTGTGGTCACTAAAGCAATGTTAGGATGCCTTAGCGGTAACCCTAATGTCTTAGATCATTTTTCCGAGGCAACCGTTTCGAGGCAACTATGATCTTTGGACAAGAGGACGACCTCTAAAACTTCTTATACTCAATGACCACGTTCGAAGGCAACCAAGTGAGGTGTACCCTAAGAGTGCGCATGTGCAAGTGTGTTAGTTCGGTTATATTATCTTTGTACATGTTATGGGTGAGCTATGTTGATTTTAAGTTCATACATTGGATCTTTGTCATGCATTCCCTATTATCAAACATCTAGCAGTGTATAGTTGCGGAATTTAAATTGCGAAAATTACATCTAAACTATTACAAGGCGTCGGGTATTTACATCTCCAAAAGCAACCCTTTAATTTAAATTGCGGAAAGTAAAATAAAGCGATAAAAATAAAGTCCTAATTTAAAGCTATTACATTCCGGAAGCAGGTACAATAATATGAAAATATAGATCGCGTGCGAGAAAATTAAATCGGCACATTTTTTAGGGTTTTGACCCCTTTTTATTAAAGAAAAGATTTTTTAGTTATTTTTTGAATTAAAAGAAATTAAATCTAAGGTAATAATTAAATTAATTAATTAATGAAAATATTTTTGGATTTTTGAGTATTTAAGGAAATAAAATAAAAATTGGTCAAAGTTAATAAAACCTAATATTCTACATTAATTTTAAATATTGCGAAAAATATTGAAAGTTAAACCTAATTAAAGCTAAATTGATTAAATTAATTTATTTACAAAAATAAAGTGATGATTTTAATTTTAATAAATAAAATATATTTTTGTATTTTTGATTTTTATTAAGAAAAATGTTAATTGGTTAGTTTAAATAATAATAATAATAATACAAAAACAATTAAATAAATAAAATATAAAAAGAATAGAAATAACCAGGGGGGCTGTTTGGCCCAATCTGGAGGTATAACCAGCATTTTTGAGGCCCATTACAAGCAAGCCTGCTTTGACCTTGTGATCCAGTATGCGCCTTTGACTAGGGAACATGATGGTCCTTCATTCCTGGCCACCAGATTTGGCCTGAAGGCCATCTGGCACGTTGAGATTTGCAAGCATATGGTGGACAACAACTCATGAGGCACACTGGAATATCTGGCAGAAAAAAGTAACAAATATATTGGGGGACCTGGGATTCGAAGCCAGGTCCCATTGGACTTTGAACTAACGTGCTTGCCACTGGACCACTGTGTTGCTTTTGTTAATAGAATACATAACAATCAATATATTATAAAACAAAGCAAATGCCTGAATTAAAAAATAAAAAAGCGCGAAATTAGAAACAGCCAATGGGAAGAGGGCACGTAGTCGTCTTCCCCACAAAACTCTGGTTTATTTTTCCTGTGGATTTGAATCCACAACAAAATCCATGGCTCGATCCCAAAATCGTCTCTAGGCTATGGAAACGAATTCTAAGACCATCATCATGCTCGTCTCTTCCTCCTGAATTCATCCATGTCCATGGTTTGTTCCAATTTTTCCTGAAATTAAAACGCCTAAAAACAAGAAAACCAAACCCTAGTTTCGGGTAGGGCTTTACAAGCTACAAAAACACAATTCAATATTGCAGATAGCTTGGAAATCATGCAAAGATCAAGAATATGTCCATGATTTATCAAAAAGATGCAAGAATCCAAGGTCACGATTTCATGTACAAGGCGGTGTTTCAAGAAACTTACAGCGCATTTCAGGGAGGGAGAAGGCTTGATTTTGATTCCAATAGCTTCAGTGGACTCCTGGCAATTGAATAGCGTGGAGTTTTTGCCTTGAAAACGCCTTTAGAATGGATTTCAGTTTCACACTTTTCAAGCTTTTTTCAAGTTTGTTCTTGTGATTTTGTGCAGCCTCCCACCACTTAATTCGTATGCCTTATGTTGTATATGTATCAAGCATTGTATTAGGTTAAATCTTGGGCTTTGAATCTCGGTGTATTGATGTTTGAAGATTTGATATGAACCACCATTAAAGCCTTTCCAATTTGATCAACAATCTAATATTTTGTGCACAATAAGGCTTGATACGAGTTTGATTGTGTATATCATGATAATTAAGACCTGTAATGATAAAAAAGATACCAAGTTATCAATTTTTAGATTTTATTTAGATTTAAATTAATTTAAAATGAATTAATTCAATAAAAATCAAATAAAAATAGAAAAATTAATGAATGGACATAAAATTGAAGATATGACATGTGTGTGGTGTGACAAGATCAAATCAAGTGGAAAAAAGTGAGCCCATTTGTCAAAATTTGAAGTTTTGGGGATAGTTGACTTTTGGCAATTTTGGAAAAATGCCCAACTTCAACAATGCATAACTTCTTCAATTTTGAGCTTTTGGAAGTTTTCTTGGACTTTTTAGAAACCTTAAGATGTCCTCTAACCAACCCTTTTGGTATCATCTCATTTTGATATTCCATTCTCAAGTTATAAGCTTTGGCAAAAAAGGTGTTTTTGTTAACTTTCAAAAATGACCTATAATGTCCAAATTTGTAACTTCTCGTGAGTGAATTTCTTGATCTTGGGGTGTGAAGATGTATTGTCGGAAATTGAATCCTCTTCAAAATGAGCTTTGGATGGGTCATTTCTAATAAAGTATGAGAAAGTTATGCTTGGTCAAAGTTGAGTTGACTTTTCCTACAAAACCCTAATTTAGCAACCTTTGAGTCTTGATGGATTTTGAGCAATCCTTGATTAATCATGATCAAACCTTGATAAAATGATGAATTAACCTTCAAAATGAGAATGTCGACAAAAAATCTTGAGGTTTGACTGTTTATAGGTAACAATTGACTTTTTCCCTAGCACAGTCGATTTTTAGGCCTCTTGAGCAATTGACTGACCAAACTTCCTCTGCAAGGCTTGAAATTTGACATGGATGAACTTGAGAACATATTAGGACATTGGGGAACACTTGAGTTCATTTGTATGGAAGGACCTTGATGCAACATAAAACCCTAATTTGAGTTTGATTGCCTTAGGAGATGATGTGACTGTCCAATTCTTGAGCAACCTTGAGCCATTTGGGGATTATTCTTGTAATGTATTGAGAAATATGGGAGGGAAAATTTTGGGGAACAAAAGTGGGGATACTTTAGCAAAATAATCTCGATTCAACAATATCATTATGGTCCCTTTCGAATAAAGATCATAGTCCCTCGAGACCCTCCGAGTTACCTACAAAATGATCTAGTTCGTTCGATGACCCTACAAGTAAAATGATGATAGTACCTTCGATACAATTGTTAAAGTATCCTTACATGTTGCCTTCGATGAACATACAATGACCTTACGCCTGTCCCTTCACATACAATAGATAGGATTACCTACCAACTAATAGTATGGATAATAATATATCTAAAGGAGAAGGAAAATAACAAGAAAGACCTAATAATGAGTAAGACTCCTAGTTGCTTGCTCACAACTTTTTTCATAAAACAATACATTTTTACACATCAAATAAATATTTTCAAAAACACTTTATATACATTCTTGAGGACTGATACAAAAATTATTATAAAGTTAGCCTTACATTGGCATTTAAAAATATTTTCAAACAAATCAAACACACACACAAAGCAAGTTTTAAAAAGTGAGCTAAGAAATTAAGAGCCTGTAGATAACTACATATGGAAACGGTGCTAATAACTTCCCTTTTCATAACCTAACCGCTAAACTCAAAATCTATCAAAGGTCTTTCCTGTTCTTTTCACCTTTCCTAATTGTTGGACAAAAGAAAAGTCAGTGGGACTCTAGCTATCTGCACATTTGGATAAAACCAAAAAGTTAATTCTCCCACTGTATTACAGAACTGGTGACTCTACTGGGGACTACTTAAAAACAGAGGGGCTACCTTAGAGTTTAGATCACTTTTACTTGCTTTAATTATTTGAATTGTTTGCTTTACTTTAAGGGTTTGTTTGGGTATTATTGCTTGTGCTAAAGATCCAACATCCGATCTAGTGATTCCTTATGTAAGTAGCAATAGATCATAAAGACTGTATGTCGTAGAACGATATGGTTAACATGATAGCTATAGTTAACGTGACACTTTGGTTTGTACTAATGTTCCTTGAGCCAGGCAAGGATAACATTAGGCTTCTGCGTGGTTTTGTTAACACTAGTTTACTTTTAGAATCTTAATTGACCCATCTTGGCCATTAGAAAGTAGTGAGATAGTCGGCTTTGGTGCAGTCCAAAGTTGGTTGATACTCGAGGCTAAGCTCATTGAGATTCGACTTTCAGGATATTTTGGTGACATGCCAGTTGTCGTGATAAAATAAAGCCTGCGAGAAAGATCCGTTTATGAGTCTCTTAGACACGATTACTATTTTAGGATAGGGTAAGTCAACTTAACTTCAATGGGGAAGGGTATTCACCTATGGACTTAATGCAAGCCTTTAAACCTAAGTCTCTTGTATGAATTGTTTGTGTTTTCTACTTATTTAACATGAACATATCATCATAACATCATATCATCATAACATAACATTTTCACTAACCATTTCAAGTACCTAGGGATTTATCTTTGTTCCTTGTTGCAGGTGATGGCCTCCGCTCGCAGAAATACTGTTCGAATCAACTTTGTGAGGATACCTTCCAAGCTTAAAGAGTTAGACTCAAAGGTTCCCAAAAACTCTCAATTTGCCAAGAGGCATGGTTACCTACTCAATTTGGTTACCTCGGGTTTTGAAGAAGACATGATGAGTGTTTTTTCCAATTATTTGATCCTAAGCATCACTGTTTTACCTTCCCAGATTATCAGTTGGTACCTATAGTAGAAGAGTTTTCTAAGATACTTGGAGTACCTGTTCTTGATCAGACACCCTTTACCGGCTTAGAAAAAGTTCCAAAACCTGAAGTCATTGCATGGAGTCTTACATCTGAAACGGTCAGACATTATATTTAATTGGGAAACAAGAAGTGGAGTTAAAGGCCTTCTTGCTAAATTTTTGATAGAGAAGTCTCAGTTGTTTCTAGATTCTATGAGTTTTCATGCTTTTGAGGAGATCTTGGCTCTTTTGATCTATGGTTTGGTACTATTCCCTAATCCATACCAACTCATAGATGTGAACGCCATCAAAACATTTCTTACTCATAATCATGTGCCTACTTTGATTGGAGATATTTTGCACTCTCTCCACACTCGTACTACGAGAGAGCGAGGGACTCTAATATGTTGCATACCTTTACTATCTAGGTGGTTTAGTTTGCACCTTCCCCGATCAGTGATGAAGAATGAACAAGGTTTTAGGTTGTATGGAAGGATGATGTCACTCTCTCATTCAGATATCTATTGGTGTTCCCGATCTCAGGAGGACATAACTATTATTGACCTCTATAGGGAATTCCCTAATGTACTACTCCTTGGCATAAGGGGAGGTATTACTTACAACCCTTCTCTAGCTCTACATCAATTTGGTTATGCTCGAAGAGACGGTCCTCATGATATGCTTATCCAGGGTATTATATTCAATTACGAGAATGATCCTCAAGGTTATCGTCAAAGGTTTAATGTGCTTGGGGCATGGTGAATAAGGTTGATAGTAAGACTTTGGGACACAAAAGCTCCATTCCTTTGGAGCCCTACCTCAGATGGGTGCGCTTTCGTGCTCAAAAGCTTATAATGCCATATCCAGCTGTCCTACCGGTAACTATGGAGCCTATTGTTGAAGGAGATATTCCTCATACCATTTTTCATCCAGATATGCCTACTGACCTTGAAGAGCTACAAAAGTCTTGGATTCAACTAAAAGGAGAAAGGGACACCTTTGAGGCTCAATTCTATGCTAGTGAGAAGAAAGTGTTAGAGCTGACAAAACAACTTCATGAAGAGCAGAGCCTTAACGCATATGTCAACACAAATAAGAAGCGTCCATGGGAGACTTGAGTCTTAGGTTTTAGGAGTTCATAATTTATTTCCTTGTAACCCTTTTTGCTTTCATTGTAAGCCTAAAAGACAATTATAATTTGAACTTACTAATAAGAGTCTTTGTTCCTGTTCCCTTTTAATTAACAAATTTAAATCTCATGAGGTCCTTGAAAATATTGCATATGCATCTACATGCCATACATATCAATGAATAATAAGTTTCTAAGACGGGTTTCTCATCTTCTTACTGTTTATTTCAGCAAAAATGGATCTCAAACCGATAGTCAAAGAACTCCAAGCTCAGAATGCTCAGTTCCAAGAGATTTTCCTAAATTTAGCCAAGGGGAAAGAAGAACTAAAGGCACTCATCACGAGAAGAAGAAGAAGAAGACAAAGAAACCAATAGAAATCCTTAACGTGGGGAGAAGGTTGATAGGTCCAGTAAAGCGAGCTCAAGATTTGGATACCCCATTAGACGAAGATGACGAACGGGAGGAAGACTGTAAGAGTGTCAAAACTGAAAAAAGAAATCATGGTTCTGACAAATATTTTAAGAGGAAGAGGATTATTTGGATGAATAATTTCCCCTGCTAGCGAGAAGTATAAGCTGTTAGAAGAGAGTCTGAAAGCTATAGAGATCTAGAAGGTGTCTGGCTTAAACTTTGAAGAATTAGGTTTAGTCTCGGGAGTCGTCATCCCTCCTAAATTCAAAACTCTTAACTTTGCTAAGTATGATGGCGTTTCTTGCCCGAAGCTGCATTTGAAATCATATGTTCCAAAAATTCAACCACACACTGCTGACAAGAAATTATGGTTATATTTCTTTCAAGAGAGTCTGTCTGGAATACAATTGGAATGGTATTATCAACTCGAAGCTACCAATATCCATATCTAGGAAGATTTGGCTGCAACTTTCTATAAATAGTACCAGTATAATTCTGATTCGACACCAACCCGCATGCAACTACAGAGTATGTCCATGGGTTCTGAGGAAGGCTTTAAAGAGTATGCACAGAAATGGAGAGATCTTGCAGGAAGAGTTCAACCTCCTTTAGCTGATAGGGAATTGGTTGACATGTTCATGAGTACGCTAACAAGTCCTTTCTATAATCACCTACTGGGAAGTTCTTCAGCTGATTTCACTGAAATGATATTGACAGGGGAACATGTTTATAATGGAATTGGAAGTGGTAAAATTCAGGTGGCTACATCTTCGAATACTGTGAAGAAGTCATAAAATGGTAAGAGAGAATCCAATGTTGTGTATGGCTAGAAGGGTCGTAATAAGAACGACCGTAACCAATCTGTGGGGGCAGTCCTGATCTCAAATCCTGAACCAACGTAACATCAACAACAGAATAATTAGCATAGGTAAGATGCACCCATGAGACATTTCACCAAAATCAACATGTCGTTGTCTCAATCATTGCAACACATGTTAAAGGCAGAGCTGATTATATTGAAGAATCCTCCTCAGAATCCCAATACTTCCTCTCCCCGTTACAATCCTAATGAAAGGTGTACATGTCACTCCAATAGTCCTGGATATGACTCTAACAACTGTTGGGAATTGCAAAATAAGATTCAAGATATGATTGACTCCAAGGAGATTGAATTTTATCCTCCTGAGACTTCTAATGTGACCACTGCACATATGCCCAATCATGACAAAGGCGTTAATGATATTGATGATGTTTCTTATGTTTCTGCTGTAAGTGACTTGACTAATTCTCTAATGATTGTTAGGAAGAAGCTATTACGAGCCAATTTATTTCTAGATTGCTTCAAAAACTGTTAATACTGTGCATCCCAATCCAATGGTTGTGTATTGCTGAAAGAAGGTATTCAACATTTGATAGATGACCATGTAATTCTATTTAAGAAGATTCCTGCTAGGGAGAGCCTATGTAAAAGTATGTCTCAAGGCTTGAAGCTTTAAGACATGTCTGTGATTACAATTTTTGGTACTCCTATAAGGATCATTTCTAAGGGTCCTGTGAAAATTACTGGCGAGCATGGGGTTTCTCCTCTGATCATTACCGCACCAGGGCCAATTCCATATTCCTATGACAAGGCTATCCCTTGGAATTATGGAGCCAATATCTACTACCATGGCGTCTAGCAAGAACCATTGGCTATTGAAGATGAAAATACTGAATATACTAATCCCAATGTTGACAATATTGTTGGGACTAGTAAGGTTACTAGAAGTGGAAGGGTTTTTTCTCCAGAGACATCTCTAAAGACTGTTGCTACAATAATTTGTATCACTGCTACTCAATCAACTACTGAGACTCGAGGAAAAGAAAAGATAACTAAGCCTGCCCAGACTGAGGTACCAAAAGAAGTTACTGTTGAAGATACTTCCAGACAGGATATGGAGGAAGTACTGAAAATCATTCGAAAGAGTGACTATAAGATTCTTGAACAGTTAGGGAAAACCCCCTCTAAAATATCTATGTTATCTCTGTTGTTGTGCTCTGAAGCCCATGCTCAGTGTTTGGTAAAGTTTCTGAAATGTGCTTATGTAACACAGGAAATCTCAGTTGATCAGTTCGAAAATTGTGTTGCTAGCCTGCCAATTGATAATGGGAAAGGCTTCTCTGACGATGATTTAACTCCCCAGGAAGGAACCATAATAAGGCCCTATATGCCTCTATTGAGTGTAGGGGCACTACCTTATCTCATGTGATGGTAGACACAAGATCCTCATTGAATGCATTACCAAAAGTAGTTTTAGTCAAACTTGACTACGAAGGGGTTGTGCTAAAACCCAGTGACATTGTGGTAAGAGCTTTTAATGGTTCAAAGAGAATGGTGCATGGAGAGGTTCATCTTCCAATCAAAGTGGGTTTCCAGGTCTTCGACTCTACTTTTTATTTGATGGATATTCGTCCAGCCTATTCCTGTTTGCTTGGACGCCCTTGGATTCATGGGGCAGGCGCTATTACTTCTACTTTATACCAAAAGTTGAAGTATCCCGTGAAAGGAAAAATCATTACAGTTTGTGGCAAAGAAGAATACATGGTGAGCCATTTGAACTCCTTCAAGTATGTTGAGATGGATGGTGAATTCCTCGAGACTCCTTGCCAGACCTTTGAAGTTATTCCTCCGATAAACCATGTTTCTAAAGCTGCTCCTATTGTTCCTAATATTACCATGATGGCTTCTCTGAAAGTCTCTAAGGTTGTGGTATAAGAAGGTGGTGGCACTATTTGGGGTCAGCTTCCCGACATTCCTTACAAGTCCGAAAATTTTTGTTTGGGTTTCACCTCAGAGGCTTAGAGGGCTGTTCGTCGTGCTCGTGCTAATTCCGGAAGACTGCCATTCCACATCAACAATAATGGAGTTCACAAACATTATATCAATGTTGTGGAAGACACTAATAGCGACTGTGACATAGACAATTGGATTTTCCCTACTACCGACAGTGGGCTCAACAATTGGAAGGCTGAAGACTTTATACCAATCTTCTGTAGTTAGGAGTGTGATACGGTGGGAGAACTGACTTGGGTGTTTTGCGTTTGTTCGCAACTGTTGCGGATAGCAAGAGTAGCCACCGACTTTTCTTTTATCCAAAAGGAAAGGTTGAAAAGAACAGGAAAGACCCTTCGAGATTATTTCTTGATTTCGGGGGGTAGGTTATGAAAAGGGAAGGTATTAGCATCCTTTCCATCCGTAGTTATCTACGGGCTCTTAGTTGCTTGCTAGATCACTTTCTTTTTTGTTTGAAAATGTGCTTGTGGTGTGAGTTTTGAAAGTATTTTGAAAACGTCTTTGTAATGGTTCTCGTTTCTATAAAAACGCGTACAAAGTGTTGGTTTTGAAAATAATTCAAAGAGGTGTTTGTGGAGTGTGTTTTTGAAAGTGATTTTGAAAAGTGTTTTTGTAATGGCTCTCATTTCTATAAGAATGCGTACAAAAAGCTGTCTTTTGAGAATGTTTCAAAATGAACGTGTTGGTGTATAAAATGTTTTTGTTGAGAGCAAGCGAGCAACTAGAAGCATCCTACCTACTCAAAAGGTATTAATGTTCTTTTCTTCCTCCTTTAGATGTTATTATCTCACCATTGATTTGGTAAGAAGTCCCATCATTGGATGTGAAGGGACGAACATGGGACGTTTGTATAGTCATGAATAGCAATGTTGTGAGATGTCTTAGAATTTCTTTTAAGGGACTAAGATAATTTGTAAGGCAACATTCGAAGCGTCATCGAGGGACTATGATCTTTTGATTGTTTTTGCTAAAACGTCTCACATGCATATTATGACCATTTTCTATAGGCAACAAATGGAGCTAACCCTAGGGGTGCATGTGTACAATTGTGTTTGATTGCATGCATTTTTGTCTTGAATTTAAGGTTTTCTAAGCATTGGTTTTAATCTTGCCATACACACCCTAATTAGTAGCATTTATATGAAAGCGATAAATGGCAGAAAGTAAATTTACTATGCTATTACATCACTTAGGGATGGGGATACAAATATACAAATGGGGGTTGCAAGAAAATAAAATTCTAATTATCTATTACAACCATATCGAATGTGAATAAATGTACAAAATTGGAATGAAAAAAAGATGAACTTTGTTTTGACTTTTATTTACATGAAATGGTTTAATTAATTAAAGTAATTATGAAAGTAAAAACATTTTTTTAGTAATATTTTTATATATTCATGAAATAAAACTTTTGTAAGTAAATATTATGTAAAAAATCAACTCAAAATGAGTTGTTTTGATTGGTTGAAAAATATTTGAAGTTTTGTTAAAAAATACAAAGAACGCAAACAAAAAAGGCAAAAAAACTGTTGGTCCTGCCAAGGTTTGAACTCAGGTCCCTACACAAAAATACTTTTCGCGCACACTGTTTATACCACTAGGGTGGTCTGTTTCATCCGTTCATGATGCAACTTCATTTGGGTACAAGGTAAACTTGTTTATGAACTTTTAAAATGCCCAGCTCTCCCCTTCGATTGTAGGAATGTAACTCTTCCTAGTTGAGATTTGAAAGGCCCCCCAAGTTCAGTCAATCGAAGGATACACACAACCTGCTTAAAGTTTGGATACGAACCTAACAAAAGTGACATTCGAAAGCTACATGTCCAGTGGTTAACACAAATTAATTTGGCACCAAAATCCAAAGACTAAATGTACATGGCAGTGATAATCAAAAGCTAAAGCATGGTCAATTTCCTAGATGTGATACCTACATTTTTTTATATGTACAAATAATATTTTAAATGGAAAGTTCCAAGTTTAGAGGAATTTACCTCTTGAAGTGTCAATCGAAGGAGCTGTATATGACTTCCTTTTTGGTGGACCAAACTTTGCTGGAACCTTCCTTGGGCTACTGGGACCACTTCTCTGCTTGAATCGAAAGGTTGGTATTTATGAAGAAATCGGAGGTGTTGGTATATTGCAGTTTGGGGGAGTGAATCGAAGGTGGTGTTATACTATAGTTTGGGGGGAGTAAATCGAAGGTACGCTACTGAGATTTTTTTGTGAAAAGTTTTAAAGTTTTGAAGGTTTGAGAATATTGGAGAGTTTGAGTGTTTGAGGATTTTTATGATTTTTCTCTTCAGCAAAAATCTGACTCCTTTCTTTGTCAATGGTTTCTCTATTTATAGAGAAAAGGTTTGGGAGTTTGAACAAAGATGTGGCTTGGTTGAAACATGAATACTAAGCTATGTCAGATTTTCCAAGATCCCAAGGTGAAGTACTAAAGTTGTTGGTTAAAAGGGGCTGACTTCCCTGACTTATGGTAAAGTACAATTAGGGTTTAAGCAAAGCATGGGCTTAAGACAAGATTTATATTAACAAGTTTACTTTCATGAAAAAATCCTTTAGACAAAGGCTTAATTACCTGGATAATAACTTAATCCATAATGTAAGCAATTAATTATGGAGTGAAATACAAGCATTAAGGCTTGTAAAGTAAGATCATGTAGCATGGCCTATGGATTTGATCAGTGTTCTTTCAAAATCCTATTTTCCACTTGTGTCGAAGAGTTCTAGAAATGTACCAAAAAAGACTGCTTCGAAGGGAGCAAAATGCCCAAACGAAGCTTATGGATTAAGTTGCATCGAAGGAGACATCCTGCCTAAATAGAGGACGTAACCCAAACTTTCATTCGAAGGAGGCCACAAATCCAAACAAAAGATGCATGCAGGAAGGTTTTAAATGCCCAAACGAAAGTGGAACCAAAGGAGGGCCACATGCCCAAACGAAAGAGTCATCAAGGAAAGCCATATACCCAAACGAAAGAGGCATGCAAGAAGTTTAAATACCCAAACGAAATAAGCATCAAGAAAGACCACATGCCCCTAACGAAAGAAGCATGCAAGAAGTAAACATGCCCAAACGAAAGAGTCATCAAGGAAAGCCATATCCCCAAACGAAAGAGGCATGCAAGAAGTTTAAATGCCCAAACAAAAGAGGCATCAAGGAAGGTCACATGCCCAAACGAGAGAGGCATCAAGGAAGGTCACACGCCCAAACGAAAGAGGCATGCAAGAAGTAAACATACTGTTATACGGTGGGAGAACTGACTTGGGTGTTTTGTGTTTTATTGCAAATGTTGCGGATATCAAGACTCACCACATACTTTTCTTTTATCCAAAAGGAAAGGCTGAAAAGAACAGGAAAGAACTTTGAGATTATTTCTGAGTTCAGGGGTTAGATTATAAAAAGGGAAGGTATTATCACCATTTTTATCCATAGTTATCTATGGGCTCTTGGTTGCTTGCTAGATCACTTGCTTTTGTTTGAAAATGTGCTTTGTGGTGGTTTTTGAAAGCATTTTGAAAAGGCGCCATCGTTTAGGAAAACTTTGTAATAGTTCTCGTTTGTAAGAACGTATACAAAGTGTTGATCTTTTGAAAATGTTTCATGTTTGGAAAATGTTTTGAAAGTATTTTTGAAAGTGTTGGTGTTTGTTTTAGAAAATGAGCAAGGATGTTTGATTTGAAAGTGAGCAAGCAACTAGGAACAATCTACCTACTCAAAAGTATTTGTTCATTTCTTCCTTTCCTTTGATATTGCTATCTTACCATTGATTTGGTAAGAAGCCTTATCTTTGGATGTAAAGGGATGGACGTGGGTCATCGTATAGTCATGATAGCAATGTTGTGAGATTACTTAGCATTTATCTTTGAGGGGCTACGATCATTTGAAAGGCAACATTTGTAGCATCATCAAAGGACTATAATCTTGTGTTTTTTATTGTTTTTACTAAGATATCCCACATGCATAACATGGCCATTTTTGTAAGGCAACAAGTGAATTACCCTAAGGGTGCATGTGTGTAAGGTGTGTTTGATTGCATGCATTTTGTCTTTGATTTTTAGGTTATCTACTTGTTGGTTTTATCTTGCCATACACACCTAATTACTAGCATTTGTACAAAAGTAATAAAAAGTGCAAAAAATAAATCCTACACTATTACAACCATATTGAAGTGCATAGAAATATAAATGCAAAAATAAGATAAAAAGAAAAAAAAGAGCTCCTTCGATTGGGGGGAGGAGTGCCCTTCGAATCGGCTTCTGTTGGCCTCCTTCGATTGGGAGGAAGAGTCTAGCAACTCATGGCGTTCAATTGGGCCTTGGCAGCAACTAGTCATGGCCTTCAACTAGGCTTGTCAACAGCTGGGCGTGCCTTCTGCTTCTGCCTTGTTGCCTTCTTTGATTGAGGCTGGCAGCAGCAAGTCATGGCCTTCGATTCTGGCTGGATTTAGTGCAAATATGCCTTCTGATTCTGCCTTTCTGCCTTGGAAGTCAGCATGAGCCCAAGGCTTCGTTTCATGTCTTTTTCCTCATGTTTCTTTCGTTTTGGACATAAAATGGCAACATGGCCTAAGGCCACGCTAGTATTTGTCTTGTGGCCAAACTAATTATTAACGTATATTTAAAGCTCAAGGAACAAGAAACAAAAGGATCAGCCATAAAAACATATTAAAGGGTGTAAATGAAAATATTATATACATGTGATGTTTGAAACGAAAGATGAAAAGGTAAGAGCAACTTACCTTGCTGCAGCCTTGAAGGTGAACTGGGCCTTGAATGGTGGCCCTAGGCTTCTCCTGGATTCGAAGGGAGGGGCCAACAATTGTGCCTGGAATGCTGGATTCGAAGGAGAGGAGTAAATGTGATGCTCCTTGGGATTCGAAGGAAACTGAAGGGTATCTGTTCTTCAGAATCGAAGGAGGTGATAATGGGATTTTGGATTTGATTTCACAAGTGTTGAAGGGACTTGATATATTTGTTGTGTTTGAGAAGATTCTAGAGTTTTATTCCTCTAGTCAAAAAATCCTCTTCAGCCTTTGCAAAGAATTCCCCTATTTATAGAGAAAGAATGGACATGTTGTCCAAAGCCAGCCTTGCAAAGAAATGATAAAATATATGTAACGTGAAAGTATAAGTGGGGGGGCTTTTGGCAGTTGGGGTGCAGAAGATGTGACTTATGCTTCTGGCCATTTGATTATACAAAGATTTGGAAGCAACATAGTCTGTCAAGTAGGGTAAGGCCATGAGATTTCCTCAGATTTTCTTCAAACGAAACCTGCTTCGAATGACTCAACTTAGATTCGAAGCAAGCTGATTCGAAGGGGATCCACATTCCAATCGAAGCATTGCATGCAGGTACTTTTGTCTAATCGAAGAGTTTTCCTTGTAGGGGGCACATGTGGCCAACAGGTCATGGCCTTCGATTGTAAGCATGCAGGAAACATACTTATCCAATCGAAAGGCTTGCCCTGCATGGGGAAATTATGGCAGCAAAATTTGGTATTCAAAGCAAACATGCAGGCAGTGCTTGGTGAATCAAAAGGTTTTCCTTCCAAGGGGCACTTGTGGCCAACAAACTTTGGTATTCAAAGCAAATATGCAGGTAGCATGCTTGGTGAATTGAAAGGTTTGCCTTGCAGGGTGCACGTGTGGCCAGAAAACTTGGGATTCAAAGTAAACATGCAGGAAGTGGAAGACACAAACGAAGCCTGCAACAAGAAGTCAAATGCCTAGAAGAAATAGGCATGCTAGCAGCCATTTTTGAGCAATCGAAGGAGGTGCAAAGTCCAATCGAAGGGTGTTGAATCGAAGGAGGCCTATTTTTCTCCAAATTTGTCAAAAAAATTATTTTTATCTGTTTTCTCCCTTTTTGACAGTTTCCTTTTAATCTTGGTACTAGAAAAGCCCAATGTACTTGTGAAAGCTTGAATCCTGAGGATCTTTGTGAGAAAAGCCTTGAGAATTGAGAGGAAAATTTTTGGGGTACAACACATGCCCATTCAAAAGAGCCATCAAGGAAGGTCACAAGTTAAGTCGAAGGATGCCAAAAGGAGGCTTTTTTTCCCATGGAATCGAAGGAGGTTACATGAGGCTTTTTGCCTTCGAATCAAAGGAGGTTACAAGAGGCTTTTTGCCTTATGCCTGTTGGCCTGATGGGCGCCCCTTGCGTGCAAGAAGGAAACTATGGCTCAATTGAAAATTATATGCATCTAGCCGTCAACTTTGTGAATCAAAGCAAGCATGGAGGGAAACATTTGTCTAACCAACATAGGCATGCATGCATCAAACGTCCAATCGAAGTAGGCATATAGGCAGCCATTGCATTGTGAACCAAATGAGGCCAAAGATACAATCGAAGGTTGCATGCAGGAAGCTCCTACCTTGTGAATCAAAGCCAACGTGTCAGAGGCCAACGCCTAATCGAAGGGTGCAAGCTAAGCTTGCATCGAAGAAGGCCAAAAGTCCAATCGAAGGCTGTGTATCGAAGAAGACTTTCTTTTTCTCTAACTTTGTCAAAAAGATTATTTTTATATGCTTTTCCCTTTTTTAACAGTTTCCTCTTTAACTTGATGCTGAAAAATCCAATTGTACTTGTGCAAGATTGAATTTTGAGAATCCTTGTAAGAAATGCCTTGAGAAATGAGAGGGAAAATTTTGGGGTACAACAACTGCCCCTGTTCAATCCTCTTAAACCTGAAGAGTTAGATTGGTGAGTCTGCCATTCGTGACTTGAAGGTGGAAGATGATTGAACACTAGAGCGCCCAGAAATTTTCACTTGATGACGTGGTGGCTGATTATGGAGGGAATGGGCTTAAAGATACCATTTATAGAGATGATGGAGAGTTGTCGGAGATGTGCTTATAGATTCCACCAAAGGTGATTGTTGACAGGAATTAGACTAAGTCTAAGCTTTGACTTCTGTAACGCCCGTAATTTAATTAATTAATTAATTAAATAATTTTTGGAATATTCGAGAAGTTGTGTTGTGATTAATTGGATTTAATTATTTTATTAAGTGGTGAAATAATATTAGAAGTATAATATTATTTGATGTGGGCTTATTTTTACGGAATGGAAGTAGTAATAAGGGGGTGTATTAGTTTAAGCCTAATAAGGAATAAAGAATAATAGGTTATTCTATTGTTGCTAGAAAGAAGAGTAAATAGAAGAATAAGGATTAAGAAGAAGAACATGAAGCTGCTGAAAAAGAGGAAAAATGGCAGAACGAGGATTTGACCAGAAGATTATAGAGCGACCTTCATTCCAAGGTAAGGGTGGGGTTCTGACTCTATAATTGGGTTCATGATAATTGGTATGTGGGGTTAGAGGTGATTGTTGTCTTGTTCATGAATTGATTGTTTATAAATTGATGGTTTATAATGTTGTATGATGAAAAATTGATGAATTATAGATGAATAATGATGTACCCATGCGGTTTAATTTATGTAGAATTATAGGGTGATTGTAAGTGATGATTATCTACGATTGAATTAAGTTTTTAGGGCTTAAATTATGGAACCCGTAGTGAAAACACAGAGAAAATCGCAGAAATTATGTAGGATAGAGCAATATGCGTTGACCCCAAACATGATGTGTTGATACATGAAGGTTTTGAGACTCAGTATGAGTCGACACGAAGAGGTTTTGCGTCGATACATGAGTGCTTGTAGACTCAGGATGAGTCGATATGTAGGAGCATGTGTCGATACATGCAGTGTGGTAGACTCAGTATGAGTCGATACAAGAGAAGATAAGTCGACTCATGTTGCGAGTTTAGTGCAGTATGCGTCGATCCAAGACGTTATGCGTCGACCCATGTTGTTTGGTTTTTGGCAGAATCAGTTTGATAATGCTGTAACTTGAGTTTTCGGACTCCGTTTGAGGTGCCGTTCAAAGCGTTGAATAGCTAACGCGATGAGCTTTATTCTTGAGGATTAAAATGAAAAATAGGAAGTATAATCCTAGTATCCAAATTAGGATTAGTGTTAGTTCCCTAGGTAATCGCTATGTTGGTTTGTTGTGAAGAAGGATGAGGATGAGACGTTTATAGAGTATTGTCTGGTTTGTAACAGTAGGATTAATGATAATAACAATGTAATATTATAGAATAGTAGTATGTAGAGATTTAGTGATTTAGAAGTAAGCCTTAGTTGGTTAATATCTAGTATAGGCCTATGGCCAACGTTGTGAAATTGATGAGTTACTGTCGTATTAATGTACAGCTGAGTTGTTAATGAGATGTTAATAATGCAGTTGTGTTTGATAATTTATGATGAATAAATGATATTTGATGAATAAATGATGTTTGACAAATAAATGATATTTGATAAATTATTATGATGATGTGAGATGTTGACGAAGAGATGTTGAGATGTTTTTGAGATGTAGGCCTTTGGCCAACGATGGTGTTGTATTGAGATGTTGTCAATTATGGTGTTGTTATTACATTCATGATTGTGTCACATACACTACATTCTGAGATGGAGCTTATGCTCGTTGAGATGGCCTGTATTGGCGAATAATGAGATGAAGGCTTATGCCTTTTTGACGCCTCTATTAATTGGCAAATTTTTGAGATGGGAGTTCTGCTCCAATGATACCACATGCATTTGCATAGTATTGAGTCGCATTATATGATTGCATAGAGAAGTGTGCTTTTATGTGGTGAATGTGTATTATTATTGTGATTATTGTTGATTATGAGATGAGAAGTGGTGATGTTATGTGATCTAATTTAATATATTAATTATCATGCGCTTTATTATATTGTTAGATATCTCACCCCTTCTGTTTGAATGTTACCTTTATGTTGGTAACGTGCAGGTAATCGAGAGTGAAGGTTGTATACCTTCGGTAGTTTGAGTCAGTGTCATTGCTATGATATGTAACACTCAGGGGGATGAACACTTGTTGCTTTTGATTGTTGATTATTCAGTTGTTGAACTTTAAGTTGATTATTATTAAGTATTTATTGTTTGAAGTTGTTGTATTGATGATAGAGATGTTATAAGAATTCCGCTGCCTAGATGTTGAATTATTTAATTAAAGATGTTATGATGATGGTCCATCCGATATTTTAAAAGTGTTATATATCCAAGATGAATGCAATGAATTTTGATAGAAGAATTTGTGGCATCCCGATTCGTTTACATGAATGATTTTTATAACTCTGATTTATTTATATAATTTGTCGGGGTAGAATTGGGGTGTTACAAAGTTGGTATTAGAGAAAAAGGTTGGTCTGACCTTGTCGTCGAGTCGTAGTTGTCTAACAATCGAGTATTGTTTAATTGAGTTCTAACTATTGTTTATGTTGTAGTGAGAAGTTGAGATGGATGGAAGGAATGATGCTGCACTTGCTGCTGCTTTAGAAGCAATGGCTCATGCGATGAAAATCAGCCGAATACTGACGAGAATGCTGGATCTCGTAGCTTGGCGACTTTCCAGAGAGAGAATCCACCTTCGTTTAAGGGAAAGTATGATCCTGACGGGGCATTGAAGTTGTTGAAAGAGATTGAGAGAATCTTCTGTGTGATGGTCTGCACTCCAGCGCAGAAGGTTCAGTATGGTACTCATATGCTAGCAGTCGAGGCTGATTACTGGTGGTTAGAGACTTGTCAGAGATTGGAAGCTGTAGGTGAGAATGTCACTTGGGCTGTGTTCCATAGGGAATTTTTGAGGAAGTACTTTTCTGAAGATGTCCGTGGTAAGAAGGAGATTGAGTTCCTTGAGCTGGAGCAAGGAAGTATGTCAGTTGTGGAATATGCTGCCAAGTTTTCCGAGTTTGCTAAGTTTTATCCGCATTACGCTGATGCAGATGCTGAGTTTTCAAAGGGTATCAAGTTTGAGAACGGGTTGCGCCCGGAGATCAAGAAGGAAGTTGGATACCAGAAGATCCGTGTCTTTGCTGATTTGAACGATAACTGCAGGATTTATGAGGAGGATAATAATGCTCATTAAAAGATTATCAGTGAGAAGAGGGGTAAGCACCAATAGAATCGTGGTAAGCCTTATGATGCCCCAGCTGGTAAAGGTAAACAGAAATTTGCTCAGGGTCAGAGGACTAGTGGGGGAGATGCTCCTACTGGTGTGGTTTTCTTTAAGTGTGGGAAGCTTGGGCATTAGAGTAATATGTGTACTACTGAAGTGAAGAGGTGTTTCTATTGTGGTAAGAACGGACATGTTGTATCTGAGTATGAATATAAAGATGTGATTTGTTTCAACTGTAGAGAGGAAGGGCATATTGGTAGTCAGTGTCCGAAACCGAAGAGAGCTCAGTCAAGTGGTAAAGTGTATGCTTTGGTTGAGGATCAGACAACTGCTGAGGATAGACTTACTAGAGGTACATGTTTCATTAATAGTGCTTCTTTAATTACTATTATTGATACTGGTGCTACTCATTGTTTCATTGTTGCTGACTGTGTTGAAAGATTGGGTCTTATGTTGTCTTCTTTGAATGGAGAAATGGTCGTCGATACTCCATCCAAGGGGTCGGTGACTACTTCTTTTGTGTGTTTAAAGTGTCCCTTGTCGATCTTAGACAAATACTTTGCTGTTGATTTGGTTTGTTTACCCTTAAGAGGTTTGGATGTGATTTTGGGTATGAACTGGTTAGAGCATAGCTGTGTTCATATTAACTGTTATGACAAGTCTGTGAGGTTTTCTACTCCTGAACAAGAGGAAGATAGTCTGTTATCTGCTAGATAGTTGAGGAAGTTGATGCAAGAAGAAGTGCAGATGTTCTCGTTGATGGCGTCGCTATCTGTAGAGACTCAATATATAATTGAGGAATTTCAGGTGGTGTGTGAATTTCCTGAAGTTTTCCCTGATGAAATTCCTGATGTACCACCAGAGAGGGAAGTTGAATTTGCAATTGATCTTATACCTGGTACCAGACCTGTGTCTATGGCACCATACATGATGTCTGCATCTGAATTGTCAGAGTTAAAGAAGCAATTGGAAGAGTTACTTGAGAAGAAGTTTGTAAGACCAAGTGTCTCGCCGTGGGGAGCTCCAGTGTTGTTAGTAAAGAAGAAAGATGGAAGTATGAGGCTTTGTGTTGATTATAGACAGTTGAATAAAGTGACGATTAAGAACAAGTATCCGCTTCCAAGAATAGATGACTTGATGGACCAATTGGTGGATGCTTGTGTATTTAGTAAGATTGATTTGAGGCCGGGTTACCATCAGATTAAAGTGAAGGATGAAGATATTCAGAAGACGGATTTCAGAACGCGTTATGGACATTACGAGTATTCGGTGATTCCTTTCGATGTTACTAATGCGCCGGGAGTATTCATGGAATATATGAATCGTATCTTTCATACTTATTTGGATCGGTTCGTAGTGGTATTCATTGATGATATTTTGATTCTCTAAGTCAGAAGAAGAGCATGCGGAACACTTAAGAGTAGTATTGCAAGTTTTGAAAGAAAAGAAGTTGTATGCGAAGTTTTCCAAGTGTGAGTTTTGGTTGAAAGAGGTTAGTTTTCTTGGTCATGTGATTTCAGGTAGTGACATTGTTGTAGATCCATCGAAGGTTGATGCTGTGTTACAATGGGAAACTCCAAAGTCAGCTACTGAGATTAGAAGCTTCTTGGGATTAGCTGGTTATTATAGAAGGTTTATCGAAGGGTTTTCTAAGTTGTCACTTCTGTTGACTAAGTTGACTTGAAAAGGTAGAGCGTTTGTATGGGATGTTTAGTGCGAAGAAAGTTTTACGGAATTGAAGAAGAGGTTGACGTCGGCTCCGATTTTGATGTTGCCTAATCCAGGAGAGCCTTTTATAGTGTATTGTGATGCTTATAAGATGGGTTTAGGAGGTGTGCTTATGCAGAATGGTAAGGTAGTTGCTTATGCGTCAAGGCAGTTGAGGACTCATGAGAAGAACTATCCTACGCATGATTTAGAGCTTGCTGCTGTTGTTTTTGTGTTGAAGATTTGGAGGCATTATCTTTATGGTTCTAGATTTGAAGTATTTAGTGACCATAAGAGCTTAAAGTATTTATTCGATCAGAAAGAGTTGAATATGAGGCAACGAAGATGGTTGGAATTGCTAAAGGATTATGATTTCAGTTTGAATTATCATCCAGGAAAAGCGAATGTGGTAGCTGATGCGTTGAGTCGAAAGACTTTACATATGTCAGCAATGATGATTAAAGAGTTGGAATTAATTGAGCCTTTCAGATATATGAGCTTAGTTTGCGAGGTTACTCCACAAAGTGTTATGTTGGGCATGTTGGAGATTAATAATGAATTTCTAGACAGTATCAGAGAAGCTCAGAAGTTGGATGTGAAACTGGTAGATTTGATGGTTGGAATCGATCAGTCTGAGAATAATGATTTTAAGTTAGATGCGCAAGGCATGCTGAGATTTCGTAATCGGATTTGTATTCCTGATGATGCTGAGATGAAGAAGGTGATACTTGAAGAGAGTCATAGAATTAAGTTGAGTATTCATCCAAGAGCTACGAAGATGTATCAAGATTTGAAAGGCTTGTTTTGGTGGCCTGGGATGAAGAGTGATGTGGCTCGGTTTGTGTATGCATGTTTGACTTGTCAGAAGTCGAAAGTTGAACATCAGAAGCCTGCAAGATTGATGCAACCGTTGGAAGTTCCATAATGGAAATGGGATAGCATTTCAATGGACTTTGTTACGGGGTTACCTAATACTTTAAGCGGTCATGATTCGATTTGGGTGATTGTTGATAGGCTTATGAAGTCAGCTCATTTTATTCCTATTAACATCAGTTTTCCAGTTTCGAAGTTGGCTGAGATTTACTTTAGTGTGATTGTGAATGTGCATGGTGTTCCTTTATGAATTGTGTCAGATAGAGATCCAAGATTTACTTCTGATTTTTGGAAAATTTTGCAAGAAGTGTTGGGTTCTAAGTTAAGGTTGAGTTCAGCGTATCATCCTCAGACAGATGGTCAGACTGAAGGGACGATTCAATTGTTGGAAGATTTGCTGAGGGTATGTGTTCTTGAGCAGGGAGGTATGTGGGATACTTATCTTCTCTTGATAGAGTTCACCTATAATAACAATTACCATTCTAGTATTGGGATGGCACCTTTTGAAGCGTTGTATGGTCGAAGATGTAGAACTCTGTTATGTTGGCATGAATCTGGAGAAAGTGTAGTACTTAGACCTGAACTTGTTCGTGATACTACTGAGAAGGTGAAGTTGATTCGAGAAAATATTAAAGCTTCCCAAAGTAGACATAAGAGTTATCATTACAAGCGAAGGAAAGACTTAGAATTTCAAGCTGGTGACCATATGTTTTTAAGAGTTACACCTGTGACTGGTGTTGGGTGAGCGTTGAAGTCTAAGAAGCTCACTTCTCGTTTTATTGGACCGTATAAGATTTCAGAGAGAGTGGGGAATGTTGCTTATAGAGTGGCTTTACCGCCTAATTTTTCGAATTTTCATGATGTGTTTCATGTGTCACAACTCCGGAAGTATATTTCAGATCCATCTCATGTGATTCATATGGACGATGTGCAAGTATGGGATAATCTTACAGTAGAGACGATGCCTGTATGGATTGCGGATCGTGAAATAAAGACTCTGAGGGGAAAGAGATTGCTTTGGTTAAAGTGGTTTGGCTAGGAGCTGCCGGAGAAATCATGACTTGGGAGTTGGAGAGCAAGATGCGAGACTCCTATCCTGAATTGTTTGATTGAGGTAAATTTTTGAGGACGAAAATATTCTAAGTGGGGGAGAGTTGTAACGTCCGTAATTTAATTAATTATTTAATTAAATTATTTTTGGAATATTCGAGAAATTGTGTTGTGATTAATTGGATTTAATTATTTTATTAAGTGGTGAAATAATATTAGAAGTATAATATTATTTGATGTGGGCTTGTTTTTAAGGAATGGAAGTAGTAATAAGGGGGTGTATTAGTTTAAGCCTAATAAGGAATAAAGAATAATAGGTTATTCTATTGTTGCTAGAAAGAAGAGGCAATAGAAGAATAAGGATTGAGAAGAAGAACGTGAAGCTGCTGGAAAAAGAGGAAAAACGGCAGAACGAGGAATCGACCAGAAGATTATATAGCAACCTTCAATCCAAGGTAAGGGTGGGCTTCTGAATCTATAATTGGGTTCATGATAATTGGTATGTGGGGTTAGAGGTGATTGTTGTCTTATTCATGAATTGATTGTTTATGAATTGATTGTTTATGATGGTGTATGATGAAAAATTGATGAATTATAGATGAATAATGATGCACCGATGCAGTTTAATTGATGTAGAATTATAGGGTGATTGTAAGTGATGATTATCTATGATTGAATTAAGTTTTAGGGCTTAAATAATGGAACCCGTAGTGAAAATGCAGAGAAAATCGTAGAAATTATGTAGGATATAGCAGTATGCGTCGACCTCAAACATGATATGTCGATACATGAAGGTTTTGAGACTCAGTATGAGTCGACACGAAGAGGTTTTGCGTCGATACATGAGTGCTTATAGACTCAGGATGAGTCGATACGTAGGAGCATGTGTTGATACATGCAGTGTGGTAGACTCAGTATGAGTTGATACAAGAGAAGATGCGTCGACTCATGTTGCGAGTTTAGTGCAGTACGCGTCGATCCAAGACGTTATGCGTCGATCCATGTTATCTGGTTTTTGGCAGAATCAGTTTGAGAATGCTGTAACTTGAGTTTTCGGACTCCGTTTGAGGTGCTGTTCAAAGTGTTGAATAGATAACGCGATGAGCTTTATTCTTGAGGATTCAAATGAAAAATAGGAAGGATAATCCTAGTATCCAAATTAGGATTAGAATTAGTTCCCTAGGTAATCGCTATGTTGGTTTGTTGTGAAGAAGGATGAGGATGAGACGTTTATAGAGTATTGTCTAGTTTGTAACAGTAGGATTAATGATAATAACGATGTAATATTACAGAATAGTAGTATGTAGAGATTTAGTGATTTAGAAGTAAGCCTTAGTTGGTTAATATCTAGTATAGGCCTATGGCCAACATTGTGAAATTGATGAGTTACTGTCGTATTAATGTACAACTGAGTTGTTAATGAGATGTTAATAATGCAGTTGTGTTTGATAATTTATGATGAATAAATGATGTTTGATGAATAAATGATTTTTGACGAATAAATGATATTTGATAAATTATTATGATGATGTGAGATGTTGACGAAGAGATGTTGAGATGTTTTTGAGATGCAGGCCTTTGGCCAACGATGGTATTGTATTGAGATGTTGTCAATTATGGTGTTGTTATTACATTCATGATTGTGTCGCATACATTACATTCTGAGATGGAGCTTATGCTCATTGAGATGGCCTGTATTGGCGAATAATGAGATGAAGGCTTATGCCTTGTTGACGCCTCTATTAATTGGCAAATTTTTGAGATGGGTGTTCTGCTTCAATGGTACCGCATGCATTTGCATAGTATTGAGTCGCATTATATGATTGCATAGAGAAGTATGCTTTGATGTGGCGAATGTGTATTATTGTTGTGATTATTATTGATTATGATATGAGAAGTGGTGATGTTATGTGATCTAATTAATATATTAATTATCATGCGCATTATTATATTGTTAGATATCTCATTCCTTCTGTTTGAATGTTACCCTTATGTTGGTAACGTGCAGGTAATCAAGAGTGAAGGCTGTATACCTTCGGTAGTTTGAGTCAGTGTCATTGCTATGATATGTAACACTTGGGGTGATGAACGCTTGTTGCTTTTGATTGTTGATTATTCAGTTGTTGAACTTTAATTTGATTATTATTAAGTATTTATTGTTTGAAGTTGATGTACTGATGATAGAGATGTTATAAGAATTCCGCTGCGTAGATGTTGAATTATTTAATTAAAGATGTTATGATGATGGTCCATCTGATATTTTAAAAGTGTTATATATCCAAGATGAATGCAATGAATTTTGATAGAAGAATTTGTGGCATCCCGATTCGTTTACATGAATGATTTTTATATGTCTGATTTATTTATATAATTTTCCGGGGTAGAATTGGGGTGTTACAACTTCAACTAGAAAATAATAAGAATAAATCTTTGGAGTGATTTATCTGAACCAGAGAAAGTGTCTACCGAAAAGGAATCAGGATAAACCATTAATCGATTTAAACTGAACCAACATAGGTTTTGAATAATCTTTAACTGGAAAGAATCAAAATAAATCTTTGGAGCAATTTATCTGAACCAGAGAAAGTGTCTACCAAAAAGGAATCAGGATAAACCATTGATCAATTTAAACTGATCCAGCAGAGATATTGAATATTTTTCAACTGGAAAGAATCAGAATAAATCTTTAGAACGATTTATCTGAACCAGAGGAAGTGTCTACTGAAAAGGAATCAGGATAAACCATTGATCGATTTAAACTGAACCAGCAGAGATCTTGAATATTCTTTAATTGGAAAGAATCATAATAAATCTTTGGAACGATTTATCTAAACTAGAGAAAATGTCTACCGGAAAGGAATCAAGATAAACCATTGATCGATTTAAACTTAACCAGCAGAGATCTTGAATATTCTTTAACTGGGAAGAATCAGAATAAATCTTTGGAGCGATTTATCTGAACCAGAGAAAATGTCTACCAGAAAGGAATAAGGATAAACCATTGATCAATTTAAACTGAACCAGTAGAGGTCTTGAATATTCTTTGTCTGGAAAGAATAAAACAAAACCTTTGGAGCGATTTATCTAAACCAGAGAACGTGTCTAGCAGGAAGGAATCAGGATGAACCATTGATCAATTTAAACTGAACCAGCAGAAGTCTGGAGGAAGTGCTTGTCATGCCAATAGTCACCCTGTCCTGTTTCGGGAATTGATCTACAAGTAACTCATTCAAAGATAATTATCCAGTCTTATTGAAAACTGTTTGATGATAATTTTATGTTGATTGATCTTTCCTAAAAAGGTAAAAAGTTAGTTGTATGCAATGTCATGATGTATGAAATATATGGCATAAATATGTTTCTCAGAATAAATGAGATTGCGATATATGCATTTCTATTGTCGATACTATGGTTATGAATGCAATGTATGGACATATTAGTTGTTCTGCTGTAGTGTTGCTAGACTGGGGAAAATAAATCCCTGACTGCTGTTGGAAATGAGGATTGTAAGTCTTGAAGTTGAAGTGTCGATAAATGGTTTTCCACTTTTAGAGAAATAAGTTATGTTGGGGAAGGGAAACTCTGTGCATTGTTTGGGGATTTTGTGAAATCCCGCTGGGGATTTTGTGGATTGCCCTTGGATATTGTCCCGTTTCTTAAAGCCATTAGTAACTGTCTTTTTCTTTTTGTTTTTTATGCGGGTATTCGCAAACGGTAATCACATTCAAATGCATATGTTCAAAAATAATCACTAGACGTTTTTGCAAACAAAACAGAAAAATAAAAACAAATAGTTTTGCACTTTCAAAGGGATTGCTTTTGTATTGATTTGAAGGATTTGTGCCTATAATAGGAGTTTTTTGTGCAAGGAGAGGAACATCCTAGTAAGAGAATGCTGTCGTAAGAATGAAACTAATAAAAAATAGTGTACAAAGAAAAACAACTATGTGAAATAATCCTATCGGGTTCTTATTCTACTATTGCCTTTATGTCTTTGAGCATCTTATCTCTTTGTTGTTTGTCCAAAGCTGGATGGATTGATTAGTAACGCTTGAGCTTGATAGTTGATACTGAAGATTTACTGTAAGGTGATCCAACGGGACATATTCATACGCTTAACATCCCTAACTTTTTCCTGGATCGCCCTTTCGGGTTTTCAGTCCACCGGATACCCTTTTTTGCCCAAGCCGCCTTTTCAAGTTTTCGACTTGCCTGGTGTACATATTTTTTATATATCCCTAATTTTTTCCTAGGCCAGTCAACCTAGCGGGTCTTCTTCATGTGTAGTATCTTTTAACTATGTCCGCATTTACAGGGTGCGGGAGGTCGTCATTATCCATAGTGGTTAAGATCATGGCCCCATTCGAAAGTATGTTTTTAATCATAAATGGTCCTTCATATGTAGGAGTACATTTTCCCCTGGGATCACCTTGTGGCAGTATGATACGCTTGACTACCAGGTTACCAACCTGATATACCTGACGTCTAAACTTCTAGTTAAAAGCTTTAATCATACGTTTTTGGTACATCTGACCATGGCAGGCCGCCGCAAGACTCTTCTCATCAATCAAGTTTAATTGGTCAACTCGAGTCTGGACCCAATCATCTTCATTCAAACCTGTATCCTTCAGAATTCTCAAGGAAGGGATCTGGACTTCAATTGGTAGGACAACTTCCATACCATATACCAAAGAGAAAAGAGTTGCCCCTGTTGATGTGCGCACCGTGGTACGGTAACCATGGAGAGCAAATGGTAACATCGCATGCCAGTCTTTATAGGTCACTATCATCTTCTGTATGATCTTTTTGATGTTTTTGTTAGCAACTTCTACAACGCCATTCATCTTCGGCCGGTAGGGAGAAGAGTTATGATGTTGAATCTTGAATTATGTGCAAAGCTCGGTGATTATAGTGTTGTTGAGATTGGTAACATTATCTGTAATGATCCTTTCTAGAATACCGTACTGACATATAAGGTTGTGTTTGATGAATCGGGCCACCACGTTCTTGGTAACAGAAGCGAATGAAGCTGCCTCGACCCACTTCGTGAAGTAATCAATGACAACCAGGATGAAATGGTTCCCATTAGAAGCTGTCGGTCCAATCTCTCCAATCATGTCGATGCCCCACATTGTGAATGACCAAGGAGCAGTCAAGACGTTTAAAGGAACTGGGGGTACATGCACCTTATCAACATAGATCTGGCATTTATGGCAAGTTCGTGAATGCTGATAACAGTCTGCCTCCATGGTGGTCTAGTAGTATCCTTCCCGTAGAATCTTTTTAGAAATTGAGTGCACACTAGAATGGGTGCCGAAGGTACCTTCGTGTAAATCAACCATAATCTTTTCCGCCTCACTCTTGTCCACACACCGAAGCAAGGTAGAATCATGATTGTCCTTGTAAAGGATCCCGTTACTGAGAAAGAATTTGGCAGAGAACCTTCTTAGGAACTTCTTATCATTGACTGAAGCTCCCTCAGGATATTCTTGGGCATTGAGATATCTTTTGACTTCATGGAACCAAGGCTTGTCCATTATTTCTTCAATACTAATCTCGTGACAGTATGCTGGCTCGTCCATCCTCTCAATGGTGATTTGAGGAGCTTCATTGCCCCACCTGATTTTGAACATGGATGACATAGTAGCTAGCACGTCTGCTAGTTGATTTTCCTCTCGTGGGAAATGCTCAAAGGTAATTTCCTCAAAATATGGGATCAATGTCAACACATGCTCTTTGTAAGGGATGAGATTAGGATGATTTGTGTCAAATTCTCCTTTGATCTGACTGATTACTAAGGCCGAGTCTCCAAATACACTTAAGGTTTTGATTCCGAAATCTATGGCAGCTTTGAGACCCATAATGCACGTTTCATATTCAGCCATATTATTGGTACAGTTAAAGCAAAGGCTGGTAGTGAAAGGAGTATGACAACCTTCGGGAGATATAATCACAACGTCAATGCCATTGTTGAGTGCATTGGAAGCTCCATCAAAAAACATGGTCCAACGGGATCCTTGTTCAGGTTCGTCATACGGTCTGAGCTCTTCACAATCATTCACCAACATGATATCCTCGTCCGGGAATTCGAAGTTCATGGATTGATAGTCATCCACAACCTTATGAGCCAAATGATCAGCTAGTACACTTCCTTTTATTTCTTTTTGGGTAGTGTACTGAATGTCGTATTCGGTCAGGACCATTTTCCATCTTGCTATTCTTCCAGAGAGGTTGGGCTTCTCGAATATGTATTTAATAGGATCCATCTTGGATATCAATAAGGTAGTGTGAGTCAGCATATACTATCTTAGCAGGGGAGCAGCACATGCTAGAGCGCAACAAGTTTTCTCAAGAAGTGAATATCTGGTTTCACAGTTGGTAAACTTTTTGCTCAAGTAGTACACTGCATGCTCTTTTTGGCCAGACTTGTCATGCTGCCCCAACACACACCCCATTGAATTTTCCAAAACTATTAGGTACATGATCAGAGGTCTTCCCTCTGCTGGCGGCATCAAAATGGGAAGGTCTTGAAGGTATTCCTTGATTTTGTCAAAGGCATTTTTGCAATCGTCATTCCACCCCACTACTTGATCTTTCTTCAGTAACTTGAAGATTGGATCACAAGTAGCGGTCAGATGGGAAATAAACCTGGCAATGTAGTTTAGACGTCCCAAGAAGCCCCTAACTTCCTTATCAGTGTGAGGAGTGGGCATTTCTTGTATTGATTTTACTTTTGCAGGGTCTACTTCAATACCTTTGCCGCTGACAACGAAGCCTAAGAGCTTACCGGACCTTACTCCAAAAGTGCATTTGTTCGGATTCAACCTTAGTTTGTATTTCTTCAGTCTTTCAAATAGCTCCTGTAGGTGGTCAATGTGTTCCTCTTCAATTTGAGATCTGGCTATCATATCATCCACATAGAACTCTATCTTGCGATGGATCATATCCTGAAACAAAGCTACCATGGTACGCTGATAGGTTGCCCCGATGTTCTTTAGTCCAAATGGCATAACTTTGTAGCAGAAAGTGCCCCACTGTGTGACAAAGGTCGTCTTATCCATGTCCTCAGGTGCCATCTTGATCTAATTGTACCCGGATAAACCATCCACGAAGGAGAATACTATATGTTAGCGGTATTGTCAACCAGAACATCAATACGGGGAAGCGGGAAGTCATCCTTGGGGCTTGCCCTGTTCAGGTCTCTGTAATCCACACACATACATACCTTGCTGTCCTTCTTAGGCACTAGAACAACATTGGCAACCCATTATGGATAAGAGGTGACAACTAATAAACTAGCATTGAACTGTTTCATGACTTCAACTTTGATCTTTTCTGACATATCCAGCCGCATACGCTGAACCTTTTGCTTCACTGGAGGGCAGTCCTCTTTTGTAGGTAGGCGATGAATCAAAATATTCGTGTCAAGTCCCGACATGTCCTCATATGACCAAGCAAAAACCTCAACATAGTCATGTAGCATCCGTATTAACCACTGTTTAATACTGGGCTCTAAGTTAGCACCTATTTTGACTTCTTTTCTATCCTCTTCAGTACCCAAATTCACTGTCTCAACTGGAACCTCATGAGGCTGTGTTTCCCTTTCTTCCTGTTTTAACAGTCTGGCAAGCTCTTCTGGTACCTCGCAATCTTCCTCACCTTCTTCCTCGGCTTGGTAGATTGGATTTTCAAAGTCATAATGAGAAATAGCAGAATTGTTACCGATGGGATCCCGAGTGGATGTGGATCTGCATTTTGATATGTGAGTGTGTGTAAGAGTATAGCCATTTTTGATAAAGTAAAAAGTAGAAGAAGAAAACAAAGAGCGTAAAAATTTGTATGAAAAAACGTCTCATGATTTATTAATGACATATGAAGATGAAGATAACAACCCTCACAGCTGGACCATTGTGCCTCGGGTAAGACACAGGGTTTTAAAGTTTAAATTGTTTAAATATTACAAGTCCAAAAATTTAAAAGACAATTACTCTTGAATAAAAGTAATAGGAACAAAATCTTTGGCCTCCAAATTATTGAGTCCACTACTGATGGTCGGAAAAATCCACTCGTCCATGTCAAAGTTGCTATCACTATCGATCGACGCATTGACTCCATGATTGCTGATGCGTAATGGCGGTCCCCCGGCACGAGTACGTCGAATAGCTCTTTGGGCCTCCCAAGTGAAACCCAGACTAAATTTGTCAGATTTGTAGGGAATATCCGGAAGTTGACCCCAAATGGTACATCCCCCTTCCTCAACTACTGCTTTAGCATCCTTCAGAGAAGCCATTTTTAAAGGAGGTCTGGTAATCTTCGGAGTCTTGGTAGCAGTCTTAGTTACAACAACCGTCTGTGGGACCTCCTCAAAATTCTAACAAGGGGTCTCGATGAACTCACCGTCCATTTCAACATACTTGAAAGTTCAGGTGGCTAACCATGTATTCCTCCTCTCCATGGACTGTGATAATCTTTCCCTTGACTGGGTACTTCATCAGCTGATGTAGGGTAGAAGTGACAACACCAGCCCCATGGATCCAGGGTCGACCCAATAAACAAGAATAAGATGGGCGGATATCCATCACATAGAAGGTTGAATCAAAAGTCTGAGTTCCAACTTTGATAGGGATGTCCACTTCCCTGTGCACTCTTCTTTTAGAACCATCGAAGGCCCTCACCAGAATGTTGCTTGGCTTCAACGTGAGTCCTTCGCAATCTAACCGGTCAAGAGCAATATTGGGTAAGACATTCAGTGACGAACTTGTATCCACCAGAACATGGACTAATGTAGTTCCCCTGCACTCAATGGAGACATACAGAGCATCATTGTGTTCCCTTCCCTTGGGAGTTAAATCAGCATAGAAAAATCCAGTCCATTATCAGCAGTTATAATGGCCACACAATTCTCAAATTGATCAATGAAGGTTTCTTGGGGCACGTAGGCAGTCTTCAGAAATTTTACTAAAGCCTTAGAATGGGCCTTATAGCACTAAAGTAAGGCCAACATTGATATTTTTGAGGGGGTATGCCCCAACTTCTCTATAACGTTATAATCACTTTTCCTGATTATTTTTAATATCTCTTCCATCTCCTTCTTAGAGGCCTCAAGAATGACTTCAGGATGCGCCTTCGTCTGGACAGGCTCAACCAAAACCTCTTTGCCCCGTGTCTTGACCGACTCGGTAACAGGGATAACAACAGGGCTAGCAGTGGGAATAACCATGGGAATACTGACAGGAGTAGCATTAGGAATAATCACAGGGCTGACAATGGTCTTTGGAGAGATCTCGGGGGAGTAAACTCTTTTGCTTCTTGTTATCTTACTGGTCCTAACGATATTGTCGATGTCGGGATCAGTACTTTCAGCAACTTTGTCTTTGATAGCCAATAGGTCTTGCTTGACGCCATGGTGATAGACATCAGCCCCATAATTCCAGGGAACAACTTTATCTGAGGAATATGGTATGGGCCCCGGCATGGTGATGATTAAGGGAGCAAACTTTGGAACAGATGTAATCCAACAGGTATTTTGGTGGAGACCCTAGGAGGATTCTCAGAAATGGTGATTATTGAAACATCTTCACATGAATTTCTGGCAAGAGGAACTTTCTCGAACATGATTTCTTTACTAACCATCAAGCGTTGGACGCCCATCTTTAGCAATAAACAGACATCTGGTAGAGACATACATGAGTGAAAACTTTCATCACAACCCGGAAATAAACCAACTTGCAATATATTTTGTTTAACATTCAAAAGGGGAGTAATTAATTTATCTATAGAGGAAACAAAACGGTCATCATCAACAACATTGACACCTTGGCCATGTTTGGGCATTGGTGCCATTATTACATTAGGTGTTTCTGGAGGGTCAAACTCAATCTCTTTCCCCTCGATAAGGTCTTAAACTTTATTTTTCAAAGCCTAACAATTGTTTGTATCATGCCCCGGACTTTCAGAATGATAGGCACGTCGAGCATTCGGGTTGTAGCGGGGAGAAGCAGTATTGGGGTTCTTGGGAGCTTCCCTTAGAGTCACTATATTGGACTTTAACAGATGTGGCAAAAACTAGGACAAGGTCATGTTGATCTGGGGGAATTGTCTTATGGGTGCCTCTAGCCTGCGTTGATGGTTTCGCTGTTGATTTGATACAAGATTGGAGAACATAACAGCCCCTACCGTCGGACGATGTTCAACTTTGTTTTGATTCCTGTGGCCATAAACAACACTGACCTCTTTCTTTCCAGTGAAGGGTTTCTTCATCGTGTTTGAGGATGCATCTCTTTGAATCTTGCCGCTCTTAATACTGGCTTCTACTAGCTCACCAGTCATGATTAGCTCAGTAAATCCAGCTGAAGAGCTTCCGATTAGATGGTTGAATAAGTGACCAGACAACGTGCCCAAGAACATATCCACCAACTTTCTATCATATAACGGGGGATGAACTCTTCCTGCGAGATCCCTCCATTTCTGGGTATAATTTTTGAAACCCTCACCAGAATCCATAGACATACTTTGGAGATGTGTTCGAGTTGGAGCTAGGTCAGCATTATACTGGTATTGCTTGTAAATGGCAGCAACCAAATCTTCCCAATTGCGAATATTGGTTCCCTCCAACTGATAGAACCAATCCAATTGCGTTCCTGACAAACTTTCTTGGAAAAAATGTACCTATAGGTTCTTATCAGCAGTATGGGGTTGAATCTTCCTGACGTATGACCTTAAATGCAGTTTAGGACAAGAGACACTGTCATATTTAGCAAATGTGGGGACCTTGAATTTCTGCAGGGTGACCACCCCTGAGACCAGTCCTAACTCTTTAAAATCCAGCCCAGGTACTCTCTGGATCTCCATAGCCTTGAGGTGATCCTCCAGCTGTTTGTATTTATCATCAACAGGAGGATACTATTCTTCAGAGTAGTCAGCTTCATCTTACTCTTCCTCAGACTCTGGGTTGTCCTTCCCTTCCTTGTCCTTTCCTTCTTGATTATCTCCTTCATCCGACGAGGTTGCGAAATCTAGAGCCCGGTTGGCTGGTCCTCTGAATCTTCTTCCCAAATTCAAAACACTAACTGGTTTCTTCGCCTTCTTCTCTTTATCTTTGATCATGAGAGCCTTCAGATCCTCTTATCCCTTAGCTAGAGCCAGGAACATTTGTTGAAATTGAGTATTCTGTGCTTGAAGATCTTTTACCGTCTATTCAATATCCATCTCACTGAAATAAAAAACATAAAGATAAGGAGACCTTTTGTGAAAAACCTGTTTGTGCTATGATGAATGAAAATGCATATGCAAATGATTTCAAGGAAACTAGGAGATTTAAATTTGTTTAGACAACATGAAACACACATTGTATTAATAAATCCAAGTTTGAATACATCATGCTTCTTGGAGCTTACAAATAAGGAAATAAACATAAAATAAACTCCTAAGACCAGAAGGTCGAGCACATCCTTTTTGGCACAATGTAGGCGTTCAAACTCTGCTCTTCATGAAGCTGTTTCGTAAGTTCCAAAACCTTCTTTTCACTCGCGTAGAACTGGGCTTCGAAGATGACTCACTCTTCCTTCAGCTGGATCCAAGCTCTTTGTAAGCCTTCAAGAGAAGTAGGCATGGTACGATGAAGGATAGCATAGGGAACATCTCCTTCAACTAATGGCTCCATGATGATAGGAAAATTGGCAGGGTATATCATACCAAGTCATTGAGCACGAGTTCATACCCATTTAAGATAAGGCTCCAAAGGAATGGAGTTTTTATGCCCCAATGTCTTGCTATCCACTTTCTTTATCATTATCCAAGCCCGTATGAACCTTTGACGGTAGCCTTGGTTGTCACCCTCATAGTCGAATACCAAACCTTGGATGAGCGCGTCATGAGGACCATCTCTTCATGCATACCCAAATTGTCGTAATGCAAGAGAAGGGTTATAGGTGATACCTCCCTAATGCCTAAGAGTGGGACATTATGGAATTCCCCACAACGGTCAATGATAGTAGTGTCCTCCAAGGATCGAGAACACAAATAAATGTCAGAGTGTGTGAGGGACATCATCCTTTAAGACTATGTCAAACCTTTCTCGTTCTTCAACGTTGATCGAGGTAGGTGAAAAGTAAACCACTTAGCAAGTAGGGGAATGCAACACAAAAGAGTACCTCTTTTCTTCATGGTGCGAGTGTGGAAACAATGTAAAATGTCTCCAAGTAAAGTAGGTATAGGATTACGAAGAGTAAAACCTTGATGGAATTCATATCTATGAATTGGTACAGATTGGGAAAAAGAACCAAACCATAGATCATAAGGGCTAAGACATCTTCAAAAGCTCGAAAATCCAAATCATCCCAGAACAAACGAGCCTTCTCCAACAGAAACTTGGCTAGGAAACCCTTAAATCCCCTTCTTGTCTCCCAATTTGTTACAATGTTGGCTCTCTTCAGATGCAGGGCTTCGAAAATGACTTCAGGCTTTGGAGTCTCTTCTAAAGTGGTGAACGATATTTGATCAAGCACGGGCGCTCCTAACAACTGAGAGAATTCTTCTAATGTAGGCACCAACTGATAGTCAGAAAGGTGAAGCAATGATGTATGAGATCAAAGAATTGGAAGAGCACACACATCATTTCTTCTTGGAAGTTAGAGGTAGCCAAGCTGAGAAGTCGACCATATTTCTTGGTGAAGGGAGAATATCCAGGCACCCTTGATGTTAACTCTTGGAGTTGAGGATGTGCTTTCACGAAGATGACTCGAACGATATTCCTTCGAATGGGATTCATGGCCTATAAAACAAAGAAAAGATAAATTCCTAAATCCTTGAAATGGTTAGTGAGAATGCTTATGGTGTTATGATGTTTATGATATTATGTACCAGTATTCAAAGTAAGCAAGTTATTATGTACAAATAGTCACATACACACAAAGCAGACAAGTCCTTAGGTTTAGGCTTGTATGGAGTTTGTAGGTAAGTACCCTCTTGAAGTTTAGTTGGCTCAACCTGTCCTAGAAAGTAACCGGGTTCTAGGGGATCTCAATATCACTGACCTTTCTTTTAGGCATTGTCTCAGCACAATCAATCTTTTCTTGCAGCCGAGATGTCCCAAAAGTCCAATCTCAATGAGTGTAGTATCGAGTATCAACCAATTTTCAGCTTTCCACCAAAACCAACTATCTCACTACTTCTTAATGGCCAAGTTATTCAATTAAGGTTTTAAGGTCAGTTAGTGCTTCATGACGACTCTCAGCGGCCTCGTATTCTCCTCGATTTAACACAAGGGATACCGGTACCAACAAATGTGTCATACTAACGTAGCCATTGCTTCGACTATATCGGTCTATGCCGTACAATTTTCATAATCTATTGCTACTTACCTAAAAGGTGTCCCAGATCCGGGTAGAGGATCAAAACGATCCTAAACAAGGAACCATAATATAAAGCAAGCAAGTCAAACAAGGAAAGCAAGTAAAGGTGATCTAGCCCTAAGGTAACCCCACTTTTAAGAATTCCCCAACAGAGTCGCCAGTTCTGTAATACAGTGGCAGAACTGACTTGGGTGTTTTGCATTTATTCGCAATTGTTGCGTATAGCAAGAGTCGCCACCAACTTTTCTTTTATCCAAAAGGAAAGGTTGAAAAGAACAGGAAAGACCTTTCGAGATTATTTCTTGAGTTCTGGGGGTAGGTTATGAAAAGGGAAGGTATTAGCACCCTTTCCATCCGTAGTTATCTACGGGCTCTTAGTTGCTTGTGGTGTGAGTTTTGAAAGTATTTTGTAAACGTCTTTGTAATGGTTCTCATTTCTATAAAAACGCGTACAAAGTGTTGGTTTTGAAAATAATTCAAAGAGGTGTTTGTAGAGTGTGTTTGAAAGTGAATTTGAAAAGTGTTTTTGTAATGGCTCTCGTTTCTATAAGAACACGTACAAAAAGCTTTGTCTTTTGAGAATGTTTCAAAATAAAAGTGTTGGTGTATAAAGTGTTTTTGTTGTGAGTAAGTGAGCAACTAGGAGCATCCTAACTACTCAAAAGGTCTTAGCGTTCTTTTCTTCTTCCTTTAGATGTTACTATCTCACCATTGATTAGGTAAGAAGTCCCATCATTGGATGTGAAGGGACGGGCATGGGACGTTTGTATAGTCATGAATAACAATGTTGTGAGATGTCTTAGCATTTCTTTTGAGGGACTAAGATCATTTTTAAGGCAACATTCAAAGCGTCATCGAGGGACTATGATCTTTTGATTGTTTTTGCTAAAACGTCTCACATGCATATTATGACCATTTTCTCGAGGAAACAAATGGAGCTAACCCTAGGGGTGCATGTGTACAAGTGTGTTTGATTGCATGCATTTTTGTCTTGAATTTAAGGTTTTCTAAGCATTGGTTTTAATCTTGCCATACACACCCTAATTACTAGCATTTATATGAAAGCGATAAATGGCGGAAAGTAAATTTACTATGCTATTACATCACTTGGGGATGGGGATACGAATATACAAATGGAGGTTGCAAGAAAATAAAATTATAATTATCTATTACAACTATATCGAATGTGAATAAATGTAAAAAATTGGAATGAAAAGAAGATGAACTTTGTTTTGACTTTTATTTACATGAAAGGTTTTGATTAATTAAAGTAATTATGAAAGTAAAAATATATTTTTTTTTGTAATATTTTTATATATTCATGAGATAAAACTTGTAAGTAAATAGTGTGTAAAAAATTAACTCAAAAGGAGTTGTTTTGATTGGTTGAAAAATATTTGAAGTTTTGTTAAAAAATACAACACAAACAAAAAGGCAAAAAAAAATCAGTTTTTGGTCCTGCCAAGGTTTGAACTCAGGTTCCTACACATAAATACTTTCCGCGCGCGTTGTTTATACCACGAGGGTAGTCTGTTTCATTCGTTCATGAGGCAGCTTCAATTAGGTACAAGGTAAACTTGTTTCTGAACTTTTAAAATGCCCAGCTCTCCCTTTCGATTGCAGGAATGTAACCCTTCCTAGTTGAGATTCGAAAGGCCCCCCTGTTCAGCCAATCGAAGGATACACACAATCTGCCTAAAGTTTGGACACAAACTTAATAAAAGTGACCTTCGAAAGCTACAGGCCCAGTGGTTTACATAAATTTATTTTGCACCAAAATCCAAAGACTAAACGTACATGGCAGTGATAATCGAAAGCTAAAGCATGGTCAATTTCCTAGATGTGATATCTAAATTTTTTTATATGTACAAATGATGTTTTAAATGGAAAGTTCCAAGTTTAGAGGAACTTAACTCTTGAAGTGTCAATCGAAGGAGCTGTATATGACTTCCTTGGTGGTGGACCAAACTTTTTTGGAACCTTCCTTGGGCTACTGGGACAACTTCTCTGCTTGAATCGAAAGGTTGGTATTTATGAAGAAATCGAAGGTGTTGGTATACTGCAGTTTGGGGGAGTGAATCGAAGGTGGTGTTATACTATAGTTTGGGGAGAGTGAATCGAAGGTACACTACTGAGATTTTTTTGTGAAAAGTTTTAAAGTTTTGAAGGTTTGAGAATATTGGAGAGTTTGAGTGTTTGAGGATTTTTATGATTTTTCTCTTCAGCAAATATCGGGCCCCTTTCTTTGTCAATGATTTCTCTATTTATAGAGAAAAGGTTTGGGAGTTTGAACAAATATGTGGCTTGGTTGAAACGTGAATATTAAGCTATGTCAGATTTTCCAAGATCCCAAGGTGAAGTTCTAAAGTTTTTGGTTAAAAGGGACTGACTTCCCTGACTTATGGTGAAGTACAACCAGGATTTAAGCAAAGCATGGGCTTAAGACAAGATTTGTACTAATAAGTTTACTTTCATGAAAAAAAATCCTTTGGACAAAGGCTTAATTACCTGGATAATAACTTAATCCATAATGTAAGCAATTAATTATGGAGTGAAATACAAGCATTAAGGCCTGTAAAGTAAGATCATGTAGCATGGCCTATGGATTTGATCAGTGTTCTTTCAAAATCATATTTTCCACTTGTGTCGAAGAGTTCTAGAAATGTACCAAAGAAGACTGCTTCGAAGGGAGCAAAATGCCCAAATGAAGCTTATGGATTAACTTACATTAAAGGAGACTTCCTGTCCAAACAGAGGATGTAACCCAAACTTTCATTCGAAGGAGGCCACAAAGCCAAACGAAAGATGCATGCAGGAAGGTTTTAAATGCCCAAACGAAAGAGGCATCAAAGGAGGGCCACATGCCCAAACGAAAGAGTCATCAAGGAAAGCCACATGCCCAAACAAAAGAGGCATGCAAGAAGTTTAAATGTCCAAATGAAAGAGGCATCAAGGAAGACCACATGCCCCAAACGAAAGAGGCATGCAAGAAGTAAACATGCCCAAACAAAAGAGTCATCAAGGAAAGCCACATGCCAAAATGAAACAGGCATGCAACAAGTTTAAATGGCCAAATGAAAGAGGCATCAAGGAAGGTCACCTGCCCAAATGAAAGAGGCATTTAAGAAGTAAACATGCCTAATTGAAAGAGGCATCAAGGAAAGCCACATGCCCAAACGAAAGAGGCATGCAAGAAGTTTAAATGCCAAAACGAAAGAGGCATTAAGGAAGGTCACATGCCCAAACAAAAGAGGCATCAAGGAATGTCACATGCTCAAAAGAAAGAGGCATGCAAGAAGTAAACATGCCCAATCAAAAGAGGCATCAAGGAAGGTCACATGTGCAATCGAAGGATGCCAAAAGGAGGCTTGTTGCCTTGGAATCAAAGGAGGTTACAAGAGGCTTTTTGCCTTGGAATTGAAGGAGGTTAAAGGAGGCTTTTTGCCTTGTGTCAGTTGGCCTGATAGGCGCCCCATGCGTGCAAGAAGGAAACTATGGCTCAATCGAAAACTATATGCAACTAGCCGCAACTTTGTGAATCGAAGCAAGCATGGAGGGAAATATTTGTCTAACCAACATAGGCATGCAGGTATCAAACGTCCAATCGAAATAGGCATATAGGCAGCCATTGCATTGTGAACCAAATGAGGCCAAAGATACACTCGAAGGCTGCATGCAGGAAGCTCCTGCCTTGTGAATCAAAGCCAACGTGTCAGAGGCTAACGCCCAATCGAAGGGTGCAAGCTAAGCTTGCATCGAAGAAGGCCAAAAGTCCAATCGAAGGATGTAAATCAAAGAAGACTTGCTTTTTCTCCAACTTTGTCAAAAAGATTAATTTTATCTGCTTTTCCCTTTTTTAATAGTTTCCTATTTAACTTGATGCTGGAAAATCCAATTGTACTTGTGCAAGCTTGAATTTTGAGAATCCTTGTAAGAAATGCCTTGAGAAATGAGAGGGCAAATTTTGGGGTACAGGAAAGAGTAAATGTTATTTTCTGTTTTCTTGCTTTCAAGTTTTTGTTTATGTAATTTGAACAATAACTTTACGCCACGTGCCTTTCCCGGGGCACAATGGTCCATTTGTTAGGATTGTCATTTTTCATCCCCATATTTTCATTTAATAAATCATTGGATGTTTGCATTCAAATTTTGCGCTCTTTGTATTTCTTTTACTTTATTTCTTTCAAAATAGCTATGTGTTCTTACACACACCCACATAACAAATTGCAGATCCACATCCACTATGGGTCCCATTGATAACAATTGTGCTATTGCTAATTATGACTTCAAAAATCCAATCTACCAAGCCGAGGAAAAAGGTGAGGAAGATTGTGAAGTACCTGGAGAGCTTGCTAGACTGTTAAAACAGAAATAAAGAGCCATACAATCGCATGAAGAGCCAACCGAGGTTGCAAACTTGGGTACTGAAGAGGACACAAAAGAAATCAAGATAAGTGCCAACCTAGAAGACAATTTCAAAAAGAGGTTAATCTAGATGTTACGTGACTATTTTGAGATCTTTGTTTGGTCTTATGAAGACATGCCAAGGCTCGATACTGACATTGTGGTTCACCATCTACCAATGAAGGAAGGTTATCCTCCAATAAAGTAGAAGGTTTGTCGTATGCATCCCGAGATGTCTGAAAATATCAAAGCTGAGGCCATGAAGAAGTTCAATGCGTGTTTCTTAGCTGTTACATCCTATCCTCAATGGGTTGCAAATATGGTGTGGATACCTAAGAAGGACGGTAATGTGCGTATGTGTATATACTACAAGGATTTGAATAGGGCAAGCCCAAAAAATGACTTTCCGCTTCCGTATATTGATGTTCTGGTTGACAACACCGCTCATTGTAAAGTATTTTCCTTCATGGATGGTTTCTATGGTTATAATCAAATCGAGATGCAACCTAAAGACATGTAGAAGACTACTTTTGTCACACAGTGGGGCACTTTCTGTTACAAAGTTATGCGTTTTGGTTTAAAGAATATCAGTGCGACATATCATCATGCTATGGTAGCTTTGTTCCATGATATTATCCATCATGAAGTAGAGTTTTATGTTGATGACAGGATAACCAGGTGTCAGAATGAAGAAGAACATCTTGACCACCTGCACAAACTGTTTAAGAGATTGAAGAAGTACAAGTTGAGGTTGAATCTAAATAAGTGCATATTTGGGGTAAGATCCGGTAAACTCCTATATTTCGTCGTCAGTGGTAAAGTTGATCTCGCCAAGGTCAAATCCATTCAAGAAATTCCAGCTCCCCATACTGAGAAGGAAGTCAGAGGTTTCTTGGGATAATTGAACTACATTGCCAGATTTATTTCCCATTTGACTGCTACTTGTGAGCTAATCTTTAACTTATTGAAGAAAGATTAAGTAGTGAAGTGGAACGAAAATTTTAAGATAGCCTTCGACAAAATAAAGGTGTACCTCCAGGAATCTCAAATTCTGATGCCACCGATTGAAGGAAGGCTTTTAATCATGTACTTGACAATATTAGAGAACTCAATGGGGTGTGTATTGGGGAAACATGATGAGTCTGGATGAAAAGAGCATGCAATATACTATCTTAGCAAAAAGTTTACCGACTGTGAATTATATTCTCACTGCTCGAGAAAACTTGCTACACTTTGCCATGGGCTGCTCGCCAACTAAGATAGTATATGTTGACTCACACTATCTAATGATACGGATAATAATATCTCTAAAGGAGAAGGAAAATAACAAGAAAGACCTTATTAATGGGTAAGACTCCTAGTTGCTTGCTCACAACTTTTTTCACAAAATAATACTTCTTTACATATCAAACAAATATTTTCAAAAACACTTTGTATACATTTTTGAGGACTGATACAAGAATTATTACAAAGTTAGCCTTACATTGGAAATTCAAAATATTTTCAAACAAATCACACACACACACACACACACACACACACACACACACATACAAAGAAAGTTTCAAAAAGTGAGCTAAGCAATTAAGAGCTTGTAGATAACTACAAATGGAAAGGGTGCTAATAACTTTCCTTTTCATAACCTACCCCCATACTCAAAATCTATCAAAGGTCTTTCTTGTTATTTTCACCTTTTCCTAATTGTTGGATGAAAGAAAAGTCGATGGCGACTCTAGCTATCCGCACATTTGGATAAAACCAAAAAATTCAGTTCTCCCACCATATTACAGATGGTTCCAATTGATAATTTCACCGGGATAGCGTCAGGCGAGAGGAAGGCAAGAAGAGTTCCCCCATGTTCGCTGGACGAGGCTTAGGCGAGCAGACCTTGCAGTAACTTTCAAAGGTTATAGCTTGAGTTTCAGGACTTTGTTTGACGCGCGGTTTGAAGCATTGGGAAACTAACACACATAAGTATATTATGGAAGAATTTTATAAAACATTTGATGTCTTTCTTTAATATGTAATATCGGGTTAGGAACGCTTTGTTTTGAGAATGTGATGTTTATTTTATGATAATATACTTTTGAGGATTTTGATGGTTAAACTAATTTTAATTTCAACTTATAAGGAGACTAAATGTCATGACTCTTAATAAGTTAATTATTTTTTTATGATGATGATTTCGCTGCGATGCTTTTCTAAATGATGTGTTGATTTTATAGACATGTGTTATTACCATTGTTATAACTCGTGTTACGGAGCATGATTGTTATTATGATGCTTTGTATGAAGTGTGACACCCTTGTGTGTTGATTTTACTTGATTTATTTCATAATTTTTTTTGTAAATTATATAAGAAATACACGTGGGGTTAGAAGGGTGTTACAACTTGCAAACCTTAATCTGATGAATTTGATATTTTATTAAGTTTAAACTTAGAGGGAGCTTGCAAATATAACTTTGATGTTTTAAATTATTGTGCATCGATTTGTCTTAATTAAACCAAACATTATCATCTGATTAAAATTTTCTGGTCTATTGAAATTTTCTTACTCTCGGGGGGAGCTTGCAAACCTAACTCAATAGTAGTCATGAAATTTTTTGATAATATTCTCAAAGGGGGCTTGAAAACCTCAATCTAATGAAGTTCAAAATTTTAATATGTTTTAAACTTCAGGGAGAGCTTACAAACCTAACTCTGATGTTTTTAACTATTGTGCGTTTATCAAAGGGAATTTTTTCATCAAAATACATGTTATTGTCATCATCAAAAAAGGGAAGATTGTTAGAACAAGTTTTGTTCGTCAACTAATCCTAGGAGTTTTGATAATAAAAAGTACACTTATATAAATAACAAGTAGTTAGAAGTGAAGAAAGATAATGACTCTAACCTCTGATCAAGCTTTAGCTAATTCTGTCAGAAGCCTTTAAATCACGAAGTTAGATATGAAGGTAGTCCTGTGTGAAAATATTATTAAAGTACAAGATCATGTGACTATAGTACAACATCTTACTCACTACCTGCAAATTAGGATAAAGGAATGTTTAGTGTACCATTACTCCCTTCACACGTCCCATCATCTATTCTAGTGCTGCTAATGCCACTCTACTCTTGGATTAGATAACGTCTCTAATAGCCATGTGTTATCTAGTTACTCAATCTCTCCTTCTCCAACAAATATATTTTGTTCTATCTATTTAAATAGAAATGTGGAAGATTGAAAAACTGAGTGATACCTACAGCAATGTAGACAACATATATGCAAGAGAGTGAGAGACTTTAGAAGTGGAAAATGAAGATACAAGAAAATGATGCACGCAAAGAAAATGTTAGAGTAAAGTAGGATGAGAAGTAGAAATAAAAATAATGAAGGTGCACACAATAAAAGAAAACATATATGAAAAGTAGAGTGAGCAATAAAGAAAGACTATATTGAAGAAATCCAATAGGATATTTAATAAAGATATATTTTGATACAGATAAGTTGATACCAAAGTAGAGAAGAAGGTTGTTGTTGATACACCGAATAAAATCCTACACAGCCAAGGTAGCTATAAAGAAGATAATGAGAGGCAAGGAAATATGTTGAGCATGATTATCATCTGAAATCCTTAATCTTCATCAAAGTGATCAGTGTAAAGAATACAAAGCAAATATCATAAAAGAAGGATGAGAAAAGCACATCAAAGAAGAAAATCTACGCATAAGCCAATATAGAGGAAGAAATTTATCAATGCATACATTCTTTTTTTCTTTCTACTGTGTAAACCTGAAGTGTAAATTTGTTGATCTGCTTAAATAAGAAGCACTCTTATAAACACAAATATGGTTTAACCAATTTGGTTAATTTCCTCAAGAGACCAGGTTGGTCAGAATTCTTGAGATGTCAATGACAATTTGTCATTGAGGTTCATTTCCTTAAGAGATCAGGTTGGTTATAATTCTTGAGATGTCAATGATGGTTTTTCATTTAGGTTAATTCCCTCAAGAGACCAGGTTGGTCAGAAGTATTGAGATGTCAATGGCTGTTTGTCATTGAGGTTGATTTTCTCTAGATACCAGTTTGGTAAGATTTCTTGAGATGTCAATGGAGGTTTGTCATTGAGTTTATAATCGAAGATTATTTGATTATTAGATTAGGTACTTATTGATAAGGAAAAATCACTATAGTGGATGGACTAGACTAATCTTATTAATGATGAACAGGATAAAAATGCATGTGTCTTATTATTGTTGTTTAGTTTGTGCATGAGTATTGTTTGAAGTTTGGGAGTTAAAAAAGGTTTAATTCTTGAATCCCAATTCAACTCTTCCCCCTTCATGTGTTTCATTGATTCTTCAGTGTGGTTCTATATGTACAAATTATGATGATAATAATAATGTGGTTCTATGTGTTCTACAAATTATGATGTTATTGTATGTGAATTTCATGATGATAAAAGAACTAAGATAAAATAATCATGAACATAATTAATGTAGAAGTTATCAAAAAACAAATCTAAGTAAAAATTGCTTATGGTCTGTGACTAATCAATTAAAATTTATATTTAATTGATTAAGGAACAAACTCACCACCTAATTGATTAGGAACCCTTTTAATCAATTAGGTAAATGTTTTCCATATATGCTAGTTCTATTCGACTAGTGTAGTAGGAAATCTATTAGATAGCGAATAAAACTCATGAATTATTTCCTTTTTTAGACAATTTATTTCTCTTATATAAAAGAGTCTTCTGAACTCTTCAAAATCAAACAAAAATGATTTATTACTCTTATTTCTCACTGATAAGCTGTCGCACGCGGATCAAAATGAATATTTTTAAAAACGCAGTACACCGACAATATGACTCGAATCGTCTCACAAGGATTATTATTTATATTAATAAAAAGTAAGTGAATGAGGGGGGAGGGGGGTTTGGTGCTCGATTAAGAAAAGGCAGAAAATAAGTGATTATAAAAGTGATTATCAAAATAAGCTGAAACAATTAATCTACTGTTTTTGTTTCCAAACTTATCATCGACCCAAATAATTCCCAATCCCTAACGGATTCTATTCTATTTTCGATTATAATAACAATCATATAAGTGACAATTGATATTATACGATGAATATTCATAAATTCTGAATTAAGCAAACTGACGAGATAAAGTAATCGTGAATTAAGCAAACACGATGACAAATGCAGATTAAACAAACATGATAAAAGTATTGGAACATGCAATCATCGAAATAAATCAATCTAACCTTGGATAATATTTAATTAAGCAAACAGCATATCAAAGATCAAAATTGAAAGGAAATAGATTAATTGAAAAATATTAGAACCTCAAAGTATCTGCGGAAACTATTACGACTGATTAATCTGTGGCGTTTAGTTCTCCATAGCAATTCGTATCAAGCTCTCCAAATTATTTCGCGAATAGTGATAGATGAACAATACATGGTTGCTGAGGTATTAGGGGAAAACCAGGCAACCCGTTTACAACTTAACTGGGTCAAAATTATAACCCAGGTCCATTATAAATAACCCAAAACAAGAAATATTTCTAAAGCTGTAACTTCAACGAATTTTATAGCCCTACTACATACCGATTCAGCTCCCGACTTCTGAATGAAAATCGTATCTCTTTCTCTTAGCTTTCCAAAGACTGGTAGCACGCCTCATTCCGACTCCTGTAGCTCAAGTTATGAATTTATTCGTGCAGACTGATAATGCTAAAAATAAAGTGCGAAAAATCAAATAAGAGTAGAAATAAACTAAAATAGAAAAACACTATAAAATACAAAAATAAGCTAAACAAATTGTGGAAATGCATAAGTACAATCATGGAAGAATATGCATCAAAATTCACTGATCAAATTCCCCCTATACTTGAACTTTTGCACTTCGAGCAAAATAAAATCAAAAGAAACACAACAACATCATTGGCTACTCATTCTAGGCTACAAACTCTTCTTCAGTTAAGATTACATCAATAGGTACTAATCTTGCATACTAAGGATATCGTAGAAACACTAATCTTGTCCCTTGAATATACAAACCAATTCGAATCATATTATTATGCTAAAGCCTAACTTACTCATCTTCCTTTTTGATCATTTTCATTCAAGCGCAATCACATTAAACCCGTTATCTCCACACACTCATAGCAAGGCGACCGGTTAGTGACTCTGATCCTTTTTGCACCGGGTTCTGGTACATACGTGTCATAACCCTTTGTTTACTCAATTGTAGTTGCGGGGGATCCGACCGTAATCCGCCTTACCAAGTTCAGCACCAGAAACCGCTGAACCAACTAACAACGAGTCTTATTATCAACATTTTTTTGTAGGTTCTATGACTGTTGGGTTAAGTGACCAGGTGAGGGTCACCAAACTTAGAAGACACATCCCTTTTTCTTTCCTTTCTTTTCAAATAAAACTTAGATCACTCACTTATTTCCACCGGCTTCCCTGTGTAGAGTGCGTGTGAGATGGTGCTGACTGCTGAAATAAACTACTCAAGAGCTATTAAAAGATGAGAATTCAAGGCTGCGTCATAATAAAAATTCAAATTAACTTCCATATACATGAGACTTACAGTGTTAAGACGATACTGATCTTGTGAACTTTTCCTAAGTCTCCACAACTAACCTCAGATTAATCTATAACCCAAATCTTTCAAAAAGATGCATATTTTTTAATTTTTTATAACTGAAAACAAAACAAGAAAACAGAGAACAAAAGAAAATAAAACAAAGGATTCCCTCCCCCACACTTAAAGCAAGCATTGTCCTCAATGAAAGGACATAACTATTAAATTAGAGAGAAGGAAAGACAAACTCCCTAATTAAGTTGCATATTAGTTAGGTGCTTCCAAAGAAAGATCTTCTATGGTTGCATCTTCAGCTACTGAACTTTCATGGAATAGCTTTAGGCGCTGCCCACTAACCTTGAAAACTTTTTTCAGTACATGCACTTTTAATTTCTACTGCACAATAAGGGAAAACATTAGTAACAACAAAAGGGAAATCCATTTGGATCGGAGTTTCTCAGCTATAAGCTTAAGGTGGGAGTTAAATAGTAAAACCTGTTGGCCCACAGAAAATTCCTTCCTAGAAATCATTTTATCATGGAAGTGCTTAGTTTTATCTTTATAAATCCTAGAGATTTCATAAGCCTCTAGTCTAAGCTCTTCAAGTTGTTGCAATTGGAGTTTTCTTTCAATACCTGCTTGTCGTATCTCCAAATTACAACTTTTCACCGCCCAATAAGCACGGTGTTCTATCTTAACAGGAAGATGACATGCCTTACCAAAAAAAAGTCGATAAGGAAACATCCCAATAGGTGTCATGAAAGCTGTTCTTTGAGCCCAAAGTGCGTCTTCGAGAAGACGACTCCAATCCTTCCTATTTGGCTACACCATTTTCTCTAAAACCGGTTTGATCTCTCTATTTGAGATCTCAGCTTGCCCATTACTTTGTGGGTGATATGCAGTAGAGACTCTATGCACAACTCCATACTTCTGGAGCAAGGCTTCCATGGTGCGGTTGCAAAAATAAGTGTCTTGGTCACTTATTATAGCTCGTGGTATTCCAAACCTGCAAAAGATATTAGACTTGACAAAATCTGCAACAACTCTAGAATCATTAGCCCTAGTGGGGATAACTTCCACCCACTTTGAAACATAATCAACAACAAGTAAAATGTAAAGGAAACCAAATATACAGGAAAGAGACCCATGAAGTCGATTCCCTATACATCAAATACCTCACAGAAAAGCATAGGCTACTGAGGCATTTCACTCTTGCGAGTGATGTTTGTACTCGTTATCTGGCACTATTTACAAGTGAGGTAAGTCTCATAAGCATCCTTAAAAATAGTGGGCTAATAGAAATCTGAGTCTAGGACCTTTCTTGTAGTTCTTTGCGGACCAAAGTGTCCCCCGACTTAGGATGAATGAGAAAAATTCAAAATAGATGAAATCTCATAGTCGGGGACACATCTCATAATTACCTGATCATTACCAAACTTCCAAAGATATGGATCATCCCAAACATAATATTTGGCATCACTCTTGAGTTTGTGAATTTGTAACCTGGATGCACCTGCAGGAAAAACACCAGCAACAAGATAAATAACAATGTCAACAAACCAAGGAGTTACCCCATGCAAAAGTAAAAGCTGCTCATCAGGAAAGTCATCTTGAATGGGGAAAGGTTCTTCATCTCTTTCTATCCTGCTCAAGTGATCAGCCACTAGGTTCTCAGCTCCACTTTTGTCTTTAATCTCTACATTAAACTCTTGGAGCAACAACATCCACCGAATCAATCTCAGTTTTACATCCGGATTCTTCAACAAGTACTTTAAAGCTGCATGGTCAGTAAAAACAACAACCTTGGAACCTAGAAAATATGATTTGAATTTATCAAGAGCAAAAACAATAGCTAGAATTTCTTTTTCAGTGGTAGTGTAATTTGACTGTTCAGAATCTAAAGTCCTAGAGACATTGTAAATAACATGGGCAGCCCTGTCAACTCTTTGTGCAAGGACAAACCCAACAACATAATTAGAAGCATCACACATAAGCTCAAAAGGGGGGGGGGGGGGGGGGGAGGTCAGTGAAGGGGCTGGATTATTAGAGCGGAGGTCAATGCTTTCTTCAAGAAGTTAAACGCTTGTTTTCATTTGTCATCGAAGTTGAAAGTAACATCATTCTTCAATAGGTTTGACAATGGAATAGCTATCTTGCTGAAATCCTTGATGAAACGCATATAAAAACCTATATGACCAAGAAAAGAATGAATCTCACGAACGCAAGAAGGGTAAGGCAATGTAGAAATCACATCAATTTTAGAAGGGTCAACAGAAATTCCTTTTTCAGAAATTATGTGACCAAGAACAATTCCCTGCTCAACCATAAAATGACATTTTTTATATTTTAAAATAAGGTTAGTCTCAATGCATCTTTCAAAAACCTTATTCAAACTACTCAGACACGCATCAAAAGAAGAACCATAAACAGTGAAATCATCCATAAAAACTTCCATGCAATTTTCAATGAAATCAACAAAAATGCTAATCATGCATCGTTGGAAAGTGCCAGGAGTGTTGCAAAGACAAAAAGGCATCCTCCTGTAAGCAAAAGTACCGAAGGGACAAGTAAAAGTGGTCTTCTCTTGATCTTCTGGTGCAATATGAATCTAAAAGTAACCTGAAAAGCCATCAAGAAAAGAATAATGTTATTTACCAGCTAGCCGTTCAAACATTTGGTCAATGAACGGTAAAGGAAAGTGATCCTTTCTAGTCACTTGGTTCAATCTCCTGTAATCAATATAAACTCTCCAACTGTTTTGAACTCTAGTGGGATCAAGTTCATTCTTTTTATTTTTCACCACTGTGAGTCCATATTTCTTAGGTACAACCTGCACTGGACTTACCCATTTACTGTCAAAGATAGGATAAATGATACCTATTTGCAAGATTTTGGTTACCTCTTTCTTCACAACATCAAGAATCAAAGGATTAATCCTCCTTTGGGGCTGCCTTACTGTTTACGCTCCCTCCTCAAGTGAAATTATGTGCATACACATCGATGGACTAATACCAGGAAGGTCGGATAATGTCCATCTGATTGCCTTCTTGTGCTTTTTCAAGACCTGCAAAAATTTATTTTCTTGATCGAAATCAAGGTTAGAAGAAATAATAACAGGGAGTTTTTCATTAATCTCCAAATAAACGTATTCCAGGTTTTCAGGGAGTTATTTCAGCTCTAAGGATGGGGGTTGCTCTATGGATGGAGTGTTTGGGGAAGCCAGGATGTCCAGGGCATCAGCTGCAAAAACATCTTCATCAATAACAACTTCACCTGTAGGAAACACATAAACCTGCAAGGCAACATCAATCTCAGCACACATAACACACAAGTTATTATCAGTACAATCAAAACACAAGTAAACATCATCAAATCCAGATAAAGACGGAAAATCAATGGAAAATAATTCAGAACAAGTGTCATCAACCAATCCAGAGACCAACTCAATGTGAAAAATGGAATGATCCTCCAGGGGATGTTTCATGGCATCAAAAATGTTGAATTTTGCGACAATGTCACCAAATTCCATGGACATGGTTCCATCGTCAACATCAATTTTTGTTTTTTCCATTTTCATGAACGGTCTTCCTAAAATGATGGGAGCTCTGCTGGATTTTGTTTCTCCTTCCATGTCCAAAATGTAAAAATCTGCAGGAAAAATCAAATCGTTAACTTGAACAAGGACATCTTCAACTATGTCGGTGGGGCGAGCGTTGCTCCTGTTCGCCAATTGAATGATTAAAATTGTGTGATCGGTGGATCTGGAACTGACTGTTTTAAAGCTGGTTCGCGAAATGTCGCGGAAGCAAGAGTCGCCACCGTCTTTTATTTTCTCCAAATGGAAAGGACAAAAGCACAGAAAAATTCCTTAAAGAGATTGCTCTCGGTTCGGGAGGTAGATTATAGAAAGGGAAGGTGTTAGCACCCTTTCTATCCATGGTTATCCATGGGCTCTTAGATACTTGCTCATTTGTGTTTTCAAAATGGTTTGTTTGCTTTTCAACTGTGGGTTTTAAAAAGTTTCTTTGAAAATTCCAGTTCGACTCTTGTATCGGTCCTCAAGAGTGTTTGAAAAATTGCTTTCGAAAGCTTTTTGAAAATGTGTTGGTGTGAAAAGTATTTTTTGAATTTTGTTTTGAGATTTAGAGCAAGTATCTAGAGTCGTCTATCCACCCTAAGGAATTCGTCTGTGTAAATGTCCTTTAAAGTAGTGCCATCCCACCATTGAGAGGTAGGTAGCACCACCGTTGGAGGTATTCGGGTCAATTCGAGGTTCGGGACATGGTGATCACCAGAGCAATGGGAAGACACCTTAGAAGCTACCCTCATGCCAGGTTCCCGGATTATGAGGACTTACTAAGACATCCTCTACTCGACGATCACCTTTCGAGGCAAGGCAACAGTGAGGCGTACCCTAGGGGTGGTGTGTGATTTGTGTGTCGTTTTCAGATATTTTGTCTTTTGTCATGTCATGGTGATCTACGCGTTTATTTTTATTTTAAGCCATTCATTCTTGCATGCTTTGTTTAACAGTTAAAAGTATTTGCGGAAAAGTAAATTCTAAGCTATTACAAATGGCGCGGGTCCACATCGCCAAAATTAACCAGGACCCGATTTGACAGAAAGGTAAATAAAGCAAATAAAGTAAAATGCGAGAAGTAATTAAAACGTTACAAGGCTTCGGGAGAGATACATAATTATTCAAGCGAAATAAAATAAATATGCGAAATTAAATTGAAACGAGGGTGTTGGACCCTTTTGCAAAAATTAAATTAATGAATTAATTAATTAAGATTAAAAGAAAGCGAGAATTTGTTTTTGGTATTTTTAGGATTTAATGAAAAAAGAGAATTAATGAAAATTAAAATTGAATGCAAACCCTAATTCTAGCGGCTTTTAAATTTGTTATGAAAATATTAAAATATAACCTAATTTTTTTTTTATGTACAATTTAATTATGAAAATAAATAAAATAAGCAATATTATTGTGAAAAAAGAAAAATCAAAAGGAATAAAACAATTTAAACCTAGTTCTATATTTTTTAGATTTTTTTATTAAAAGAATTAAACATTAACACCCTAATTTAAATTAATTTATTTACATGCAATTTGTTTATGAAAATAATTAAAATAAAGTATTTATTATATTTTTTCATCTTTTCTGATTTTTATGCATTTTTTATATTTATGAAAAATTATTAATTAAATCAAAACAATAAAGCAAAATAAAACAATAATTGAAAATAAAACATAAAGAAAAATATAGAATTTGCAAACCAGGGGGGGTGGAAGTCCCAATTTAGGAGGTATGGGCTCAGCAATCTGGCCCATTTAGCTTTGGCCTCGTTGGACTTTTTAGAATCACGTGTGGTGCGTTGACTAGGGCGTAGCGTGTTCTTTGAATCCATGCCCTTGATTTGATCTCCCAGGACGCGTGGCTGGCTTGATGATGAGGGAATATGATGGTCTTCAACGTAAGCGCTGCATAGGATTTGTTATGGAAAAATAATATTGAAATATGTAAGACCTGGGGCTCGAACCCAGGTCACATACCTTGCCAATCAACACGTTTGCCACTGAAGCACGTTGTTCATCTGTATATTAATATAACAACTAAATATTATAAAAGAAAATGGTTAGTGGCCTTGGAAACGCGCGCGAGATTTAAACGGACCAACTGATTCCTGCCACGACATCATCTTCTTCGTGGCCTTTTTTATTTTTCTGAAACAAGCATATAAAGCAACGGTTTTAAACGCGTTTCCTTAGGCCAGCTATTGAAAAATAGCGATTAGCTCTCAAGCGTTCATAAATTGAGCGCGATAGTTGCGTCTTCTTCGTCCAGATGCGATGAGTTGGATGGTGGTGGTCTCAAGGGCTAATTTTGCCTCGTTTCAAAAGCCCTAATTTCAAGCTTCTTGAACCCTAAAAAACGCTAATGGTGGATTCACGTAGGGTGCATAAAAATACAATCAAATAGTTTGGTTAGCTTCATAATCATTCAAGGAATAAGAATCAATAATTGAAATGCCATAAAAATGCCTAAATTTCAAAGTATGATTATGAATTTTTCACGAAACATCTTGCATTCTGTATACCAATTCCTCGCATCTGGATTGTTGTTTTTGATTGGAACGTGATCAATGGTCTCCAAGGAAGCTATTGGAATGAAAATTAGGTCTTGAATCGCTCTCTAACCTTGTTTTCAGAATTGACTTTTTGAGAGAAATTTCCAAGTTTGTTCTTAGCTCTTCTGCGCAGCTTTGTGTCCCTTGTGATTAGGGTTATGATTATGCTTATGTACTGAGTGCATTAGGTCAACAATATTGATCCAAATCTCTTGTATTCATGAATTGAAGATTTGATTTTTTAAGGATCTTTTTTCAATCTTTTTCAAGTGTTCTTTGTTCTCAATCATGCCAATCAATCCAAATCTTTCCTAATTTGCATATGCACGAAATATTGATGATATAATGTGCACAAAAAGATTGAAAAAACTTAGGTTAGCATTTTTCATGTATTTATTTTAATTTAAGTGAATTATTATTAATAAAAATCCAAATAAATAAATAAAAATGAAATAAGACTTCCCTTTGGGCCAAGTAGTCGTGCATATGTCATGGATGATGAATCATGGAAGAAAAATGGGCCCATTAGCAATTTTAGGTTATTTGAAGTAGTGTTGACTTTTCAAAATATCCAAAAATTTCCCAACTTCCACAAGGCATAACTTGCTCGATTTTTAAGCTTTTCTCATGTTCTTAGACATTTTGGAAAGGCCTTTGAGTCCTCTAACCAATGCCTTTGGTCCCATGTCATTTTGATTTACCAATCTCAAGTTATGGCCTTTGACTTAAAGTCCCTTTTTGTTGACTTTTGAAAATGACCTATAATGTTGAAATTGATAACTTTTTTGTGAGAGCATTTCTTGGACTTGAAGTATGAAGATGAGTTGTAGGAAATGTCTTTCTCTTCAAAATGAGCTTTGGATGGAATTTTTCTGATAATCCATGTGAAAGTTATGCCCTGGTCAATTTCAGTTGACTTTTTCAGCTGTCCAAATAAGGAAACTTTTGCATCTTTGATGATTTCTGAGCCAAATTTTGAGAATCATGATCAAGCATTGATCAAATGATGTTTGTGGCTTCAAAATGATATGTTGACCAAAAATTTGAACTTTTGACTGTCAAATGACCATTTTGCCCCTACAGTTGACTGTAGTGCAATTTAGGGTTTTGACTGTGCAATTTTATGCTGAATGCCTTGAAACTTGATATGAGGATACTTGACCATATTTGTAGGCATGTGAGACTTGATTGGGCCTTTGAAAACTTCATTTTCTTGATCAGAACACAAACCCTAGTTTTGACTGTATAGGAGAACTTTGCCCTGTGCAACCCTTGGGGAGTTTTTGTGACTTGGCTTGGCAATTCCTTGGAGAATATGGGAGGGCAAATTTTGGGGTACAACAATTTCCCCTGTTCAATCTTCTTAGACCTGAGGATGCAGATTGGCTGACGTGCCTTTCGTAATCCGAAGGTGGAAGATGATTGAACACTAGAGTGCCCAGAAATTTGCGCTCACATGTTAGCCGTGTGATGGGGGAATGGGCTTATAGATGCCATTTGGAGATTGCCGGATAGGATGATGGGCTTATAGATGCCATCTGGATGTTGACCGCGCACGAGACTCCTTAGCGAGAACCTGCATACCTGCAAAAGAACAAATGAGTACCTGACACGTTGCAGGAGCTGGTTTTCAGATGCCTAGTATAGATGTGTCCTGACTGGTTACAGGAGCTGAGTCTGGAGCTTCAAACGGCGATGAATGAACCAGGGATGGTTACTGCCTTAGCATGAATGGTAAGAGAATCTTGGGTGATTTTAACTTCAACAACGCTCGTTGAGAAAAATCTTGGGTGTCTTCTATTGGGATAAGAATCAGGGAGATCTTAAGGTCGATCTGACTGAACCAGAGGAGGCCTTTGACTGGATAAGCATCAGGAAAATCTCAGGGTCGATTTAACTGAACCGGACAAGGTCTTGAAATATCTTCAACTGGATAAGCATCAGGGAGATCTTAGGGTCGATCTGACTGAACCAGAGAAGGCCTTTGACTGGATAAGCATCAGGAAAATCTTAGGGTCGATTTGACTGAACCGGGCAAGGTCTTGGAATATCTTCAACTGGATAAGCATCAGGGAGATCTTAGGGTCGATCTGACTGAACCAGAGAAGGCCTTTGACTGGATAAGCATCAGGAAAATCTTAGGGTCGATTTAACTGAACCGGACAAGGTCTTGGAATATCTTCAACTGGATAAGCACCAGGGAGATCTTAGGGTCGATATGACTGAACCAGAGAAGGCCTTTGACTGGATAAGCATCAGGAAAATCTTAGGGTCGACTTAACTGAACCGGTCTAGGTCTTGAAATATCTTCAACTGGATAAGCATCAGGGAGATCTTAGAGTCGATCTGACTGAACCAGAGAAGGCCTTTGACTGGATAAGCATCAGGAAAATCTTAGGGTCGATTTAACTGAACCGGACAAGGTCTTGAAATATCTTCAACTGGATAAGCATCAGGGAGATCTTAGGGTCGATCTGACTGAACCAGAGAAGGCCTTTGACTGGATAAGCATCAGGAAAATCTTAGGGTCGATTTAACTGAACCGGACAAGGTCTTGGAATATCTTCAACTGGATAAGCATCAGGGAGATCTTAGGGTCGATCTGACTGAACCAGAGAAGGCCTTTGACTGGATAAGCATCAGGAAAATCTTAGGGTCGATTTAACTGAACCGGACAAGGTCTTGGAATATCTTCAACTGGATAAGCATCGGGGAGATCTTAGGGTCGATCTGACTGAACCAGAGAAGGCCTTTGACTGGATAAGCATCAGGAAAATCTTAGGGTCGATTTAACTGAACCGGTCTAGGTCTTGAAATGTAGCTTGAGAACTTAACTGGATCCTTCCTGAAAGGTAAAGGTCAGTCATATGCAATGCATGATATGGATCAAGCAATGATGTTCTCAATATAAATGAGACTTGTATGATATGATGCGTCTATGCATGCTATAATGATGTATGTGATGTCTTATGTATGTTTTTGTCTAGGAAAGTAAATCTTTGACGGATGCCGGGAAGTCGTATCCTGGGCTGATGCTGAAGAATAAATTTTGCTTCCGCTGGGGATGATAACTGCAAGAATACCGGTAGGAGAAGATGACTCCGTTGCGGAATAAACTTGGCAAATGGAAGATTCTGCGGGGAGAAAAGATACTCTAGCGACCATGCTGGGGGGTAATACTCTGTGGGGGATAGAGATGCTTTGCTGAATTGTTGATAATAGTTTGCTGGGGATAGGAAGGCTTTGTCGACGACGCTCTTTCCGTGGCTTTTGGCTGAGGATAACCCAGTTATATCCTGTTGAGGAAATAACTCTTTAAATAAAGTCGGGCGACGCGTTCGTGCTCTGCGAAGGATAAGCTTCCAGAATTTACTAGGGATAAGCTTACTGCTTGGGGATATGGATTCCAACCTTCCTGGGGAACCGGATTGGGCTCTTCTGGGGAGTTTTGAACTATGTCGAGGAAGGGATTCCTTTGAATGTTGATATACCGCCGGGGAACAATCTTTAGACCAAGACTGCCGGGGATGCTTGTTAAGAATATATGCTGCTGGGGAATGTTGGGCTCTACGGGAGGGTACCCAACTTCCTTGAGACTTGCTGACTCTGCCTGGAGAAGGATGCACTTACTCTCTGGGGATTTAAGATGTACCGGTTGTATTCTTTAGTTGAACCTACCTTGGTACCTTGGAGGATAGAACAATTAGACTGCTCAGACAACTCTTTATTGCCCCTGTTTCTAGTGTCACCTGCAATTAATTCCTTTGTTTCGCATGCAAATATTTATGAGTTAGCAAATTATTGTCAATGCATATATCACAAATTGAACCTTGGACGTTCTTCGCAAAACAAAACAGAAAAAAAGAAAAATACTTGGCGCGTTTAATTGAAAATATATTTGTATTGATTTTGAATGGCCTGTGAATAGGCGTTTCGTATACAAGAGGCTGTCGTCCTAATAAGAGAAACGTCGCCGAACAAGAGAGTTTATACAAATTTTGTACAAAATAAAACAGCTGTGTGAAGTGAATGATCCCACTGGGTTTCAACTCTGCTATTGCCTTTATAACTCCGAGCGTCTCATCACTTGATGACCTTGGTTGAAGGTGGAGCTGACTGATCGATGCCGTCTGAACTTGATGTAGATACCGGATTCTGGATGCAAAGTGATCCAATGAGACATAGTATTACGCTTTTATCCCTAATTTTTGCCTGGACCGCCCTTTCGGGTTTTCGGTCCACCGGGATACCCATTTTTGCCCAAGCCGCTGTGATACGGTGGGAGAACTGACTCGAGGTTTTGCGTTTGTATTCGCAAATGTTACGGTTAGCAAGAGTCGCCACCGACTTTTTATTTTATCCTAAGGAAAGGTTAAAAAGCACAGCAAAAACCTTTTGAGATGTTTTCTTGGGTTCGGGGAGTAGATTATAGAAAGGGAAGGTATTAGCACCCTTTCTATCCATGGTTATCCATGGGCTCTTAGTTACTTGCTTAGATCACTTGCCTTTTGTTTTCAATTGTCTTAAATGGTGCTTGAGTGTGTGGGTTTTGAAAATGTTTTTGAAAAGAGGCCAATGTGGTGGCAACCTTTGTAATGATCCATGTGGGGATGTATACAAAGGTGTATGTCTTTTGAAAAAGTTTTCATTTGTTTTTTGGAAGTTTGTTTTGAAAGCGTAGTGATGTGTGATTTTGAAATTAGGCAAGTGTTTTGTTTTGCAAGTTTGATTCAAGTAACTAAGAGGTTATCTACTCCTAAATTTCTCAAAAGATTTATTGCTATGTTTTAACCCTTTTAACAAGTTCGTTCCACCATTGAATTTGGTGGACAATCTTGTGTTAGGATGTGAAAGGGATAGGCGCGGGTCATCGTTTAGACCATAATTGCAACGGCGTTAAATGTCTTTGGGCAATTTTCTTTAAGGGACTTGATCATTTGTTTTTTGTTTGTTTTTGAAAAGTTTTATCGAGGGACTATGATCATTCAAATTGTCTGCTTTGCCCAAAGAAGTTCAACATACAATATGGTCCATTTATTTGAAGGCAACAAAGTGGAGTACCCTAGGGGTGTTAGTGTGCAAGTGTGTTTTATTGCATACAAGAGTTTTTCTTTGAATTAGGTTTTTCTATTTCATTGATTTTATCTTGCCATACACGTCCTAATTACTAGCAATAAGAAGTGGAAATGTAAAATCCTACGCTATTACAATAATTGGGGGAGGGGGATACACATTTGTACATGGGGGGTTCAACGAGAAAAATAGACCAAAAAGAAAATAGCGAAAAACAAGATATATAGAGAGAGAGAGGGAGCCTGCGCGCTGTTGGGAGGCTATCAGAAGTTCTGACCCAGATCCGCTGTCAGATGATCAACCTGTTGGTGAAACTGGATGAGTTAGAACTTCTGACTCTAGAACCTGCAAAACAGAACCTTGTTAGTGGGGAAACCAGAAGTTCTGATTTCCCTGCGCTGCAAGACAAAAGTTTGTTAGTGGAGAACCCAGAAGTTCAGATTCTGCTGAAAAGGCAATAACTCTCAGAGGTTCTGATGTCATTGACAGCAAAACAGGCTTCAGATGTGCTAACGTCAAAGTCAGCACTTGGCTTTTTCCTGCACTAATCAGAACATCTGCAATCCTGTTGTTACTCCACAAAACAGAAAACATATTTGGAACAGATCCAGCAAAATAGCAAAATGTCTCAGAGGTCAGAATCACCAAGGTCACAGGCGAGTCCTAAACTGGCTCAGAACGTTCTGAGGTATGAGAGTCCTCAGAACATAAACAGCAATAACATGAATATTTACATTATGTTACTTGAATATGCACAGCTGATGATGCTTAACAGTGTGGTGAGGGTCAGCAGGTGCTTACCTGACTTTCTGGAAAAATGGTGGGTGAAAGTTAGTTTTTGGTTCTGGTGGTGTTCTGGACAGATTTGGAAAAGGGGAAGTGAAGGTGTATACGTGTATAGGGTCAGAAGTTTGGAAAGAACGTTTTTGGTTTACAGAAAAGAGCTGGGTGTTTGATGAAGTTGAAGGTGAGAAACTTAAAGTTATGAAACAAAGCTGGAAATTTTGGCAGAGTTTCAGAATGTTATGTTGCTAGGAGTTTCGTTTCTCTCTTATCAATTTTCTGTTTATTTTCTTGAACTTCTTGAACATCTTTTGCAGTGGTGAAAGCTCTCTATTTATAGGCAAAGTTCTTGTGGATGTCTTGAACATTTAAGGCGCCAACAGAGTTTGAATTTGTTCTTTGACAGAAATTCCTGGGAAGTTGTGATAACAGCTATCTTTCAGCCTAGGTAGCAGCAGCAGGCGTAGATTGGGGGAAGTGACCTCTGAAATGGGCGGTGGCATGAAGACCCATGCCAGAATCTGTGCAAAAGCATTTTCCAAGCCACACATGAATGCTCAGGAGTGGTTGGAAGCATTAATGGGCATTAAATGGTGACAAGACCTGTCAATACCAACATTCTGGTTGTTGAATCAGCAGCGTAAACCACGCTCTGGCCTTGGCTACCTGTTGTCTTAGCAAGCTCTGGAGATTCTCCTGGTTTTCTGGTACGTTCCTTGGATCTACTTCTGGACAATCTGGACTTAGAGATTCTGTATCAATGTGACACCTATCCCTCTGACCTTTCATCTTCTGTCTTCAACCTGTTCTGAAGGAGCCTTTATACTTTCATATTTCTCTTGCATTCCTTTAGCAAGTTCTGACTGAGCTTGTGTAACTGCTGAAGGGGTATGTTCTGTTTGAGGCTTACACTCTGAACCACGTTTATAACTTCTGATTGAACTGATGTAGCTGCTGAAGAGACAACTTCTGACCATCCTGAGCCAAGCTTGCAACTTCTGACCGTCTTCATCTGGAATGGATCCAGAAGTTCTGAAGCGCTGATTTTTCCAAAAAACATTTATTTTAAAGAAACATTCTAAGCACTTAGAATTTGATTTTCCTCAAGATGAAAGCGTTGTTTCCGGAGTTTGTGAGACCATCTTGCTCTTGTAAGTGACTTGCTTGGGCAAAAGGATAACTCATGACTTGGATTTGTTCCAGGGGATTTTGAAAAATCTAAGATGGTTTCCTAAAGAAAGGGAGGGCAAATTTTGGGGTACAACAGTTGCCCCTGTTCAATCTTCTTGAACCTGAAGAGTTAGATTGGCGAGTTTGCCTTTCGCGACTCGAAGGTAAAAGAAGATTGGACACCAGAGTGCCCTGAAATTTGCACTCGCATGTTGAAGTATCAGCAATGTGATGTTAGGAATGGGCTTACAGATGCCATTTGGAGAGGTGACAGATAGGGAGATGGGCTTATAGATGCCATCTGAAGACGTGACAGAACCTTGTCGGGAATGGGCTTATAGATGCCATCTGAAGACGTGATAGAACCTTGTCGGGAATGGGCTTATAGATGCCATTTGGAAGTGTCGATCGCGTGAGAGATTCCTTAGCGAGAAATTTGTATATTTGAGGAAGACGGATGTTTTCCTGGCTTGTTACAGGTGTTTGATCCTCAGTCTCCTTATGCAGATGTGCCCTGGCTAGATACAGGAATCGAATCTTCGGACTCTTCAGACGTGCCCTGGCTAGATACAGGAATCGAGTCTGGAAATGTTGTAGTTGACAGATGTGCCCTGGCTGGATACAGGAATCGAATCTTCGGACTCTTCAGACGTGCCCTGGCTAGATACAGGAATCGAGTCTGGAAATGTTGTAGTTGACAGATGTGCCCTGGCTGGATACAGGAATCGAATCTTCGGACTCTTCAGACGTGCCCTGGCTAGATACAGGAATCGAGTCTGGAAACGTGACAGTTGACAGATGTGCCCTGGCTGGATACAGGAATCGAATCTTCGGACTCTTCAGACGTGCCCTGGCTAGATACAGGAATCGAGTCTGGAAATGTTGTAGTTGACAGATGTGCCCTGGCTGGATACAGGAATCGAATCTTCGGACTCTTCAGACGTGCCCTGGCTAGATACAGGAATCGAGTCTGGAAACGTGACAGTTGACAGATGTGCCCTGGCTGGATACAGGAATCGAATCTTCGGACTCTTCAGACGTGCCCTGGCTAGATACAGGAATCGAGTCTGGAAACTGATCACTCTCAGATGTGCCCTGGCTAGATACAGGTATCGGATCTGGAATTGCGACAGTTGACGGTAATTGTTTTTGGGATTGTCTTTTTCCTGAAAAGGCAAAAACGTAAGTTGTATGCAATGTCATTGTGTATGATATGCATGATATCATGATGTTCAACATGAGATGTTGTATGCGTTTCATCCTGTATGTAAGTAAGATGTATGAAAATGTGAACTGTTTATGAGTGTAATTTCATCTTAGGAAAATAAATCCTTGACGAACGGCCGGGAAGCTGCTCTGTGGAAGAGATACTTGGCCGAAGTTCTGATGAGAGGCCTGCTGAGGACTTTAACAATGGATTCCGCTGAGGATAATGATGATAAACTCCGCTGGGGAACTCCAAAGATAAACTCTGCTTGGGAATACCAAAGATAGACTTCGCTGGGGATTGAAGGAACTTTGTCGAGAGCGATCTTCCGTGGCTTTTAGCTGAGGATAACCCAGTTATAAGTCCTTGTGAGGAAATAAATCTAAATAAAACTCGGGAGAGACGTCCGTACTTCGCCGGGGATAAGCTTGCAGAATCTACTGGGGATGAGCTTTTAAGACCTGCCGGGGAATGTTGTGCCTTTTTTAGGATCGACGGGGGACCAACTCTGCCTGGGGAAAGTATTGTCGCATCCTGTCTTATTCTGCGGGGAATTGAGGTGATTTGACCACATTCTTCAGTTGAACCTACCTTGGTGCCTTGGCGGGCAAAACAACCAGACTGCATTAGACAACTCCACATTGCCCCTGTCTTTGATGTCACCTGTAATTAATCTCTTGTTTCATATGCAAACATTTATGAATAAGCAATTTAATGTCAAATGCATATATCAAAAATGAACATTGGACGTTCTTCGCAAGACAAAACAAGAAAGGAAAACAATGGTAATTTGTATGAACAAGTGAATTTGTATTGATTTAAACTTTGCCTGTGAATAGGCGTTTTTTGTACAAGAGGCTGACATCCTAGTAAGAGGACATCGCCAAATAGTATAGAGTTTACAATTTGAAAAAGGAAACAAAACAGCTATGTGAACAATCCCACTGGGTTCCAACTCTGCTATTGCCTTTATGTCTTCGAACGTCTCATCGCTTTGCTGTCCAATTTGAAGATGAAGCTGATTGGTCAATGCCGCAATCTGAAGCCAGATAGTTGGTGCCGAATTCCGGATGCGAAGTGATCCAATGAGACATAGTGTTACGCTTTTATCCCTAACTTTTGCCTGGACCGCCCTTTCGGGTTTTCAGTCCACCGGGATACCCATTTTTGCCCAAGCCGCCCTTTCAGGTTTTCGACTTGCCGGGTATACAGATTTTTTCATTTCATCCCTTATTTTTGCCCGAACACTTTTGGTTCGCCGGGAAGCCCTTATTTTGCCTAGGTATGTCAACCTAGCGGGTCTTTTATTTATGCGTAGTATTTTTTCACTATGTCTGCATTGGCGGGGTGAGGAAGGTCGTCACCATCCATGGTGGTTAGGATCATGGCTCCTCCTGAGAACACACGCTTAACCACAAATGGCCCTTCATAGGTAGGGGTCCATTTGCCCCGGGGATCACTTTGAGGAAGGATGATGCGTTTGATTACCAGGTCCCCAACTTGATACTCTTGCGGTCTGACTTTCTTGTTAAATGCCCTGATCATCCGTTTCTGATACGTTTGACCATGACAGATAGCAGTGAGCCTCTTTTCGTCAATCAGATTTAATTGATCAAGTCGAGTTTGGATCCAATCATCTTCATTCAAGTCTGCATCCTTCATTATCCGGAGAGAGGGTATCTGGATTTCGATCGGCAAGACTGCCTCCATGCCATAGACCAAGGAGAAGGGAGTTGCCCCGATTGACGTCCTTGCTGAGGTGCGGTATCCATGAAGAGCGAACGGTAACATCTCGTGCCAATCTTTATAGGTCACTGTCATCTTCTGCACAATTTTCTTGATATTTTTATTGGCTGCCTCTACAGCCCCATTCATCTTCGGCCGGTAGGGAGAAGAATTGTGGTGCTGTATCTTGAATTGTTCACAGAGTTCAGTGATCATTTTGTTATTGAGATTGGTACCGTTGTCCGTAATGATTCTTTCCGGGACGCCGTACCGACATATCAGATTATGCTGGATGAAACGTGCTACGACGCTCTTGGTTACCGTTGCGTAGGAAGCTGCCTCAACCCACTTCGTGAAGTAATCAATCGCCACCAAGATGAAGCGATGCCCATTGGATGCCGTTGGTCGGATCTCACCGATCATATCGATGCCCCACATTGCGAAAGGCCAAGGTGCCGTTAGGACATTCAAAGGAACCGGAGGGATATGCACCTTGTCAGCATAGATCTGGCATTTATGACAAGTTCGGGAGTGTTGGTAACAATCGGCTTCCATTGTGGACCAGAAATATCCTGCCCGAAGGATTTTCTTAGCCATGGTGTGCCCACTGGAATGTGTTCCAAATGTACCTTCATGCAGTTCCATCATGATTTTCTCAGCTTCAGCCTTATCCACACAACGCAGCAGAGTCGAATCATGATTCCGTTTGTAGAGAATGCCGTTGCTGAGGAAGAATTTTGCAGCAAACCTCCTCATGAACTTCTTATCATTGACAGACGCACCTTCAGGGTATTCCTGAGCTTCCAAGTACCTCTTCACCTCATGATACCAGGGTTTTTCAGTCACCTTTTCAGCCTCGAGCTCGCAGCAGTATGCCGGTTCATCCAACTTCCAGATTATGATTCGGGGAGCCTCATTGTCCCATTTAACTTTGAACATTGAAGACATCGTGGCTAGTGCGTCCGCTAGCTGATTCTCCTCTCTGGGGAAATGCTCAAAAGTTATCTCTTCAAAGTGAGGGAGCAAGGTCGACACATACTCCTTGTAAGGAATAAGATTCGGGTGTTTCGTATCCCACTCGCCTTTGATCTGATTGATCACGAGAGCGGAATCTACGAAAACACTTAGAAATTTGATCCTTAAGTCGATTGCAGCTTGTAAACCCATGATACATGCCTCATATTCTGCCATGTTGTTGGTGCAGCTGAAACATAATCGGGCGGTGAGTGGAGTATGAGTCCCCTTGGGAGATATGATTACAGCGCCGACGCCGTTACCCAAAGCATTGGAGGCTCCATCAAAATGCATAGACCATCGGGATCCTTCCTCAGGTCCTTTATCCGGTCCAGGTACTTCACAGTCAGTTACCACCATGATGTCTTCGTCCGGAAAATCAAAGTTTAATGATTGGTAATCGTCCACAGGTTGATGTGCCAAATGATCCGCCAGTATACTTCCCTTAATTGCTTTCTGGGTTGTATACTGGATATCATATTCTGTCAAGATCATTTGCCATCTCGCTATTCTTCCAGACAGAGCGGGCTTTTCAAATATGTACTTTATGGGATCCATCTTTGAAATCAATAAAGTAGTGTGAGTCAGCATATACTGTCTCAGCCGGCGAGCAGCCCATACAAGAGCGCAGCAAGTTTTCTCAAGCAGTGAGTAACGAGACTCACAGTCGGTAAACTTTTTGCTCAAGTAATAAATAGCGTGCTCTTTTCGGCCAGACTCGTCATGCTGCCCCAGCACACACCCCATTGAATTATCAAGTACAGTCAAGTATAGTATCAGAGGTCTTCCTTCCATCGGTGGCATAAGAATGGGTGGCTCTTGGAGATATTCCTTTATCCTTTCAAAGGCGGCCTGACATTCATCATTCCAGCGTACTACTTGATCTTTCTTCAGCAATTTGAAGATTGGCTCACAAGTAGCAGTCAGATGCGAGATGAATCGAGCAATATAATTCAGTCGTCCTAGGAAACCTCTGACTTCTTTCTCTATTTTTGGAGTCGGCATCTCCTGAATAGCTTTAACCTTGGCAGGATCCACCTGAATACCTTTATCACTTACAATGAAACCTAGCAACTTTCCGGATCTTACCCCAAAGGTGCATTTGTTGGGATTCAACCTCAGCTTGTATAACTTGAGTCGGTCAAACAACTTCCTCAGATGGTCAAGGTGCTCCTCCTCAGTTTGAGACCTTGAAATCATGTCATCAACGTATACCTCAATTTCATGATGGATCATATCATGAAACAAAGCAACCATGGCACGTTGATAGGTTGCCCCATCATTTTTCAACCCGAATGGCATGACCTTATAACAGAAGGTGCCCCACTGAGTCACAAAGGTAGTCTTCTCCATATCTTCCGGAGCCATCTTAATTTGATTATACCCTGAAAAACCATCCATGAAGGAGAACACCTTGTGTTGAGCTGTATTGTCAACAAGGACATCAATGTGAGGTAGGGGGAAGTCATCCTTGGGGCTGGCCCTGTTCAAATCCCGGTAGTCGACACACATTCTGACTTTACCGTCTTTCTTTGGTACTGGCACCACATTGGCAACCCACTGAGGGTAAGAAGTTACTGCAAGGAATCCGGCATCAAACTGCTTCATAACCTCGGCCTTGATCTTTTCAGACATCTCTGGACGCATCCGTCGGACTTTCTGCTTTACCGGAGGGCAATCTTCTTTGGTTGGCAGGTGGTGAACTACAATGTCGGCATCCAAACCAGGCATATCTTCATAGGACCAAGCAAAAATCTCCATGTAGTCTTGTAGCATCTGGATCAATCGTTGCTTCACGCTGAGCTCTAGATTGGCACCAATCTTGACCTCTTTCCTATCTGTCTCAGTACCCAGGTTAATTGTCTCCACAGGCTCTTCATGTGGTTGAATAGCCCTCTCTTCCTGTAGTAGCAGTCTTGCGAGTTCACCAGGCACTTCGCAATCATCTTCACCTTCGTCTTCGGCCAAGTTGATCGGATTTTCGAAGTCATAACTGGCGGTAGCAGAGCTGTTACCAGTAAGATCCAGAGTGGATTGAAACCTGTATAAGTGAGTGTGTGTAAATACAGCTGTTTTGCAATATATATAACAGAAAGGAAAAGAGCAAAAGATTTGAAATGCAACAAACGTCCAATGTTTTGATTGATGATATATGAAAATGTCATACAAAAAGCCCTCACAAATGGAGCTACGATGCCCCGGGTAGGACACCGAGCCAACAAAGTTTTAACATATTGTTTGTTACAAATTGGAAATCAAAAGGAATCAATTACTGCGTGACAAATGTGATAGGGGTAAAATCCTTTGCCATCCAGTTGCTTGGTCCGTTGCTGGTAGTCGGGTAGATCCAACTGTCAAACTCAGCTTCCTCCACATCCTCCTCGATAGCATTCACCCTTGAGCTGGAAATAAACACCGGAGCCTTTCCGATCTTCTCTTTGCGCACCACCTTCTGAGCCTATGCAGTAAAGCCTAGCCCAAACTTGTCGTTCTTCTGAGTGAAGTCAGGAAGCTGACCCCAGTGTGCACAATTGCCTTTCTGCACCACAGCCCGGGCATCCCTTAGGGAAGCCATCTTCAAGGAACCATTCTTTTCGGCCATTGTCTCTGCAGCTGCTGAAATTGGATGCACCTCCTCGAAATGCTGGAAGGGGGTTTCAATGAACTCTCCGTCCATCTCGATGTACCTGAAGGAATTCAAATGGCTCACCATATACTCCTCTTCTCCTTGCACAGTGACGATCTTCCCCCTGACGGGATACTTCAGCTTCTGGTGCAAGGTGGAGGTCACTGCCCCAGCTTTATGGATCCAAGGTCGACCCAGCAGACAAGAGTACGATGGACGTATATCCATCACGTAAAAGGTAGAGTCAAACACTTGAGAGCCCACACGAATAGGGATGTTAACCTCTCCATGAACCATCCTCTTGGAACCGTCAAAGGCCCTGACGATGATATTGTTGGGTTTCAACTCCAGGCCTTCATAATCCAGGCGATCCAAAGCCTTTTTCGATAGAACATTCAAGGAAGAACCAGTATCCACCAATACATGTGCCAGAGTAGTGCCCCTGCATTCAATAGAGACATGCAGGGCATCATTGTGGTCTCTCCCTTTTGCGGTCAGGTCAGCATCTGAAAAACCCAAGCCGTTGTCCGCTGTCAGATTCGCTATGCAGTCAGTGAACTGGACTGCAGACGTCTCTTGCGGCACATGGGCCGTCTTGAGAAATGAGATTAAGGCCTTAGCATGGGCCTCGGAGCATAGCAATAAGGAAAGCAGGGAGATCTTGGAGGGTGTATGCCCCAACTGCTCGACAACATTAAAATCACTTTTCTTTATTATTTTCAGAATCTCCTCCATTTCTTGTCGGGAGGCCTCAGCATTTATGGGTATCGGCGCCTCCATCCGGGCAGGCTCTTCTTCAATCCCTTTGCCCCGAGCATTTGATGACTCGGCAGCAGGGGAAACAATTTGATCCGCAACAGGACTAGGTAAACTTGTAGGTTTTATGAGGAGGGGTTTTCGAATAGCGGGCGGCGCAATGTCAGGCGAGAAGAGCCTGCCACTGCGGGTGACCTTGGCTGGACCAGTGATATCGCAGATACTGGCACTAGCGTCGAATTCTTGCTTGATTCCATTTACATACACGTCTGCCCCATAATGCCAGGGGACAACTTTATCAGATACGTAGGAGAGGGGTCCCGGAACAGTAATGATCACAGGCGCAACTGTCAAGATTTGAACAGGCTTCTTTGGGGGAGCCTTGATTGGATTTTTGAAGATGGTAATTACAGAAACTTCTTTCATTGGAACCAATTGAACAACAGTCTTTTTGAATAGAATCTCCTTGCTATCCATTAGGCCTTGGATGCCTAGCCTTAGCAAGGGACAATCAGATAGGGAAACAGCACAAAATAGGCAACCTTCACCGCAACCCGGAAATAAACCGGCCCGCAGTAGGTTCTTCTTAACAGTCTTCAGAGGGGTAACAACTTCATCTATCGAAACAACGTACACTTCTTCCTCAACGACATTTACCCTATGCTGGGGCATAGGAGCCGTTACAACATTTGGTCTTTCCGGCGCTTCAAACTGAATTTCTTTCGCGTCGATCAGATCTTGCACTTTGTTTCTCAAGGCCCAGCAATCATCAGTAGTGTGCCCGGGACTATCAGAATGATAAGCACACCGGGCATTTGGGTTGTATTTAGGAGACGCAATGTTGACGACCTTAGGAGCTTCTTTGAGGGTCACCAGGTTGGTGGATAATAGTTGGGGTAAAATTTGAGATAATGTCATACTTAGTCGGGTATACTGCCTCTTGGGCCTTTCGCTTCTTTGTTGATTATACTGCTGAGGAGCAGCAACAGGTTTGGAGATGACCAAAGCATTGACGGCTTGGCGACTTTCGGGCTTGACTTGTCTTCTAGGGCCATAGACGGCACTTGCTTCTTTCTTAAACGGCCTCTTCTCAGCACTTGTAGAGGCAGCCTTCTGTATCTTACCTGACCTGATGCCAGCTTCAATTCTCTCTCCTGTTAATATCAAATCTGTAAATCCAGCGGAGGAGTTACCAACCAAATGATTGAAAAACGGACCAGACAACGTCCCCAGAAACATATCAACCAGCTCTCTATCAGTCAATGGAGGCTGCACCCTGCCAGCCAAATCTCTCCATTTTTGAGCGTATTCTTTGAACCCTTCACCCGTCCCTAGAGACATACCTTGAAGTTGGGTACGTGTAGGAGCGAGATCAGAATTGTATTGGTATTGTCTGTAGAATGCGGTTGCCATATCCTCCCAGTGCCGGATGCTAGCTCCATCCAATTGGTAGAACCATTCAAGCTGTGACCCCGAGAGGCTATCTTGGAAGAAGTGAATCCAGAGGTTCTTATCCGCCGTGTAAGGTTGGATTTTCCTTACGTACGACCTTAGATGCAACTTTGGGCAGGAGACCCCATCATACTTGGCGAAGGCAGGCGCCTTAAACTTGTGTGGAATGACTACCCCAGAAGATAACCCCAAATCTCCGAAATCCAGTCCTGGCACATTCTGAATTTCCATGGCGCTCAAGCGGTCCTCCAATTGTTTGTATCTGTCAGCAGCAGGCGGGTACTGTTCGTCGTTATAGTCCGTCTCGTTGTCGGAGACTGCGGGACTAGGAGCTCCTCCCCCTTGGGGACTGTTTTTCTCAGCAGAAGAAGTGGTTGGATCAGCTTCATTGTGGAGTGTGTTCCCAAATCGGCGTCCGGTGTTGAACAATGCGGTCCTCTTTTTCTTCTTCTTCTTCATGAGTAGAGTCTTCAACTCTTGCTGACCTTGGGCTAGGCTTAGGACCATCTCTTGAAACTGTGCACTTTGGGCCTGAAGGGCCTTGATTTCTTGCTCACTGGATGATTCTGGATTCATGATGACTGTTCTCACAAACAGCGAAGAAAATTAAGCAACCTGCGAAATAGGGTACCTGCTATGCATATGGTGCAATGGAATGCGTATGTATGCAATGCATTCAAGGATTTAGAATATTCAAAATTTGTTGTAGACAAAAAGGGAACGCACATCATATTAATAAGGAGAAATTCGTTAGTACATAAATGCCTCATGGGCCAAATATTACAAAATAACTCCCTAAGGTAAAAAGACATTGCGCATCCTCTTTGGCGCGATGTAGGTGTTGAGATTCCTTTCCTCGTGCAGCAGGCGGGTGAGTTCCAGGACCTTCTTTTCACTATCATGTAGACTGGTCTCAAGAGAATTCCGTTCTTCCTTAAGCTGGACCCAGCTCTTCTGCATTTCTTCCCAGGAGGTGGGCATGTCAGGATGTTGAATGGTGTAGGATGCTTCTCCTTCCAAGACTTGTTCTTTGATCACAGGAAGCATATGAGGATAAGGCATCACTAATTTCTGGGAGCGGGCTCGTACCCACTTGAGGTAAGGTTCCAACGGGATGGAGTTCCGGTGCCCCAATGTCTTGCTGTCTATCCTACTTGGCATCCTCCAAGCCCTGATAAATCTCTGACGAAGTCCTTGAGTATCGTTGTCGAAGTCAAAAACTATGTCGGGAATTAACATGTCATGAAGGCCATCTTTCCGAGCATAACCAAACTGTCTCCAAGCCAGGCATGGGTTGTAAGTAATACCTCCTTTGATTCCAAATAAAGGAACATTAGGGTACTCCCCACAACGATCAATGATAGTGATGCCTTCCCTAGACCTAGGGCACCAATGTATATCTGCATGTGTGAGAGTCATTAACCGTTGTGACCATCTCAAACCCCGCTCGTTCTTCAAAACTGATTGTGGAAGATGCGAAATAAACCACCTTCCCAAGAGAGGAGTGCAACACATAAGGACACCCCTTCTTCTCATGGTTCGAGTGTAACATGAGTGAAGGATGTCCCCCAACAGTGTAGGTATAGGATTCCTGGTCATAAAGATCTGGACAGCACTGATATCAATAAGCTGATCTGGGTTAGGGAACAACACCAAACCATAGACAAGGAGGGCCACAACTTCTTCAAAAGCTCGTAGGTCCAGAAAATTCCAACATTCTTGGGCTTTTTCAAACAGAAACTTGGCTAAGAACCCTTTGATACCACTTCTAACTTCCCAATGTCCCTTGAGGTCAGATGTCTGTAGGTGCAAGGCTTTAGCAATCTCTTCAAGCTTGGGTTCCTCTTCCGTAACGTTGTAGGGTAGTTGATCAAGGATAGGGACCTTCAGAAGTCGGGAGAACTCTTCCAATGTAGGCACCAACTGATAATCCGGGAAGGTGAAGCAGTGATGCAGAGGGTCAAAGAATTGGAACAGGACCTTTATCAAGTCCTCCTCAATGTTGGTGTTAACCAAGTTGATGAGTCTCCCATGTCTCTCACTGAATGAAGAACCGTCGGGAATCCTGGACAGAAGTTCCTTAAGCTGAGGAGGGATCTTTACAAGGCTAATCTGAATTGTCTTTCTGCGAGCAGTTTCCATGTCCTATAAAACAAGAACAAAGATGAAGATTCGAAACCCTTGAAATGGTTAGTCAATGCTCATGATGTTTGTATGATGTAATGATGTGGTGATTAAATGCACTATAAACATTCACAGAGGCAAAACATGGTAAGGCATACAAGTCACACCAACCCTTAGAGTTTAGGCGTGCATGGGGTCTGGGTATTACCCTCTTGAAGTTTGGTGGGCTCAACCTGTCCTATCAAAAGTAACCGGGTTCTAAAGGTCCCAATATCACTGGATTGCTTTCATTGTTCATCGTTTCGATTTAGCCACTGAACTGGCGACCGAAATATTCCAGGAAAGCAAACCTCAATTGAGTGTAGTATCGAGTATCAACCAACCTCGGACTGCACCAAAGTCAGTTATCTCACTACCCCTAAAAGGCCAAGATGGTTCAATTAAGGTTCCTAAGGTCAGTTGATGCTTCATGACACCACGCGGCGGCCCCGTACTCTCCTTGACTGAACTCAAGGGTTACCGGTACACACCAAAGTGCCACATCAACGTAGCAGACTGCTTCAACCATGTCGGTATACCCCGCACAGTTCCCTCACAGCCTTGTTGCTACTTTCTAAGAAGGTATCCCCAGATCCGGGTTAGGATCTATAAAACTCCGATACAAAGCCCACAAATGTAAAAGCAAACAAGACAATCAATTGAAAACAAAGGTGATCTAAACCCTAAGGTTACTCCACTTTTAAGCAGTATCCCCAGCAGAGTCGCCAGTTCTGTGATACGGTGGGAGAACTGACTCGAGGTTTTGCGTTTGTATTCGCAAATGTTACGGTTAGCAAGAGTCGCCACCGACTTTTTATTTTATCCTAAGGAAAGGTTAAAAAGCACAGCAAAAACCTTTTGAGATGTTTTCTTGGGTTCGGGGAGTAGATTATAGAAAGGGAAGGTATTAGCACCCTTTCTATCCATGGTTATCCATGGGCTCTTAGTTACTTGCTTAGATCACTTGCCTTTTGTTTTCAATTGTCTTAAATGGTGCTTGAGTGTGTGGGTTTTGAAAATGTTTTTGAAAAGAGGCCAATGTGGTGGCAACCTTTGTAATGATCCATGTGGGGATGTATACAAAGGTGTATGTATTTTGAAAAAGTTTTCATTTGTTTTTTGGAAGTTTGTTTTGAAAGCGTAGTGATGTGTGATTTTGAAATTAGGCAAGTGTTTTGTTTTGCAAGTTTGATTCAAGTAACTAAGAGGTTATCTACTCCTAAATTTCTCAAAAGATTTATTGCTATGTTTTAACCCTTTTAACAAGTTCGTTCCACCATTGAATTTGGTGGACAATCTTGTGTTAGGATGTGAAAGGGATAGGCGCGGGTCATCGTTTAGACCATAATTGCAACGGCGTTAAATGTCTTTGGGCAATTTTCTTTAAGGGACTTGATCATTTGTTTTTTGTTTGTTTTTGAAAAGTTTTATCGAGGGACTATGATCATTCAAATTGTCTGCTTTGCCCAAAGAAGTTCAACATACAATATGGTCCATTTATTTGAAGGCAACAAAGTGGAGTACCCTAGGGGTGTTAGTGTGCAAGTGTGTTTTATTGCATACAAGAGTTTTTCTTTGAATTAGGTTTTTCTATTTCATTGATTTTATCTTGCCATACACGTCCTAATTACTAGCAATAAGAAGCGGAAATGTAAAATCCTACGCTATTACAATAATTGGGGGAGGGGGATACACATTTGTACATGGGGGGTTCAACGAGAAAAATAGACCAAAAAGAAAATAGCGAAAAATAAGATATATAGAGAGAGAGAGGGAGCCTGCGCGCTGTTGGGAGGCCATCAGAAGTTCTGACCCAGATCCGCTGTCAGATGATCAACCTGTTGGTGAAACTGGATGAGTCAGAACTTCTGACTCTAGAACCTGCAAAACAGAACCTTGTTAGTGGGGAAACCAGAAGTTCTGATTTCCCTGCGCTGCAAGACAAAAGTTTGTTAGTGGAGAACCCAGAAGTTCAGATTCTGCTGAAAAGGCAATAACTCTCAGAGGTTCTGATGTCATTGACAGCAAAACAGGCTTCAGATGTGCTAACGTCAAAGTCAGCACTTGGCTTTTTCCTGCACTAATCAGAACATCTGCAATCCTGTTGTTACTCCACAAAACAGAAAACATATTTGGAACAGATCCAGCAAAATAGCAAAATGTCTCAGAGGTCAGAATCACCAAGGTCACAGGCGAGTCCTAAACTGGCTCAGAACGTTATGAGGTATGAGAGTCCTCAGAACATAAACAGCAATAACATGAATATTTACATTATGTTACTTGAATATGCACAGCTGATGATGCTTAACAGTGTGGTGAGGGTCAGCAGGTGCTTACCTGACTTTCTGGAAAAATGGTGGGTGAAAGTTAGTTTTTGGTTCTGGTGGTGTTCTGGACAGATTTGGAAAAGGGGAAGTGAAGGTGTATACGTGTATAGGGTCAGAAGTTTGGAAAGAACATTTTTGGTTTATAGAAAAGAGCTGGGTGTTTGATGAAGTTGAAGGTGAGAAACTTAAAGTTATGAAACAAAGCTGGAAATTTTGGCAGAGTTTCAGAATGTTATGTTGCTAGGAGTTTCGTTTCTCTCTTATCAATTTTCTGTTTCTTTTCTTGAACTTATTGAACATCTTTTGCAGTGGTGAAAGCTCTCTATTTATAGGCAAAGTTCTTGTGGATGTCTTGAACATTTAAGGCGCCAACAGAGTTTGAATTTGTTCTTTGACAGAAATTCCTGGGAAGTTGTGATAACAGCTATCTTTCAGCCTAGGTAGCAGCAGCAGGCGTAGATTGGGGGAAGTGACCTCTGAAATGGGCGGTGGCGTGAAGACCCATGCCAGAATCTGTGCAAAAGCATTTTCCAAGCCACACGTGAATGCTCAGGAGTGGTTGGAAGCATTAATGGGCATTAAATGGTGACAAGACCTGTCAATACCAACATTCTGGTTGTTGAATCAGCAGCGTAAACCACGCTCTGGCCTTGGCTACCTGTTGTCTTAGCAAGCTCTGGAGATTCTCCTAGTTTTCTGGTACGTTCCTTGGATATACTTCTGGACAATCTGGACTTAGAGATTCTGTATCAATGTGACACCTATCCCTCTGACCTTTCATCTTCTGTCTTCAACCTGTTCTGAAGGAGCCTTTATACTTTCATATTTCTCTTGCATTCCTTTAGCAAGTTCTGACTGAGCTTGTGTAACTGCTGAAGGGGTATGTTCTGTTTGAGGCTTACACTCTGAACCACGTTTATAACTTCTGATTGAACTGATGTAGCTGCTGAAGAGACAACTTCTGACCATCCTGAGCCAAGCTTGCAACTTCTGACCGTCTTCATCTGGAATGGATCCAGAAGTTCTGAAGCGCTGATTTTTCCAAAAAACATTTATTTTAAAGAAACATTCTAAGCACTTAGAATTTGATTTTCCTCAAGATGAAAGCGTTGTTTCCGGAGTTTGTGAGACCATCTTGCTCTTGTAGGTGACTTGCTTGGGCAAAAGGATAACTCATGACTTGGATTTGTTCCAGGGGATTTTGAAAAATCTAAGATGGTTTCCTAAAGAAAGGGAGGGCAAATTTTGGGGTACAACAGCCGCCTTTTCAGGTTTTCGACTTGCCGGGTATACAGACTTTTTCATTTCATCCCTTCATTTTGCCCGAACCCTTTTGGTTCGACGGGAAGCCCTAATTTTTGCCTAGGCATGTCAGCCTAGCGGGTCTTTCTTATGCGTAGTATTTTTTTATTATGTCTGCATTGGCGGGGTGAGGGAGATCGTCACCATCCATATTGGTTAATATCATTGCTCCTCCTGAGAACACATGCTTAACCACAAATGGCCCTTCGTACGTAGGGGTCCATTTGCCCCTTGGATCACTCTGAGGAAGGATGATTCGCTTGATTACCAGATCCCCAACTCGATATTCCTGTGGTCTGACCTTTTTGTTAAATGCCCTGATCATCCGTTTCTGATACGTCTGACCATGACAGATAGCAGCAAGTCTCTTTTCATCAATGAGGTTGAGTTGATCAAGTCGTGTCTGGATCCAATCATCTTCGTTTAGATTTGCATCCTTCATTATCCGGAGAGAGGGTATCTGCACTTCGATCGGTAAGACTGCCTCCATACCATAAACCAAGGAAAAAGGAGTTGCCCCGGTTGACGTCCTAGTTGAGGTACGGTACCCGTGTAGAGCGAACGGTAACATCTCGTGCCAATCTTTATAAGTCACTGTCATCTTCTGCACGATTTTCTTGATGTTCTTATTTGCTGCTTCTACAGCCCCATTCATCTTCGGTCTGTAAGGAGAAGAATTGTGGTGCTGTATCTTGAACTGCTCGCAGAGCTCAGCGATCATCTTGTTGTTTAGATTGGTACCGTTGTCTGTAATAATCCGCTCTGGGATGCCGTACCGACAGATCAGGTTGTGCCGAATGAACCGTGCCACAACAGTCTTGGTTACCGTAGCATAGGATGCTGCCTCAACCCACTTCGTAAAATAATCAATCGCCACTAAGATGAAGCGATGTCCATTAGATGCCGTAGGTTTTATCTCGCCGATCATGTCTATGCCCCACATTGCGAACGGCCATGGCGCAGTTAGAACATTCAGGGGAACCGGAGGAACATGCACCTTGTCTGCATAGATCTGGCACTTGTGGCATGTCCTTGAATGTTGGTAACAATCAGCCTCCATTGTGGACCAGTAGTATCCTTCCCGTAGGATTTTCTTAGCCATAGTGTGTCCACTGGAATGCGTACCAAAGGTCCCTTCGTGTAGCTCTTCCATGATCCTTTCTGCTTCAGTCTTATCCACGCAACGCAGTAAGGTTGAATCATGGTTTCGCTTATACAAGATGTCGTTGCTAAGGAAGAACTTGGCTGCGAACCTTCTCAGGAATTTCTTATCATTGACAGAGGCACCTTCAGGGTATTCCTGAGCTTCCAAATATCTCTTCACCTCGTGGTACCAAGGCTTCTCAGTCACCAATTCAGTTTCGAGATCACAACAGTATGCCGGTTCGTCCAGTTTCCAGATGATGATCCGGGGAGCCTCATTATCCCATTTGACCTTGAACATTGAAGACATTGTAGCTAACGCGTCCGCTAACTGATTCTCTTCTCTTGGAAAGTCTTCAAAGGTTATCTCTGTGAAGTGGGGAATCAGGGTCAACACACATTCTCTGTAAGGAATCAGGTTTGGATGTTTCGTATCCCACTCTCCTTTGATCTGATTGATCACAAGAGCGGAATCTACGAAGACACTTAGAAATTTGATCCTTAGGTCGATCGCAGCTTGAAGACCCATGATGCACGCCTCATACTCCGCCATGTTGTTGGTATAGTTGAAACATAGCCGGGCAGTGAGTGGAGTATGAGTACCTTGTGGAGATATAATTATGGCGCCGATACCGTTTCCCAAAGCATTGGAGGCTCCGTCAAAGTGCATAGACCATCGGGATCCTGGTTCAGGTCCTTCATCCGGTCCAGGTACTTCACAATCAGTCACAATCATGATGCTTTCATCCGGAAACTCGAAGTTCATTGATTGATAATCATCTACAGCTTGATGTGCCAAGTGGTCTGCCAATACACTCCCCTTGATGGCTTTCTGGGTTGTGTACTGAATGTCGTATTCCGTCAAGATCATTTGCCATCTTGCAATTCTCCCAGACAGAGCAGGCTTTTCGAATATGTACTTTATCGGATCCATTTTTGAGATCAGCAAGGTAGTGTGAGTCAGCATATACTGTCTCAGCCGGCGAGCAGCCCATACCAAAGCGCAGCAAGTTTTCTCAAGCAGTGAGTATCGGGTCTCACAGTCGGTAAACTTTTTGCTAAGGTAATAAATGACATGCTCTTTTCGGCCAGACTCGTCATGCTGCCCCAGCACACACCCCATTGAATTGTCAAGCACTGTTAGATATAGTATCAGAGGTCTTCCTTCAACCGGTGGCATAAGGATGGGTGGTTCTTGGAGATACTCTTTGATTCTGTCAAAGGCAGCCTGACATTCATCGTTCCAACGTACTACCTGATCTTTCTTCAGCAGCTTGAAGATTGGCTCACAGGTAGTAGTCAGATGTGAGATGAATCGAGCAATGTAATTCAGGCGTCCTAAAAAGCCTCTGACTTCCTTCTCTGTCCTAGGGACTAGCATCTCTTGAATAGCTTTGACCTTAGCAGGGTCCACTTGAATACCTTTATCACTGACCATGAAGCCTAGCAACTTCCCAGATCTTACCCCGAAGGTGCACTTGTTCGGGTTCAATCTCAGTTTGTATAGTTTCAGCCGGTCAAACAACTTTTGCAGATGATCTAAGTGCTCTTCCTCAGTTTGGGACCTAGCGATCATGTCGTCCACATACACTTCTATCTCATGATGGATCATGTCATGAAATAAAGCAACCATGGCACGTTGGTAGGTAGCCCCAGCATTCTTCAACCCGAATGGCATGACCTTATAACAGAAGGTGCCCCACTGAGTAACGAATGTAGTCTTTTCCATGTCTTCAGGTGCCATCTTGATCTGATTGTAACCTGAAAAGCCATCCATGAAAGAGAATACCTTGTGCTGAGCTGTATTATCAACAAGGACATCAATGTGAGGTAAGGGGAAGTCATCCTTGGGGTTGGCCCTGTTCAGATCCCTGTAGTCGACACACATTCTGACCTTACCGTCCTTCTTAGGTACCGGCACCACATTAGCAACCCACTGAGGGTAAGAAGTCACTGCAAGGAACCCAGCATCAAACTGTTTCATGACCTCGGCTTTAATCTTCTCAGACATCTCTGGACGCATCCGCCGGACCTTTTGTTTAACTGGAGGGCAGTCTTCCTTAGTTGGCAAGTGATGGACCACAATATTGGTATCCAACCCGGGCATGTCTTCGTAGGACCAGGCAAAGATCTCCATATAATCATGCAGCATCCTGGTTAACCGTTGCTTCACGCTGAGCTCTAGGTTGGCACCAATCTTTACCTCTTTCCTGTCTGCCTCAGTACCCAAGTTTATTGTTTCCACTGGCTCTTCATGGGGTTGAATTGCCCTCTCTTCCTGAAGCAACAGTCTAGCAAGCTCGCCGGGCACTTCGCAATCATCTTCACCTTCGTCTTCGGCTAAGTTGATCGGATTTTCGAAGTCATAATTGGCAGTAGCAGAGTTGTTATCAGTGAGATCCAGAGTGGATTGAAACCTGTATGAGTGAGTGTGTGTGTAAATACAGCTGTTTTGCAAATTATGTAAAGGAAAAGAAAAGATAGAAAAGGAGCACAATATTTGCAATGCGAAAAATACGTCCAAGATTTTCATTCATGATATATGAAATGACAGTTTGTATGCCCTCACAAATAGAACCACAGTGCCTCGGGTAAGACACCGGGCCATAGAGTTTATCATTGTTTATTACAAAATAACGAAACAAAGAAATTTATTACTGCGTCACAAAGGTAACAGGGGTATGGTCTTTAGCAATCCAATTGTTCAATCCGCCTTCGGTCGTCGGATAGATCCAGCTGTTGAATTCAGCTTCGTCCACTTCATGGTCTTCCCCAACAGCATTCACTCCTGAACTTTTAATAAATACCGGAGGTCTTCCGATCTTCGCTTTCCTCATAGCTTTCTGACCTTCTGTGGTAAAACCCAGCCCAAGTTTATCAGTCTTCTGAGTAAAGTCTGGAAGTCTGCCCCAGTCGGCACTTTCACCCTTCTGAACCACAGCCCGGGCATCCTTTAGGGAAGCCATCTTTAAAGGAACACTTTCTTTTGTTGCTGTTTCTGCTGCTGCTGCAATTGGAAACACCTCCTGGAAATGCTGAAAGGGGGTTTCAATGAACTCCCCGTCCATCTCAATGTATCTGAAGGAGTTCAGGTGGCTCACCATGTATTCCTCCTCTCCCTGCACAGTGACGATCTTCCCTCTGACGGGGTACTTCAGCTTTTGATGCAAGGTAGAGGTCACTGCCCCAGCCTTATGTATCCAAGGTCGACCCAATAGACAAGAGTAAGATGGACGGATATCCATCACATAAAAAGTGGAATCGAACACCTGAGAGCCCACACGAATCGGAATGTCAACCTCTCCATGAACCATCCTCTTTGAACCATCAAAGGCCCTGACGATGATATTGCTGGGTTTTAATTCCAGGCCTTCACAGTCTAAACGATCCAAAGCCTTTTTGGGCAGCACATTCAAAGAAGAACCAGTATCCACCAACACATGTGCCAAGGTAGTGCCCCTGCATTCGATAGAGACATGCAGAGCATCATTATGGTCTCTTCCCTTCGCAGTCAGATCAGCATCTGAGAAACCCAAGCCATTGTCTGCCGTCAGACTTGCTACGCAATCCGTGAACTGGACTGCAGATGTCTCATGTGGCACGTGGGCTGTCTTGAGGAACGAGATTAAGGCCTTGGCATGGGCCTCGGAGCACAGCAATAAAGAGAGCATGGAGATTTTAGAGGGCGTATGCCCCAGCTGTTCCACAACATTGAAGTCACTCTTCTTTATAATTTTTAGAATCTCCTCCATCTCTTGTTGGGAGGCCTCAGCAGTTATCGGTGCAGGTGCCTCCATCTGGGCAGGCTCAACTTCAACTCCTTTGCCCCGAGCATTGGATGACTCGGCAGCAGGAGAAACAACTGGATCAGCAGCAGGAACAGGTACACTTGCAGGGGTCATGAGAAGCGGTCTTCGGGCAGCAGGTGGTGCGATGTCAGGCGAGAAGAGCCTGCCACTGCGGGTAACCTTGGCTGGGCCAGTAATGTCACAAATGCTGGCGGCATCATTGAACTCTTTTTTAATCCCGTTTACATATACATCTGCCCCATAATGCCAGGGGACAGCTTTGTCAGATACATAGGGCAGGGGCCCTGGAACAATGATAATAACAGGCGCAACGGTCATGATTTGGACGGGCTTCTTCGGGAGAGCCGGGATCGGATTATTGAAGATAGTCACCACAGAAACTTCTTCCACTGGGACCAACCGAACAGCAGACTTCTTGAATAGAATCTCCTTGCTATCCATTAAGCTTTGGATGCCTAACTTTAGCAAGGGACAACCAGATGGGGACACAGCACAGAACAGGCAACCCTCACTACAACCCGGAAATAAACCGGCCTGCAGTAGGTTCTTCTTGACAATCTTTAGAGGAGTGGCTAGATCATCCACAGAAACAGCATAAACGTCTTCATCAACAGCATTTACCCCATGTTGAGGCATAGGGGCAGTAACTACATTCGGCTTCGCAGGCGCTTCGAACTGTATCTCCTTTGCGTCGATAAGGTCTTGCACCTTATTTTTTAACGCCCAACAGTCATCAGTAGAGTGCCCCGGGCTATCTGAATGGTAGGCACAACGAGCATTCGGGTTGTACTTGGGAGATGCAGTATTTGGAAACTTCGGCGCCTCCCTGACAGTCACTAAATTGGTTGAGAGCAACTGTGGCAGGATCTGCGACAATGTCATGCTTAAACGGGTGAATTCTCTCCGGGGTCTTTCAACCTTCTGAGGATTAGTTGGCCGAGGAGCGGCAGCAGGCTTAGCAATCATTACCGCACTGACAGATTGGCGGTGCTCATGTCTCTCTGATTTCCTGGAACCATATACGGCACTAGACTCCTTCTTGAAGGGTTTCTTCTCAGAACCAGGCGATGTACCCTTCGGAATTTTTCCAGACTTTAACCCAGCTTCAATCCTCTCTCCAATCAAGATCAAATCAGTGAACCCAGCAGAAGAATTCCCAATGAGATGGTTGAAAAACGGCCCAGATAGGGTCCCCAAGAACATGTCCACCAACTCCCGATCAGTCAACGGCGGCTGCACCCTGCCAGCCAGGTCTCTCCACTTCTGAGCGTACTCCTTAAAACCTTCGCTTGCACCTAACGACATACCCTGGAGTTGGGTACGTGTGGGGGCAAGGTCGGCATTATATTGATACTGCTTATAGAAAGCAGTAGCCAACTCCTCCCAGTTACGAACCTTGGTCCCATCCAGCTGATAGAACCATTCGAGATGAGTCCCTGAAAGACTCTCCTGGAAGAAGTGGATCCATAGATTCTTATCCGCAGAGTACGGCTGAATTTTCCGAACATAGGACCTTAGATGCAGCTTGGGACAAGACGCCCCGTCATATTTGGAGAAGGATGGTGCTTTGAACTTGTGGGGGATGATCACACCAGTTGACAAACCCAGATCTCCGAAATCCAGCCCAGGTACCTGTTGAACCTCCATAGCTTTCAACCTATCCTCCAGTTGCTTGTATCTGTCGTCTGCAGGAGGGTACTGCTCTTCATCAAAATCTGTCTCGTTGTCGGAGACTACCGGACTAGGGACCTTTACTTCTGCCTGAGAAGGACTCTTGCCAACAGAAGAACCAGCCTCTTCATGCTGCAGAGTATTGCCAAACCTTCGGCCCGAGTTGAACAGAACAGTTCTTCTCTTCTTCTTTTTCTCCTTCTTCAGGAGCATAGCCTTCAGTTCTTCTTGGCCCTGGGCCAAACCCTTGATTAATTCTTGGAATTGTGCATTCTGCACTTGAAGAGCCTTGATTGATGTCTCAGTTGATGCAGATTCGGGATTCATGATGCTGAAATAAACAGCGAAGAACTGTAAGCAACCTGAAAAGAGGAAAAACCTGCTATGCACATGATGAATGAGATGTGGTTATGCAATGCATTCAAGGGTTCGAAAATTCAACTTTGTTGTAGACAAAAAGGAACACACGTTATCATTAAGGAAATCATTGTTTAATACATCAAAGCCTCATGGGCAAAAGTACAAAAATCAAATCAATCCCAAAATACACTGCGCATCCTCTTTGGAGCTATGTAAGTGTTGAGATTCCTCTCCTCATGCAACAGACGGGTGAGCTCCAAGACCTTCTTTTCACTGGCATGTAGACTAGTCTCAAGAGAATTCCTTTCCTCCTTAAGCTGGATCCAGCTCTTCTGCATCTCTTCCCAAGATGTGGGCATATCAGGGTGCTGAATAGTATGGGACACTTCTCCTTCCAAGACTGGTTCTTTGATTACCGGGAGCATGTGAGGATAAGGCATCACTAACTTCTGGGAGCGGGCGCGTACCCACTTGAGATAAGGCTCCAAAGGGATGGAGTTCCTGTGCCCCAGTGTCTTGCTGTCTATCCTACTTGGCATCCTCCAGGCTCTGATAAATCTCTGGCGAAGTCCTTGAGTATCGTTGTCGAAGTCAAAAACTATGTCAGGAACTAACATGTCATGGGGACCATCCCTCCGAGCATAACCAAACTGTCTCCAAGCCAGGCATGGGCTATAAGTAATACCTCCTCTGATTCCAAGTAAAGGAACATTAGGGTACTCCCCGCAACGATCGATGATAGTGATATCTTCTTTGGACCTAGGGCACCAATGTATATCTGCATGCGTAAGAGTCATCAACCGTTGCGACCATCTCAAACCCCGCTCATTCTTCAAGACTGATTGTGGAAGGTGCGAAATAAACCACCTTCCCAGGAGAGGAGTGCAACACATAAGGACACCTCTTTTTCTCATGGTTCGAGTGTAACATGAGTGAAGGATGTCCCCCAGCAACGTAGGTATAGGATTCCTGGACATAAAGATCTGGACAGCACTGATATCAATAAGCTGATCTGGGTTAGGAAACAACACCAAACCATAAACAAGGAGGGCCACAACCTCTTCAAAAGCTTGCAAATCAAGGGAGTTCCAACATTCAAGGGCTTTTTCAAACAGAAACCTGGCTAAGAACCCTTTGATACCACTTCTAACTTCCCAATGTCCCTTGAGGTCAGATGACTGTAGGTGCAAGGCTTTAGCAATCTCTTCAAGCTTAGGTTCCTTTTCTGTACCGTTGAAGGGTAGCTGATCAAGGATAGGGATCTTCAGGAGCCGGGAGAACTCCTCCAATGTAGGTACCAACTGATAGTCCAAGAAGGTGAAACAGTGATGCAGAGGGTCAAAGAATTGGAACAGGACCTTGATCATATCTTCCTCAATGTTAGTGTTGACCAAGCTGATGAGACTTCCATGTCTTTCACTGAATGAAGAGTTCTCGGGAATCCTGGATATAAGCTCCTTAAGCTGAGGAGGGATCCTTACAAGACTGATTTGAATTGTCTTTCTACGAACAATTTCCATGTCCTACAAAATAAGAACAAAGATGAAAATTCGAACCCCTGAAATGGTTAGTCAATGCATATGATGCTGGATGATGTCATGATGCTATGATTAAACACACCACAAATATTTACAAAGACAAACATGTAAGGCACACAAGGCACACAAGACAAGCCCTTAAGGTTTAAGGCCAGCATGGGGTCTGGGTGGTACCCTCTTGAAGTTGGTGGGTTCAACCTGTCCTAATCAAAGTAACCGGGTTCTAAGGTTCCCAATATCACGAGATTGCTTTCATTGTTCATCGTTTCGATTTAGCCACTGAACTGGCGACCGAAATATTCCAGGAAAGCAACCCTCAATTAAGTGTAGTATCGAGTATCAACCAACCTCGGACTGCACCAAAGTCAGTTATCTCACTACCCTAAAGAGGCCAAGATAGTTCAATTAAGGTTCCTAAGGTCTGTTGATGCTTCACGACACCACGCGGAGGCCCCGTACTCTCCTTGACTGAACTCAAGGGTTACCGGTACACACCAAAGTGCCACATCAACGTAGCAGACTGTTTCAACCATGTCGGTATACCCCGCACAGTTCCCTCACAGCCTTGTTGCTACTTTCTAAGAAGGTATCCCCCAGATCCGGGTTAGGATCTATAGAACTCCCAAGACAATACCCACAATTTAAAGCAAGCAAAGAAAGCAATTGAAAACACAGTTATGAACTATCCCTAAGGTACACCTCACTTTATAAAAGGTCCCCAGCAGAGTCGCCAGTTCTGTGATCGGTGGATCTGGAACTGACTGTTTAACGCTGGTTCGCGAAATGTCGCGGAAGCAAGAGTCGCCACCGTCTTTTATTTTCTCCAAATGGAAAGGACAAAAGCACAGAAAAATTCCTTAAAGAGATTGCTCTCGGTTCGGGAGGTAGATTATAGAAAGCGAAGGTGTTAGCACCCTTTCTATCCATGGTTATCCATGGGCTCTTAGATACTTGCTCATTTGTGTTTTCAAAATGGTTTGTTTGCTTTTCAACTGTGGGTTTTAAAAAGTTTCTTTGAAAATTCCAGTTCGACTCTTGTATCGGTCCTCAAGAGTGTTTGAAAAATTGCTTTCGAAAGATTTTTGAAAATGTGTTGGTGTGAAAAGTATTTTTTGAATTTTGTTTTGAGATTTAGAGCAAGTATCTAGAGTCGTCTATCCACCCTAAGGAATTCGTCTGTGTAAATGTCCTTTAAAGTAGTGCCATCCCACCATTGAGAGGTAGGTAGCACCACCGTTGGAGGTATTCGGGTCAATTCGAGGTTCGGGACATGGTGATCACCAGAGCAATGGGAAGACACCTTAGAAGCTACCCTCATGCCAGGTTCCCGGATCATGAGGACTTACTAAGACATCCTCTACTCGACGATCACCTTTCGAGGCAAGGCAACCGTGAGGCGTACCCTAGGGGTGGTGTGTGATTTGTGTGTCGTTTTCAGATATTTTGTCTTTTGTCATGTCATGGTGATCTACGCGTTTATTTTTATTTTAAGTCATTCATTCTTGCATGCTTTGTTTAACAGTTAAAAGTATTTGCGGAAAAGTAAATTCTAAGCTATTACAAATGGCGCGGGTCCACATCGCCAAAAATAACCAGGACCCGATTTGACAGAAAGGTAAATAAAGCAAATAAAGTAAAATGCGAGAAGTAATTAAAACGTTACAAGGCTTCGGGAGAGATACATAATTATTCAAGCGAAATAAAATAAATATGCGAAATTAAATTGAAACGAGGGTGTTGGACCCTTTTGCAAAAATTAAATTAATGAATTAATTAATTAAGATTAAAAGAAAGCGAGAATTTGTTTTTGGTATTTTTAGGATTTAATGAAAAAAGAGAATTAATGAAAATTAAAATTGAATGCAAACCCTAATTCTAGCGGCTTTTAAATTTGTTATGAAAATATTAAAATATAACCTAAATTAAACCTAATTTTTTTTATGTACAATTTAATTATGAAAATAAATAAAATAAGCAATATTATTGTGAAAAAAGAAAAATCAAAAGGAATAAAACAATTTAAACCTAGTTCTATATTTTTTAGATTTTTTTATTAAAAGAATTAAACATTAACACCCTAATTTAAATTAATTTATTTACATGCAATTTGTTTATGAAAATAATTAAAATAAAGTATTTATTATATTTTTTCATCTTTTCTGATTTTTATGCATTTTTTATATTTATGAAAAATTATTAATTAAATCAAAACAATAAAGCAAAATAAAACAATAATTGAAAATAAAACATAAAGAAAAATATAGAATTTGCAAACCAGGGGGGGTGGAAGTCCCAATTTAGGAGGTATGGGCTCAGCAATCTGGCCCATTTAGCTTTGGCCTCGTTGGACTTTTTAGAATCACGTGTGGTGCGTTGACTAGGGCGTAGCGTGTTCTTTGAATCCATGCCCTTGATTTGATCTCCCAGGACGCGTGGCTGGCTTGATGATGAGGGAATATGATGGTCTTCAACGTAAGCGCTGCATAGGATTTGTTATGGAAAAATAATATTGAAATATGTAAGACCTGGGGCTAAAACCCAGGTCACATACCTTGCCAATCAACACGTTTGCCACTGAAGCACGCTGTTCATCTGTATATTAATATAACAACTAAATATTATAAGAGAAAATGGTTAGTGGCCTTGGAAACGCGCGCGAGATTTAAACGGACCAACTGATTCCTGCCACGACATCATCTTCTTCGTGGCCTTTTTTATTTTTCTGAAACAAGCATATAAAGCAACGGTTTTAAACGCGTTTCCTTAGGCCAGCTATTGAAAAATAGCGATTAGCTCTCAAGCGTTCATAAATTGAGCGTGATAGTTGCGTCTTCTTCGTCCAGATGCGATGAGTTGGATGGTGGTGGTCTCAAGGGCTAATTTTGCCTCGTTTCAAAAGCCCTAATTTCAAGCTTCTTGAACCCTAAAAAACTCTAATGGTGGATTCACGTAGGGTGCATAAAAATACAATCAAATAGTTTGGTTATCTTCATAATCATTCAAGGAATAAGAATCAATAATTGAAATGCCATAAAAATGCCTAAATTTCAAAGTATGATTATGAATTTTTCACGAAACATCTTGCATTCTTTATACCAATTCCTCGCGTCTGGATTGTTGTTTTTGATTGGAACGTGATCAATGGTCTCCAAGGAAGCTATTGGAATGAAAATTAGGTCTTGAATCGCTCTCTAACCTTGTTTTCAGAATTGACTTTTTGAGAGAAATTTCCAAGTTTGTTCTTAGCTCTTCTGCGCAGCTTTGTGTCCCTTGTGATTAGGGTTATGATTATGCTTATGTACTAAGTGCATTAGGTCAACAATATTGATCCAAATCTCTTGTATTCATGAATTGAAGATTTGATTTTTTAAGGATCTTTTTTCAATCTTTTTCAAGTGTTCTTTGTTCTCAATCATGCCAATCAATCCAAATCTTTCCTAATTTGCATATGCACGAAATATTGATGATATAATGTGCACAAAAAGATTGAAAAAACTTAGGTTAGCATTTTTCATGTATTTATTTTAATTTAAGTGAATTATTATTAATAAAAATCCAAATAAATAAATAAAAATGAAATAAGACTTCCCTTTGGGCCAAGTAGTCGTGCATATGTCATGGATGATGAATCATGGAAGAAAAATGGGCCCATTAGCAATTTTAGGTTATTTGAAGTAGTGTTGACTTTTCAAAATATCCAAAAATTTCCCAACTTCCACAAGGCATAACTTGCTCGATTGTTAAGCTTTTCTCATGTTCTTAGACATTTTGGAAAGGTCTTTGAGTCCTTTAACCAATGCCTTTGGTCCCATGTCATTTTGATTTACCAATATCAAGTTATGGCCTTTGACGTAAAGTCCCTTTTTGTTGACTTTTGAAAATGACCTATAATGTTGAAATTGATAACTTTTTTGTGAGAGCATTTCTTGGACTTGAAGTATGAAGATGAGTTGTAGGAAATGTCTTTCTCTTCAAAATGAGCTTTGGATGGAATTTTTCTGATAATCCATGTGAAAGTTATGCCCTGGTCAATTTCAGTTGACTTTTTCAGCTGTCCAAATAAGGAAACTTTTGCATCTTTGATGATTTCTGAGCCAAATTTTGAGAATCATGATCAAGCATTGATCAAATGATGTTTGTGGATTCAAAATGATATGTTGACCAAAAATTTGAACTTTTGACTGTCAAATGACCATTTTGCCCCTACAGTTGACTGTAGTGCAATTTAGGGTTTTGACTGTGCAATTTTGTGCTGAATGCCTTGAAACTTGATATGAGGATACTTGACCATATTTGTAGGCATGTGAGACTTGATTGGGCCTTTGAAAACTTCATTTTCTTGATCAGAACACAAACCCTAGTTTTGACTGTATAGGAGAACTTTGCCCTGTGCAACCCTTGGGGAGTTTTTGTGACTTGGCTTGGCAATTCCTTGGAGAATATGGGAGGGCAAATTTTGGGGTACAACAAATTGTATGCTAAAAAGGACCAAGACAAAGGTTATTATAAACATAAGTAGGCATAACATTAATTCCCACTCCAAAATAAAGCATGAAATTATCAAATTTATTGTTCCTGATGGTGCAAAGAATAGCAAATGTTCTTGGATCCTTCTGCTTTTGTGGCAAAACCTGAGTAGTGAAGGCTGAAACATTTTGCTCGCCTACAACCATTTCGGATGAAGGTTTGGGCTGACTAAAAGTAGAAATATTTCTTCCCAAGTTGACTCTTTCACTTCCCTTAATCCTCCTCTTGTTGGTACACAAATCCTTCATAATCTTAGCATACTTAGGAACCTGCTTAATTACATCAAGAAGCGGAATGTTTACCGCGACTTTTTGGAAAACATCCAATATCTCTCTTTATTTCTCTCCCTCTTCAATTATTTTATTTTTCAAAACTCTATGTGGGAAGGGAACTGGTGGAACATACTCCTTTTCTTTAATTTTTTTTCTTCAGTTTCCACCGCAACAGAAGAAGGTGAGGAAAGTTCAGGTGAAACAGATTCAGAAGGAGAAGGTTCGGATGTTACCTTAATAATTTTTTTCATTTTTTTCAAGGGTTGGTTCTGTAACCTTTCCAGATCTCAAAGAAATTGCACTGACATTAGCATTAGGACCATTCGAATTGATAACAGTTTGGGCTAGAAGTTGGTTCGACCCTTGAGATTGCATGGAATTTATTTGAGTAGCAAGCTGTCCCATCTGCGTGTGCAAGGTTTGAATGCTAGAATCGGTCCTTTGTTGGAACTTAAGGTTGTTGATAACCATTTGTTTGACAAGATCCTCTAAGGATAGACCGGAAGGTGTAGCGGCAGTCACTTGGGGTGGGTTTTGTTGTTGGCTGGTTTGTGGATTTCCATATCGAAGGTTGGGATGGTTCCTCCAATTGGGATGGTATTTGTTGGTGGACAGGTCAGGAGTGTTGTTGTACCTATTTTAATTGTATAGGTTGGCTGCATAAGCTTGAGGTAGCTCAGTAATGGACTCGTCTCTCAAATAGGACAGGTGTCGGTCAGGTGCTCATGAGAAGTACAAATACCACACATAATTGTTGTTTGAGGTTTTGCTACTGCTAGCTGTTTGACTAAGGCAGTGAGCTCGTCAATTATGGTCTCTAAAGGTTTGTTAGAAGAAACCTGAATTTGATCCACGCCATTTCTTTGAACAAAATTGTCTCTAGTGGTAAACTGTTGAGAATTAAGAGACATATTTTCAATAAGGGCTTTGGCAGCAGCTGGAGTTTTATTGACAAGTGCTCCACCACTAACAGCATCAAGAGTGTTCCTATCCATTGGTAACAAACCTTCATAAAAGTATTGGATAAGTTGTTGCTCAGTAATCTGGTGTTGAGGGAAGCTAGATACCAAGTGTTTGAATCTCTCCCAATACTCGGTCAACGACTCATTGCCTCGTCTAATACCACAAATCTCCTTTCTTATTGAGGCAGCTCTAGAGGCAGGGAAATATCTCTCTAAGAACACTTTTTCCAGAGCATTCCAGCTTGCGGTTGAATTTGGATCAAGATAGTATATCCAATCCTTTTCCGCACCCTGCAATGAAAAAGGAAAATCTCGAAGTTTGATGTGATCTTCAGTGATCCCTTCAAGCTTCAATAATGTAGAACACACGGCCTGAAATTATTTCAAATGTTTGTGCGGATCCTCACCTGCAAGACCACTAAACTTGGGCTACAAGTGTATTAAACCCGAGTTTAATTCAAAAGGAACAGAAACATCGTCATATTCAATACACATGCCATTATAATTCACATCAGAGGCAGCCAATTGCCTTAAGGTTCTTTGGTCATCCATATCAAAAACAAATTCAGAATATGAAGCAAACAAGTTATGCAAATAGTCAGACTCGGAATCAGACTCGATTGTGGGTGGTGAACTAGTGGTATCCCGAAATCTTCTACGTCGTGTGTGCAAGGTTCTCTCTACTTCAGGATCAAAAGCAACAAGTTCAGAACAGCAAGACCTAGTAGCCAGGACTAATACACAACAATGCAGCAACAATGTTCAAAATGCCAACAATGTCCCTACTAATAAAAAACAAACACAATGAAGGAAATCAATTAAATAAAATTCAGAAAAATAAAATAACACCAGATTTAATCTAATTAGGCAAAATAACAACTTTGAGAATTTTTTTCGATTTTTTCCGACTCTATGAAAACAATAAAAAATTGTTAAAAATAGAAAAAAGATGAATTTGGGAATTTGAAAGTGAAGTTCCATAGCTACTTTGTAGTATGGGACAAATGACCATAGAGTTTTTCGTAAAGGATGCTCGGAACAGAATTCGATTCGGACGTGATTTTGCCAAAAACCGATTTTTTTCTCTCCTATTTTGACTCTAAAACGCGAATTGGACGAAACCGTGAGGAGACTAAGGCCTAGAATCGAGGACAATAACCCTTTGACTCTAAAAATGATTAATAAAAACAAGAATCCCCAGCAACGACGCCAATTTGATCCGCTGTCGCACGCGGATCAAAACGAGTATTTTTAAAAACACAGTACAACGTTAATGTGACTCGAATCGTCTCACAAGGATTCTTGTTTGCATTAATAAAATGTAACTGCATGAGGGGGTGTTGGTTTGGTGCTCGATTAAGAAAAAGGCAGAAAATAAGTGACTATGAAAAGTGATTATCAAAATAAGCTAAAACGATTAATCTACTATTTTGGTTTCCAAACTTATCATCGACCCAAATAATTCCCAATCCCTAACGGATTCTATTCACTTTTCGATTATAATAACAATCATACAAGCGACAATTGATATTATATGATGACTATTCCTAAATTCAGAATTAAGCAAACAGACGAGATAAAGTAATTGTGAATTAAGCAAACACGATGACAAATGCGGATTAAGCAAACACGATAAAAGTATCGGAACATGCAATTATCAAAATAAATCAATCTAACCTTGGATAATATTGAATTAAGCAAACAACATATCAAAGATCAAAATTGAAAGGAAATAGATTAATTGGAAAATGTTAGAACCTCAAAGTATCTGCGGAAACCGTTACAGCAGATTAATATGTGGAGTTTAGTTCTCCATAGAAATTTTTATCAAGCTCTCTAAATTATTTCGTGAATAGTGATAGATGAACAATACACGACTGCTGAGGTATTAGGGGAAAACCAGGAAACCCTTTTACAACCCAACTGGGTCACAATTATAACCCATGTCCATTACAAATAACCCAAAACAAGAAATATTTCTAATGCTGTAACTTCAACGAATTTTATGGCCCTGCTACATTCTATTTCATCTCTTGACTTCTGAATAAAAATCGTAGCTCTTTCTCTTAGATTTTCAACGACTGGTAGCACGCCTCATTCCGACTAACGTAGCTCAAGTTATGAATTTATCCGTGCAGCCTGCTAATGCTGAAAATAAAGGCGAAAATCAAATAAGAGTAGAAATAAACTAAAATAGAAAAATACTATAAAATACAAAAATAAGCTAAACAAACCATGGAAATGCATAAGTACAATCATGGAAGAATGTGCATCAAAATGCACTGATCACTCACTCATTATATTCATATAAATAATTTTAATACACTTTTCATTATCTTAGTACCAAGAAAGTAAACTGCTTAAAGTAGAGTTTGTAATTATGTTGTTATGATTAGGTTGTGTTGTGATTGTAATTTAAGAGCTTAGTTTGCTTGTAATATTGTAAGTGATATATGTAAGTGATATAAAGGTTGCAATCTGAGCATTGGTAAAAGGTTGGTGTAAGAAGGTTGTGGAATGAACCTGATGTAAAAGCTCAAAGTTGTTAGTCGAAAGATTAAGTGGAAATTCTTAGAGATTGGATTAGATAGTGCAATTTAAGATTGAACAAATATAAATCTTAGAGTGATCTCTCTACCAATTATCTTTTATACTTGTAAAACTTACCTTCCATTTGTAATTCTATGCCTCGTCTTATTTTTTTAAATAGACCAACCTTTTGCGATTTTTTTCAAAATTAAATAACACAATTCACTAATCTCTTGTGTTTGAAGTCACTTGGTAAACAAACACCTCATCACAAGAAGATAATTATTGATCAAGCTCATTCTTAGTATTATATTATATGCAATATTGACATATTAGATAAAATAAGAAGCTTTATATCCTTTCAAAGTGTCCAAAAAGAGACTCCAAAGAAAGTAGTCAAATTGAAGTTAATGATACCCATTTTATTCAGAGTAAGATCCAACTTAATTCTAACATATCCACTTTATGATTAGTAAAATTCCATACAAATCAAACATAAAAGTAGAAGCTAAAAAAAACTTAGCTCAATTACTAGACTGAGATAATCTTATTGGGCCTATCAAAAGGGAAGCCCAGGAAAAAGTGGCCCAAAGGGAATTATACAAGTGTCAACGAAGTCCATGACCCATCAGTTTCATCATACATGGCCTATGAGGTGTCTAGGATAAACTGATTTAGGTTACAATAGTAAAGGAGTGTTGTAATACTCCTTAAAACCAATGTTGATAAAAAGAAAGAAAACATGTTTTGAGATTGCCAAAAATAAGAAAGCCGAAAAGTAATCTGGTTCGAGCGATTTACGGGTATCGCGTTCAGTAGGTTCGGTTCATTGATCCATTCATTAATGTTATAATATTTTATATTAATTTGAATGTCATAATAATTAATATAACAATATATTATAAGATATTTATAAGATTCTAAAAGATATTATAAGATATATATTTATAATATTCTAAAAGATATTATAAGATATTTATAATATTTGAGAGATATTATAAGATTATAATAATATCACTTATTCTAACAATTAAGGAGATATGTTTTGGGATTTGTTAGATTTTGGCTATTATAAAATATGTATCTCTTCTATTATTATAGTGTGACAATCTTAGAGCTTACATCAAAAGGGAGAGCAATGGTTTAAGGCATAGCATAAGGTTTTGACTACTCTCAAGGGAAACCTTAGAAAGGCAAGGGTTTTGGAAACCTTTGGAGTTATCTAAGGTTATTGGGAATTGGGAAACACTAGTTTACACCTTGTATTTCAGTTATTCAGCTATTAAAGGTTGAAAAGGTTGGGAAACACTTGGGTAGAAAATAGGGTAATTCTTGGGCGCCTTCAGGGTTGTTCTTGGGAGATTGAAGGCGAAGGCTATTTTCTTGTAACTCATCTGTAATCTCTTGTGACAATTTTTTGAGTATAGTAAATTTGTGAGCTGCTATCTCCCTCAAAGTAGATCGTTTGGTCGAATTAGGTAAACAAACATTTGTCTTTTTCTCACCTTATTCTGTTATATTATCTGTGTACGAATTATTATTGTTGTAGACCATTTATTATGGATTCTACTATTCTTTGCCTTACAAATTGATATTGAATTTTGTCGTAATTAATAACAACATTCACAACAAGGAGGAAACAGTTTCTGCAATATTTAAGGAAGGAATAGTCTTTCCCACGACTCCCATGTACTGATTGGGAAGTAAGGGAAAAATCATTTATTTCCAAATTTTTGTAACTAGAAGTGTGTTTATAAAGATCCCAACCTCTAGGTTTGATATGGGATTCACTAATTTCACACACATGTGCTAAGTAATTATCCTCATTGTACCTCACAAGTACGATTGACATCCACTGTGGGGCCTTAAAAAACTAACCTAAGACACACTCACGTCATATTTTGAATCACCTCAATCATCCTCTTTAACATAGTGAAATGATGAGGTGCTCCCATATCTAGCAACACGGCAGCGACGACCAAGAAACTTAGAAGAGATGCAGGATACTATGGACGAACAAAGGCACTCGAAACAAGCTTTGGAGGTGAATAACATGACCCTCCTATAGCCTCTCTCTAATGATATTTGAAGAAATCCATTATAATAAAACTTCAAACCACCATCAATAGTGAAATTTGATAGGAAGAGCAACCTTTGAGATTACATCATCGCCATAAACACTCAAACGATGATCATTGGTGGTTCATGAACCTCCATTTCCTTTCACTAACCAGTTATGAATATCTCTCAAGGAAACTAGTCCATCAATTTTCATCGAGTAAGCACTAGAAGGTTTCTACCACTAGCCTATTCAATGTTCACTAGGGACACTCTTAGTCTCTAATAGGTGGTAAATGTATGTGTTTTCTAGTTTGTTTTCTATTTATTTTCTTGTGTGCTTTTTACTATTTATGTTTATTTTTATGCATTTTTTCTTTGTTTTCATGTTTTCAGCCAATAAGAAGTTCATTCAGCAAATCAGGATAATAGAGAGCCAAAGACCGCACAAAGGACCATTTACAGTACAAAAAGTCAGAGGAAAATACGACCAACTCATGTCCCATGACATGGGACATGTTATTCCTAAAGAACCACCCCTATATGAATCATTATAGGATGACACTGTCAGCCCATGTCACCTGACGCGACCCATGTCAGTAGTCCAGACAGTTACATATTTTGAGCTTTGGATCCTTTTTCTGGTTTTACAACTCTTGTAACTCTCATTTCATGATTCAATGTTGTTATGGACTCATTATGCACAAATTTATTGTATGCGATTAGTGACCTAACCCTTGAAATACTATAAATAGGTGCCTTAGGACCCTTCTTTAGCATCATTACTAGAATACTTTGTACTTTGTACTTTGTAATTTCTTGAGCTTTTGTTAGTTACTTTATAACTTAAAGCTTTTGTTCTATGTATTGCAAGTGTTCTACTTTCATTTTTTTATTACCTTGTTATTTATTCATCTATTTTACTTATAATTCTATTATTGTTATAATTTACCACACCATGAGCGAGTAAATTCATATGGACTAGGGGTTAAGTAAGTCCATCTTATGATGAACTTATACTAGTTTTATGTTGTCATCATGAGAAAGTTTAAAGGAAAACTTTTATTTTAGAACTCTAGTTCTTATTGAATGCTTATTATCGCGTCTGGGATTTTCATCGAAGCGCGAAGGAAGCGAAAGACAAAAGAGTCGCCATCAATTTTAGTTATCCTAAGAGAGGGAAAGGAAACACTGAGTAAATCTAAAGAAGGGAAATAACATGGTCTCACAACCAAGAGAAAGGGTAAGAAAGTCGATTACGCAAGGGGAAGGTATTATCACCCCTCACGTTTGTGGTACTCCACAGGATTCACTCAAGTTTGTTCTAATCTAAGGGTGTATAAAAATATAAAGCCTAATTATAAGGGAATGCAAGAAAAGTATATACAAAAAGAAAGTTTTTATTAGTTATTCCTTCCGCGTTTGCGAACCTTTGTGCCTACGCATCACCGACCATGTAATGGGAATCAAGGCACTTGTAGTTCACCTAAAAAGGTTTGGCGTTTTGTATTTTTTTTATGAAGTATGATAGCGAAGCATGTCCTTTTTGAAAAATTTTTAAAAGAAAAAGTCTGAAGATAAAGAAGTTTACATTGGTTGGTATTTTTCCTGTGAATAATAGCTAGTTGACCTCAAGAGAGATATTAGCCACTTCTCCACTTTATCAATGAAAATAATCTTTGAGAATTGAACCACACAAAAGACTAAGAATGAAAGAACGATAAGATCGAGAAGAAACCCTCTTATCATTTCCAATACTTAGTAGAAGTGTAATTCTCATCATTATTATTAAGTGTTTTGAGAATTTTGAGAGAAAAAAAGTTTTAGTTTTAACATGGATGCAAAAGAGAAAAGACTAACAAAAGGGGATATCAATCATATAAGTTGTCATGTTTGTGGACCTAAAGATGGGATAAGAGGGAGATCTACCTAATGTAGTCATACATGGATACAAACCTAAGGTCTATTTAGTTAAAACTTAGAGAAGAATGAACTAAATATCATATGAGGAACATGATAATCTCACAAAAGAGAAGAAGAGGAAGAAGAAACAAGAAATCACACTTAAATAAGAGAGAAAGCAAGTATCACATAAATACACATGCAATTAGGATAGATACCTAAGCACATGAGAAAGAAAATATGATAAATCATCAAGTAACAAGTATAGAAGGGGTGATAAAACATCAAGATAAAGAGGGGATGACATAAAATAAAAGGGAAGATGATAAAATATCACACAAATATGATAATACATCAAGTAGAACAAATATGGTAATACATCAAGTAAGAGATGATAAAACATTAGGCACACAATATAATGTGATAAAACACATAAGATAATATATGATAAAACATCACACAAACAATGTGATAAAACACATAAGAGAATAGATGATAAAATAATGTGATAAAACACATAAGTCATATAATTGATGAATAACATCATCTAAGATGGAAAGTGCTTGTCTTAAATCAAACAATATTGATAAAGATCAAGTAAGAGTGAAGTGATATCTTATATGTCATAGGGCAATAGTGAAACTCTCACAAGATATCAATCATGAACTTAAAACCTCAAGAAATGTCAACAAGATAACATACTCAAGTGTCATGAAATATTGTCGAAGTATAGTCCCTTGCTGCATACAATAATTATGATTTAAATAAATCAAAGTCAATGTTATTAGATGTTATGTGTGGTGGCCAATATCAAGATACATTCATGGGACATGGCACAAAATCTCATGAGGCAATCATTAGAAAATGAAGCTCAAAGCACAAGTAGGAAGAAGAATGTGGCTTCTTATATGTAACCATATTGATTAGCAAGTGGATGCTTAACCAAATATCAAAGAAGTATGAGAAATGAGATATAAGAGATGATAAAACATCAACACCTAACAATGATATTATATCATCAAGGTAGGATATAAAATAGATGAAAAGGGATGATAAAATATCAACACCTAACAATGATATCATGTCATCAAAGTAGGATAGAAAAGAGATGAAAAAACATCACGTATAAACTCTTAACTATGATATTATATCATCAAGTTAGGAGAAGATAAAGAGATGGAAAAACATCAAGTAATAAACACCTACAACGATATCATGCCACAAAGTAGGAGATAAAAGAAAAGATGGAGTTTAGACAATCACACATCATACATGAGAAGTAGATACGTACTCAAGATATAAGGTACTTAGATAAGATACCTAAAGAAAACCTACTTAGAAAAGCAAGTAAAGAAGAAAAAATATGCACATAAGTAGACACTTAAGCAAGTAGTCAAGTAGAAGAAGAGATGACAATTAAACATCACAAAACAATGCCTACTTCGAGGTAGGACTTCCAATATGCATCTTTATCCTACTTCTTATGGCAAAACTAATTGAAAATGATGCGAGAAAGAGAAGTAAAAAGACCTTTGATGATACCTAACGGAGAAGGTCTGTTGCCTCTTCAATACGCACGAGATAAGAAAATTCTACTGAAAGCTTCCTTGAACTTCTTCGATAAAGATTGTGCTCTTAACTTGCTTCAAAGACTCGTACTCAAAAGCTTGCGAATCTTACCATTGATCAATCAATATTCGCGTCAACATTCGATCGCAAAATCATGGCAAAAGTAACAACAAAATGATTAATATCATGAAAAGAATAATTGGAATGCTTGGTGTATGGATCAAGGGAATTTTATCGGGTTATGATTAACCAAGGGCTATACTTGATTAATCTCGTGAGAATAGGTGATCCTACTCTCAACCATGACACCCTTTTTACATGGACACTTGGTATATGGACCAAAGTGATTCATCTGGGTTATGATTAATCAATACAAGCCAATGCTTTAACTAATCTCATGAGAATGACCATGTCCATACTCAACTATGAGACCCTTTTGGAAGCTTGGTATATGGACCAAGATGATAGAATGAAATTCAATTATATCGAGTGCGTGAGGTGTACATTTGTGAATAATCCATACAAGTCTACAAGCAAGTAAATAAATTATTACAAATCCAAGGGTGATAGGGGTACAAGTTTATAAATGGGGATGACATGAAAAATAAATATTAAAGCTATAATTAAATCACACAATACAAGTCCAAACCATTAAATAATTATTTAAGTTAAAACTTCATTCATTTGATAAAATTAATTAATAATTTAATTAATAATGTCAAACAAAAATTATTTTAGAGTTAATAATTATTTAAAACATATTGATATCTTTTTTCCTTTTAAACTATATAAAATAAAACTAAATAAATATAAATAATAAAATATAAGAGAAAAAGTTAAAAAATTGATCTGTTTGAAGCAATCTCGGGGTATTGAATAGCATGGAGAAATCAAGGGCCAAATAAAGGGTGTCATGAGATCCTGTGCGTTGGCTTCAGGGAGGGTGCATCGTGGATGTTCAATCCTGAGCATTGGATGTTGTATGATGAATTCCGATGATGATCAGCCGCTAGCGAGTGATGGTGCATGGTATGGTCAATAGGGGTGATATACCGGATTGCGCATGTGGAGGATTAGGGGTGGTGACAAATGTCACCACCATATTAGGCCTTAATCAAAATTATTTAACAAAATAAAACAAAAATTAAGTAAACTTAATCATTTTTTATAATCAATCCTCTCTCTTCCATTAATTCTCTCTCGTTCACTCTCCTTCTTAACAAAACAGAATCATTATAAACCAACCTATGAAAGATCTAGCGTGACGGTTGAGCAAGAACATGGATGTGGTGATGAATAACATCACGATGGTGGCTATAAAGATTCACAATGGCTCTGATGAAGAATACGGCGATGCTGAAGCACATCACAACATCGCCATTGTAGATTGCTCAAATTCTCTTTTTCTTTACGTCATTCTCTTTGTCCCTCTCTTCTGATTACTAATCTGGAACTTGTTTCTGCAGAAAATCTAAAACAAAGGCGATATCTAGAAACATATTTTGTAACCCTAAGTGTGGAAATCAACAAATATTCAATAATCGTGCATAAATGATGAAGGAAAGGATAGAGAAACGAAGGAAAGGAGAAGAGATCTGTGATCTTTGAGGCTATAGGTAACCATTTTTCTCGGTTCTTGTAAGGTTTTCCGACTTCTTTGAACTCGTATCCGCTTCTTCCTTCCCTTTTTCTCAAATCTTTCAATTTTCTGAAGGAACTTTGAAAGGGAAAATGATGAGTTTCAGATTATGGTTTGTTGTGGCTGTCCCTGTGTGAACAGTTGCCTCCCTCTGAAAATGTGTGGTGGACGATGAATAATAAGTTTTTTCTAAGATTTGGGGTTTTCTCTTGTTATGAAAAGCTGCACTCATATCTGTCATTCTCTCCCCTGTCGGTCTCAATGATTAATGCTTATATATTTCCAATTATTAGGGTTTGTTTGTGAATATCTTTTTCTGAAATTCTGACTTGGGCTTAGAACTTGTTCTTAATACTGTGAGATTGTTGTTATTGAATTTAAAATGGGCTGAAATGGACAGTGTTGTACTGTGAAGTCCAACAACTCTGTTTTTTATTGTTTGATAACTTTCTTTTGAATTGGGAAGAACCACTTTTCCTTATTTCCTCGGTTTGATTATTGTTATGCAAGAAAATGATTGAATTGAAATTGAATCCAAATTAGCATTGGGGCCTTAATTTGTGCTATTATTGTGAAACAAAAGTGACCATGACTGTTTGGACTATAGAACCGTGGGCTTTGATAACACTTACATTATACTTGTTTTTGACTCTGATTTCACATGTTATTTTGATTTTTTATTATTTTTTTCTCGTATTATGCCTATCTTTTGTTTCCTTTTCAGGTATTTCAATTATCCAGAGCTCCCCTGAAGAAATGAAGGAAAACAGGCTGTAAAACTGGAGTTTAGGTCAAATTTGCACTCATGGCGTCCACCATGGCGCCAGCCATAGGGTAGGCCATGACGTGGACCACCTCCTGCTGGCCTAAACTCCCATGTTCCCCACTTCCTACCATTTACTCTCATGGCGGGCGCCACCTTTGGACGATGTTTCCCCCCCCCCCCCCCCCAAAGGAGTTGGGGGGAATTCCTGTGATTTCCTGCATTCTTCATCCTCTATAAATAGAAGTTCATGATTTCATTTCAATTCACCCAAGCTTAGTTGCAAACTTGATCCAACCATAGTTGCGAACTTAAGCCATATAATTTCACCATTATAAAGCGATAATTCTTCACATCGGGGAATTATTGCACTATTGATTGAGTCTGTGATCGAGTTCCTAGATTGAGTATGTAATCGAGTTTAGAGCACTTCAACAGAAGTTTATCTTGCCACATTTATTTTCAACTGCTGTTTATTTCCAGTCGCATTTTACTTCCAGTTTGTACCAGATTTAAAACCTCCCCGTTTGGAGCAGGTTTCTATTTATATATTCCACACTGCTTTTACTTTGTTTATTTCTCGCACCTGCTTTTACTTTGTTTATTTCGCACACCTGCTTCTACTTTGTTTATTTCCCGCACCTGCTTTTACTTTGTTTATTTTCTGCACTGCTTTTACTTTGTTTATTTCCTGCACGTGCTTTTACTTTGTTTATTTTCCGCACCGCACTTTAAATTATTTACTTTCTCGCATGATTTATTTTAACATGTCTGTTTACATTCCCATGTCAGGCTGGACCTTACTGGGCTAGAATGTAAGGAATCTAGTTAGATCGATATTCCAAATAATGTGTCCATAAAAATGCTTATGGGCTATTTTGGTTTTTAATAAGAGTTTTCTGTACTTTATTGTTGTTGGGTAAGATCGAAAGTTGTCCAACCCTTTGTTAAACTCGGTTAGTTCTAACTGGTCAAAGGAAGTGAAAGCGCTTTGTCCGGTTAGTTAGGGATTTTTATTATCAAAGAAATCAATTTTGAAACTATTTTCGGACGCGTTTATAGGGTTAAAGTTAGGTCCCCTTTTTATTAGAAATTCGAGATCAAAATACTTTTCAACTTGGTCAAGTACTTTATTTCTTAAAAATAGGTTTATTACTTTAACACAATGCGCGCCTTTTTATAAGTGACGATAAGAAGGTCTGATTAGAGAGTAAACTCGGTTCTGATTACGCGAAAATGACAGTTCCTGTTAAATTAGTTCTTTTCTTTAGTAGAAAATATTGCCCTATAAGTAGTTCTATTTCGAAGCATTGCGAATATCAACTGACTATGTGAATTACATTCGACCCTGCTTTTATATCTGAAGTTTATTTTGCCGTACTTTAATTTCTTGCATGCTCAATTCCCTATTTAATATTGACTTAGCTAAACACCGTAACAATAGGAGACAATAGATTGACGATTGGTCTCTGTGGAGCGATAATCTTTTATATTACTCTGACGCGATTCGTACACTTGCGAATACACCACATCAGGCTTGTGATGAACTCTGAAGTTTAATAATTGCAACTTTTGTGTTTCGTATGTTGTAATCTGTTTTGGATTTGAACTTATGACCGATGCTTTCTTAAAACTGATTGATTCCCTTTAAAATTCCTAATGATGAAATTGCTTGTAGTACCCTGCACTGACTTGCGAATTTCCCTTGTTTTCCTTGTTCATGTTTCTATTTGAATGAACTTGTACTAACATATTTTACTTTCTTGTTTCATGTGTTGATGTGAGAGAATGGAATTTGGAAAAGCAATTACAATAGGAGCACCTGCGGAGAGTATTTCTCGCAAGATATTTTCCGCCCAACAAAACTGCTGTCCTTAGAAACCAAATCACTAGATTTAACCAAAACCTGGGAGAATCACTTTTTGAACCATGGGAGAGATATAAGGACCTGTTAAGAGCCTGTCCACACCATGGCCTAGAATAATGGCTAATCATCCACACCTTCTATAATGGACTCCATTACAACACAAAGATGTATATCGATGCTGCCGCTGGTGGCGCATTGATGAATAAACCTTACCTAGGAGTCTGCGCTCTCATTGAGGACATGGCCGGAAACCATTACCAATGGGGAACAGAACGAGCTACGATAGAGAAAAAGGAGACCCAAGGAGGAAAACATGAGATAAGTTCTCTAGACATGATGCAAGTTAAAATGGACGCTCTTGCCTTAAAAGTTCAAAACACGTCTCAAAACCCTAATACTGTAGCCGCAGTAGCTTTAGAATACGAACTCTGTGGGACCCAAGGACATTAACCCACGGAATGTAACTTGTTGAATGAGCCTTGCTCAGACCAAGTAAACTACACCCATGGAAACCCATTTTCAAACACTTACAACCCCAGATAGAGGAATCACCCAAATTTTCTTATAAAAACAATAACCCAATACAAAACTCTGCACCTCCGAGACCTACAGGTTTCCAAGCCCAAAGACCAAATCAATCTATGCAAGCTGTGACACCAAAACCAAACCTTGAGAAAATCATGGAAAATTTCATTTCAGCTCAAACCCAGCAAAACAAAGAGTTCCTAAATAAGAATATTCACGTAAACAAACTAATCACGCAATTAGGAACTAAGGTTGATAAGATAAATACGCATAACAAGATGCTTGAAACCCAGATCTCACAGATAGCCCAAACACAAGCCCCACAAACTACACCTGAAGGACAATTCCCTGGACAACCTCAACCAAATCCTAAAGGGCAAGCTAATGCCATTTCCTTACGAAGTGGGACTACTTACGATGGACCCAAGAATCCAACCATGAGTACACCCTCATAACCTAAGACAAATGTTTTACCTACAAACCAAGTGGAGGAACCAGAGGAACCCGAAAAGCAAAAAGAACCAGAATTAAAAGATAAAACTAATAAATCACCACCCCTGTACAAACCCCCAGTCCCATTTCCGCAAAGACTTAAACAAACCAAACTTGACAATCAATACCAGAGATTCGTTAAAGTTATAGAAAAAATTCATGTAGAGATTCCTTTCACCGAAGACATCACTCAGATACCATGTTATGCTAAATTCGTAAAAGACATCCTGACCAACAAGCATAGACTTGATGATCCCAAACCTATCGAATGCAATTTTATTTCAGAAAATAAACTTGCCAAGAAAGAAAAGGATCCAGGAAGTTTTTCCATTCCTTGTATCTTAGGAAATCATACTATTGAAGAGCTAGCGTCAGCCTTATGCCTTTAGCAGTTTGTAGAAGGTGACACTTAGGAGAATTATAGCCGACTAAAATGTCTCTCCAGCTGGGTGATAGATCAGTTAAGTATCCTATAAGCATACTTGAAGACATACCAGTTAAGATCGGTCAGCTATATATCCCAACTGATTTCGTGGTTATGGATATTAAAGAAGACGAAGAAATCCCAATCCTCTTAGGTAGACCATTCCTATCAACAGCCGGAGCCATAATTGACGTTAAGAAAGGAAAATTAACATTTGAGGTGGGTGATGAGAAGATAGAATTTATTCTTTCAAAGTTCTTAATGGCACCAGTCATAGGAGATACCTATTATTCCATCGACGTCATTGACGAGTGTATATTGGAACTTAAGCGAGAGGAATCTAATAAAAATATCAAGTTACCTTCGACCCCCATTATGGAGGAAGATGGATTTAAAAGTTTAGAACCTTACATCAATGACGACCTCTATGAATGTTCATCGCTTACTCCCGATCCCATGCCTTGCCCTTTGAAACCATCTTTAGAACTGAAGGAACTTCCCAAGAACCTCAGATACGAATTCTTAGATAAAGAGATGAATCGTCCTGTTATTGTTAATGTTATTTTAAGTTAAGACGAGACAACTCAACTCTTAGAGATCTTACGAAAATATCCCTCAGCTTTAGGGTATAACATATCCAATTTAAAAGGAATAAGTCCATCGGTGTGCATGCACCAGATCTTGCTAGAGGAAAACTCAAAACCCTCAAGAGAACATCAAAGAAGAATAAACCCTATAATGAGCGATGTTGTTAAAAGAGAAGTTCTTAAGTTACTAGAGGCTGGTATAATTTACCAAATATCAGATAGTAATTGGGTGAGCCCTGTGCATGTGGTGCCAAAGAAAGGAGGCATCACAGTCATAGAAAATGAGAGAGGTGAGCATATTGCTAAACGAATAGAAGGAGGTTGACGTATGTGTATAGATTATAGAAAATTAAACAAAGAAACCAGGAAGGATCATTTCCATCTTCCATTTATAGGTCAAATGCTCGAACGTCTAGCCAGACACTCGCACTTTTGTTATCTAGATGGATACTCAAGATTTTTCCAAATACCTATTCACCCTGAGGATCAAGAGAAAACAACTTTCACCTGTCCTTATGGAACGTTCGCCTATAGACGAATTCCCTTCGGACTCTGTAATGCCCCTGCCACTTTTCAACGTTGTATGATGTCTATATTTGCAGATTACCTAGATGGAATAATGGAAGTTTTCATGGACGATTTCTCAGTGTATGGATTCAATTTTAAAGATTGTCTCTCCAACCTCGAAAAAATCCTTGAAATATGCGTAGAGGTAAACCTAGTGTTAACTGGGAAAAATGCCATTTTATGGTTAATGAAGGTTTAGTATTAGGACACGTTGTCTTCGAAAGAGGCATTGGGGTCGATGGAGCCAAAATTGAAGTTATAGAAAACCTCATCCCACCTAAAACCATTAGGGAGATTAGAAGTTTTCTTGTACATGCTGGTTTTTATCGGTGTTTTATAAAAGAATTCTCTAAAATAACAAAACCTTTGACTAATCTTCCAATGAAGGACGTTGAATTTTTTTTTTTGACGAGAAATATCTCGAAGCTTTTAAAATTTTGAAACAAGCACTGATTTCAGCTCCAATCATGCAACCCCCAGATTGGACACAACCTTTTGAAATCATGTGTGATGCCAGCGATTATGCAGTTGGTGCTGTTCTAGGGCAACGAAAAGACAGTAAATTACATGTTATATATTATGCTAGTAGAACCCTAGATACCGCCCAACTCAACTATGCAACAACAGAGAAAGAATTACTGGTAGTATTTTTTGCGATAGATAAGTTTAGGTCCTACCTAGTTGGAGCAAAGATCATTGTTTACACTGATCATGCTGCCATACGTTATGTATTAAATAAAAAGGACGCTAAACCTAGATTACTTAGATGGATCCTGTTACTCCAAGAGTTTGATCTAGACATTAAGGATAAGAAAGGCACAAAGAATGTTATCGCTGACCACCTCTCTTGATTAGAACACTTAAAACCTGACTTATTGCCTATAAATGATGATTTCACCTATGACAGACTTATAGCTAAGACTAATGATTTTGAGCCTTACATAGATAAAGATTTGGAAAATTTTCAGTAATGAAGAGCGTACCTTGGTACGCTGATTTTGTAAACTACCTAGCTGCAGATATCATACCCCCTGATCTAAATTATCAACATAAAAAGAAGTTCTTCAAAGATGTTAAACATTTCTACTGGGATGAACCACTCCTATTCAAGAGAGGTATAGATAATATTTTCAGGTGTTGCATCCCAGAAGAGGAAATAGAAGACATCATCAGACACTGTCATTCTGCACCTTATGATGGACATGTAGGTATATCTAAAACGCGTGCCAAGATTCTTCAAGCAGGCCTCTATTCGCCAACTTTATGGTGCGATGTTCATGCCTACATTTTCAAGTGCGACAGATGCCAATGCACCGGGAACATATCAAGACGTGACGAGATGCCAATGAGGAATATCCAGGAAGTTGAACTCTTTGATGTTTGGGGTATAGACTTTATAGGACCATTTCCACCTTCAATGGGACATAGGTACATTTTGGTAGATGTGGACTACGTGTCTAAATGGATTGAGGCTATTGTATCACCCACAAACGACACAAGAGTGGTAGTCAAGTTATTTAAGAATATCATTTTTCCGAGGTTTGGAACACCCCGTCTCGTTATAAGTGATGGAGGATCACATTTCATATCCAGAATCTTTGATAATCTCTTGAGTAAGTATGGAGTAAAGCACAGAGTAGCAACACCTTATCATCCACAGACTAACGGCCAAGTAGAAGTGTCTAACAGGGAGATTAAACAAATCTTAGAAAAAACCGTTTCAATTTCCATAAAAGATTGGTCTCAGAAGCTACATGAAGCACTATGGGCCTACAGAACAGCTTTTAAAACCCCTATTGGAACAACCCCTTACCAATTAGTCTATGGAAAATCTTGTCATTTACCCTTCGAGTTAGAGCATAAAGCCTATTGGGCCATTAAGACCCTGAATTTGGAATATTTGACTGCTGGTGAAAAGCGCATCCTTGACATTCATAAATTGGAGGTATTATGCCAGTCTTCCTATGAGAATGCTATAATATATAAAGAAAGAACCAAAACATGGCATGACAGAAGAATTGTAACGAAAGATTTCAATATAGGTGACCTTGTTCTCCTTTTCAATTCCAGGTTGCGACTTTTTCCTGGCAAGCTACGTTCAAGATGGACTGGTCCTTTTGAGGTCTCTAGAATCCTAAGATCTGGAGCAGTCGAGATCAAGAACAATTCTTGTATCCCATTCATCGTCAATGGGAAGAGGTTGAAGCACTACGAAGGAGGTGACATTCCCACCAACTACTCCAACCACACTCTGATTGATCCACCAGTGCCAGTTTCTGATATATGAAGTTTACTCGTCAAGCCAACGACGTTAAACAAGCGCTGCATGGGAGGCAACCCATGGGTTTATTTTTATTTTTTTTTGCATTTATTTACTTTTTACTTTATCAAATTTTATTTTTATCTTTATACTAATAGTTGAAAAATTTATGATTTCAGGCATCACCTGCTAGCCGTCTTTGCTAACTACATTTTTCAGGATGGAGTATTTCGATGACATGCATGTTTCCTTCCGAGATGACACTCAGAGACAATGCTATGCGGTTCTTTCACAGCGACGCATGGCACCGACCAGATATCCAGAGCAGATTTGCATGGAAGCTCTTGGCTTTGAAGCCAGTATCAAGTATCTATGCAACCAGCTAAAGTGGTACGAGTATGCAGATGACCTAAATGTGACCTACAGGAACCTCACCTTAGAATTCCTCATTTCATTCGAGTTTGAGCCCTATAATGGCCAGGATGGATATCTCACTTTCAGACTATTCAGGATAGAATACTGTTTTACCCAAAGGGAGTTTGGCGACTTGCTAGGATTCCAGACCACACCCGATGCTATACCTGAGCTACCAGTTGGCTATTTCATGACTAGGGACATAGAGAAATTCTGGATAGATATTACTGCTAGAGGGAGCCTTGATCCTTCCACTCAGCTATCCCCTGTTATTCACAACCCCAGTTTCAGGTATTTTCAGATGGTTATTCCTCACACTTTCCTAGGGAAGGCCGACACTGATACCCATGTTAGCGAGGAGGAGATCTTTTTCCTCTACTGTGCGACCCAGTCTCGCCCTGTAGCCTGTGGAAATTTGCTGCTGTGGAATCTCATGATGACTTCTATGTCTTCTGAAGGTATCCTCCATGTGGGAGGGACAGTGACTCAGATTGCTTCTGCTTTGGGTCATACAAGTAAGTTATCTCACCTTACCTCCTACTATGGATATACTACAATGGACATTGATTTCTGTTTGGATAGTGGGCTGATGAGAAGAGTATACTTTAATCCCAACCAGTATAGACTCTTGATTGATAATGAAACCATTCACTATTTTACCTTGCCTGATCCCATGATGACCAATGTCCATAACCCTGCCAATTGGACATATGCCTTAGAAGGTCTTGGAGAGACCGTGGACGAGTGAAAATCACCTCTGGTACCTGAGTATCATCCATGTCCATCGCCAGACAGGACCACTGTATTCTCTAATAATTTCTCTTTGCAGTAACCCGACATCTATGCACAGGTTGCTGAGCTGCGTAGAGAGGTAGCCCAACTTCGTCAGACAGTTGAAGACCTCTCTCTTCAGGTTATGGTTTCCGATGCTAATTACTCTACTGAGGCAGACCTCCTACAGTAAGAAATTGATGATCTTCGCAGTAAGTTAGCTGCAGCTCATGGGTCTGAGTCGACCAAGGACCCTACTACTCCTTGATGATCTTGATTCATATCTGCACTGTTTTGCTATTTTGTTTTTTTTTTCTTTTATCATGTTGTTTCCTTTTTCAGACTTATCTATTTTTATGTCTAACTCTTGCATTCTAATTTCTTTTTATTTTTATTTTTCATGACTTACCATGATTAAGTATATTTCTTTTTATTTTTATTTTTTTATCTTTAATTAATTGTTTATTTTATTTCTTATGAGTTTATTATTTTCAAGTTATAAACATAAAAGAAAAAAAAATTCAATACACCAATCCTTGGAAGCACCAAATGAAGAATTGTTGTTTGCACCTACGAGAAGAAATTGGAATAAGAAGCCCAAACCAACAAAACAAAGAAATTTGAGTCCAACCTAATTTTCAAACATGGCGCCCGCCACCAAGACCATGGCGCCCGCCATGGGGTATGGGATTATAACTGACAGATTTTCAAAAAACCTCCCACTTTCTCCATTTTCAACCCCAAAACCACCCAAAAACTCTCATTTTCTCAACCACCTACTACCCCATTAACCACCCAACAACTCTCATTTTATCAATCACCTACTACCCCATTAACCACTCCAACATCCATTTTTCTAACCTTCATAAAAATTCAAACTTTCTCCTCCCAATCTCCAACACCCATTTTGAAACCCATTTTTTCAATTTTCTTCCAAAGGAGCAACAATGGAGTTCAACGAATACGTTCTTCGTGAAGGCAAACCCGGAGACCGACAACGGAAAATCCTTGAAAAATTGCAAGGACGAGAAATTGTCTCAACCAGGTATGTTGATGAAGACTGTCTGTATACTTTAGGACTTTATCATAGTTTTTTTATTTAGCTGACATCCTAGGATTGCATGACATTTTACTAGAAAAGAGCCCACCTTTGAGAGGCTAACTCATGAATTCTTAAGTTCCCTAATTTATTTGATTCACCCCGACACTGCTAGTATCGTCGGTACGGTTAAATTCCGTCTGTTTAATGTTGAATATGAATATAGAGCCGATGAACTAGCAGCTCTGTTGAGTATTCCTGATGGTGATGGCGCTATTTATGAGACCCCTTTAGATTCTGAATGGTCCACTGATTCATTTTCCTTTTGGCTTCAATTGTCAAACTCTTCTATAAATTCTTTTGAAGGAATTTTAGCATCATTGATCCATAACCCAGTTATTCGAATTTTTCGATATATGCTCGCCTGTACTATTTTTGGTCGGGAGAATCCAAACAAAGTAAATGCTAGAGAACTTCTATTTTTGCAAGGTAGTCTCACTAATAGAAGAATTAATTCAGTCCCGTTTATGATTGCTCACATGATTGCCATCCTGAGACACACATGGACCATAACATTTAGAGGACTAGTTACATCTATTGTTAGAGCTCTGCACCTCGACACTGAGATAGCTACCCTAGCACCCCTGCCTCCCCGCACAATTAATTTGAAATTTCTAAAAGATATGAAATTGTGCAAGGCAAGGAGAGTGGGTGGCTTTGAACTTATGGTTCGGGGTGTCGCTATCCCATCAGTCATTCTGCCTTGCACTAGACGTATTGATGTACGAATTGCGAGGAACTGGACCTACAATCTAGATGCTCCAACTTTTACGGTTCCATTACCTCCTAATGTTGCACTTGGGGGCGGACACGAGACTGATGAAGAATACGAGCAGAGGGATGAACCTCATGCCCCACCCGTGTCCCCCCACCATGCTTCACCCGCACACACTGCACCTTCTACTTATAACAATTTTACAGGTACCTCTCTTGGCTTCTACATCACTGAAGAGATGTGGCGTGACCAACTATCCCTGGAGGAGAGAAGAGATGGTTTACTTTCTTCCATCCAACAACAGCTGGCAGATAACATGAGTTTTATGGAGGCATCACGACATCAGACTGGCCGCTCTTTTCAAAGTCTTATGGAATCTCAATTGGAGATATCCCGCGAGCAACATAGGCAACAAGCTCAGTTTCAGAGGCACTCCGCCCTCATGGAGGCCACTCAAGGTTCCCTTTTGGGCAACCTTCGTGAGATTCAGAGTTCACAGATTGCCTTGTCCGCCAGATTTGACCAGTTCGAGGCTTCTCAGAGCAGTCGTCGTCGCAGCCGATCCCGTCATCCTAAACATTCACCGCAGGATGGCGAGGGAGCTAGCCAGCCTTAGTACTTTACCAGGTGACTCTTTACTTATTTTATTTTGTAACATTTGGGACAATGTTCGATTTAAGTGTGGGAGGAGATTTACTCGCTTTATTTCGCTTTATTTTTCTCACTTTATTTTTTTTCGCTTTATTTTTCCTTTCCTGCATTTTCCTTCTCGTTATTTTACTTCTTTATTTGATTTAGTTTTCTTGCTTGCTTTCTTTTAAAAATAATACATGTGTTTGACGAGTCATCTATATCTGTATGGTCTAGTGTATGTCCACTCCCCCATTTCTTGAGCCTAACCGAAATTTTTTCTAAGAAAAACACTGTGTTTTGAACTTAGTTGGGCTATAAGACCTGGTTGAGATAAGATGTAGTATGACTTTGGAAATCCCTTTTGAAGCATCGATATTGTTTTTACACCTTAAGCTTCGTAAATTTAGGAATTCGATCCTGATACCCCCTATGCCGTGGCCTTATAATTTTCATTCTTAAATCCTTGAATAGTTTATCCTAGCAGTCAGCTCCGGTCTAAGCATGCTCTACGTATGGGACCGAAGAGAAGTGAATGATCTATATGCTATGTTCTTATTATAAGCTACAACCCCGGGATAGGTGACCCTCACAAAGTCATTTAACTCAACAAAAGTTGTATGTTGAAAAATAAAGCAAAAGAAGAAGAAAATGAAAAAAAAAGAAAAAAAATGTACCCATCTTTAGTTGGTTCAGAGGTATCTGGTGTTGAAATTGGTAGAGAGGATTACGATCTGATCCCCCACAACTATAAATGGGTCAATAAAAGGGGTTACACCAACTTTTACCAGAGCCCTGCGTTTTATGATCAGAATCACTACCTGGTAACTTTACTATGAGCATGTACGAATAAAGGGCTTAATGTGATTGCGCCTGAATGAAAAAGGATTTTAAAAATGGAAAAATATAGGCCTAAGAATAGTGGCATTATATGGATTGGTTCGTAAAAGAACGAAGCTTATGTCCATTTTATGGAAGAGTTTCACTATGATATCCTTGGTTTGAATCAGTCAGTACCTATCAATACATCCCTGTTTTAATTCCAGAGACCCCTTGCAGCCCAACTTGTTCACTACCACCGTTTTTCTTCTTAATCTATTTAGAGTTTTTGCTTGAGGAAAAGCAAAGGTTTAAGTGTGGGAGAATTTGATAACACTTACTTTACACTTGTTTTTTACTCTGATTTCACATGTTATTTAGGTTTTTTATTTTTTTTTTCTCGTATTATTCCTATCTTTTGTTTCCTTTTCAGGTATTTCAATTATCAAGAGCTCCCCTGAAGAAATGAAGGAAAACAGGCTGAAAAACAGGAGTTTAGGTCAAATTTGCACTCATGGCGTCCACCATGGTGCCATTCATAGGTAGGCCATGACGTGGACCACCTCCTGCGGGCCTCAACTGCCATGTTCCCCACTTCCTACCATTTACACTCATGGCGAGCACCACCTTTGGATGATGTTTTCCCCCCTAAAAGGAGTTCGGGGGCATTCCTGTGATTTCCTGCATTCTTCATCCTCTATAAATAGAAGTTCCTGATTTCATTTCAATTCACCCAAGCATAGTTGCAAACTTGATCCAACCATAGTTGCGAACTTAAGCCATATAATTTCACCATTGTAAAGCGATAATTCTTCACATCGAGGAATTATTGCACTGTTGATTGAGTTTGTGATCGAGTTTGTAGATTGAGTCTGTAATCGAGTTTGGAGCACTTCGGCAGAAGTTTATCTTTCCAACTTTATTTTCAACTGTTGTTTATTTTTAGTCGCATTTTACTTCCAGTTTGTACCAGATTTAAAACCTACCTGTTTAGAGCAGGTTTCTATTTATATATTCCGCACTGCTTTTGCTTTGTTTATTTCCCGCACCTGCTTTTACTTTTTTTATTTCCCGCACCTGCTTTTACTTTGTTTATTTCCCGCACCTGCTTTTACTTTGTTTATTTCCCGCTGTTGTACCCCAATTTTTGCCCCTAAGATTCCCCTATCATATCATGTCAACTTGATCATAACAAAATCACATTAGATTTGGTTCTTCCTCTTTTTTCTATCTCCTATCTTTACGTTTGCTCTTGAGGAATCTCCAAGCACCTTAGTTGTGTATTTTTTATATGCGTTGATAATTAACCTCTAACCAAAATACAAAAAATATTTGTCTTTGTCTTTGCAAAATTGTGTTTTGTAGGTACCGAATCAAAGCATCCGACAAATAAGGTTTTCCGGTATTATTTCCCTAAAATCTCTTTCCAAAAAAAAAAGAAAAAAAGAAAAATTAAAGTTTTTCATTTTTGTTTTCCTGTACAATTGATTGCTTCCATAGTGCAATCGATTTCACAGTGTATTGTGCACAACCTTTGAAAAAAACTGTGTTTTCAGCCTTCAAAAATAAAAAAAATTTCAATATGTGTCGACACATACGTGTTATGTGTCGACTCATCCTGCTTTGTATAACTAGCATGTATCTACACATACATGTTATGTATCGACTCATGCAAATTGTTTGATTTTGTATTGTGTCGAAAGGTAGCTTGTATCAATCCACAAAGGCTTGTGTCATACTCATGTAAATTGATTGATTCTGTATTGTGTCGAAAGGCAGCTTGTATCAATCCATAGAGGCTTGTGTCGAACTCATGCAAATTGATTGATTTTGTATTGTGTCGAAAGGCAGCTTGTATCAATCCACAGAGGCTTGTGTCAAACTCATGCAAATTGATTGATTTTGTATTGTGTCGAAAGGAAGCTTGTATCAATCCACAAAGGCTTGTGTCGAACTCATGCAAGTTGATTGATTCTGTATTATGGCGAAAGACAGCATACATCGACCCATAAAGGTATGTATCGACTCATCCTGTTGTGTATAACTAGTATGTGTTGACACATGCATGTTATGTATCGACTCATCCTGTTTGTATAACTAGCATGTGTCGACACATAAGTGTTATGTGTCGAGTCATGCAGATTGTTTGATTCTGTAATATGTTGAAATAACAGAATGTATCGATACATAGAAACTTGCGGCGACTCATGTTGTGTTATATAACTAGGATGTGTCGACGCATACGACTCTTGTGTCGACTCATATCAGCAAAATACACGTGATTTTTGAAAAAAAAGCCAGCAATTTCAAAACTGTCATCTTTTTGGCTCCAATTTTTCAGCATAATTTGAAAACTATATCATTAATTCAATTTTTGGCTCCAAGAATCAATTACCAAATTACCACTAATTTCAATCCTGAAACTCTATAAATAGAGAACTCGTTTCATTCAAATCACAAGCTTTTGATAGCCAAACTCATCTTGCTAAAAAATCTCTCAATTCTCTCCATCTACCAAATTCACTCAAAGCTCCATTTTCAAAAAATTTAGTAAGCTTTGCATTGAAGCTTACTAATCTTTGAGCTAAACCTTCATCCAAACACTTTTTCTTCATCAATTCTCTACATCCAAGCTTTGGTAATTGATTCTTGTGGTTGAATTGAAGCAAATTCTGGAAGTTGTTTGATAATTCTCTAATTCTACCTTTGGTAAGTTGGATCATCATCTTTCACAATGTGATCTCTTGTGGATTTCTAGTTTTGATTCATTGAGCACTGTTTTATGATTCCATTAGTGCTATTTTCTCATAATTTGATGGAATTTTCATGCTCAATTGGATCCATGATCATAAGGTTTTTGATGAAAAGTTGGAACAAGAATTTGATCCTTGAAATGTTGTTTTCTACTGATTTTAACAGGTTGCAATCAATTGTTGTAACATTGCAATTGTTTGTCACAGAAAATTGATTTAAAAAAAAATCTGCACTGATGCAATAGGTTGCTGTCGAAGCACAATCGATTATAACAGTGCTAAAAATAATTTTTCTGCCTTATTTTGGGGCTGTTTCGACTCAAATACTTTTTTTGCCTTATTTTGGGGCTGTTTCGACTCTAATACTTTTTCTGCCTTATTTTGGGGGCTGTTTCGACCCAAATACTTTTTCTGCCTTATTTTGGGGCTGTTTTGACTCAAATATTTTTTCTGCTCACTCTCTTTGATGAATAATTTAGATTACAATTTTAAATGTCCAATTTGTCTTTAAACTCAATGAACTTTGTGATGTAGATGAAGTTGGATAAATGTTCATCAATTCAAATCTACCTAAGAGTGAATTATTTAATTCATTTTTGGTGCTTTGGATTAATGATATATTTAGTGCTTTAATCCATCTAGAGGAGTGGTCGAATTTAAAGATGAAAGAATTTTGAGATGGTGATCCAAATTAGCTTATCATTCCCCTCCCTCTTCATCTTATCCCTTTCTTTTTTAATTGTGCTACATGTTAAGGGATGGTGATCTCTATATCATTTATCCAAACATGAAGTACATAGATTGCTATTGACCAACCTCAAAATAGGTGCGACTTCTACATAAGTCCACTTACGATTGCTTAACATAGCGCTAAATTTTGTCCCGATTCGAATAAATGATCATTCGAGGCCCAAACTTATGATTGCAAGCCCAAGTATGTTAATTGATCTCTTTGATCTAATAACCTTGAGATTCATTGTGTGGAGGCTTTGGTTCTACCAATCCTATAATGGATTTACAATAGATTTGGTTAACGCGGATCACTTAAACATCGTTGATCATTAAATGTTACTTTTGAGGATTCCAAAATGGATGATATACTTGACAAAAAGCAAATGCAACTTGTTGTGGGGAGGCTTTGGTTATACCAATCCTCTAATGAGTTCCAAATTCAAGTTTCAATATGGTCATCCAACTAACCACTAATTTCTAACAATTGACTTTACTTTATGCTTTTATTTTTTATGCTTTTATATACCATTTAATTTAAGCATTTACATTTCATGCCATTTTTTTTATTTTGCTCACTTGAGCATTTACTTGTATGTCATTTTTTTATTTTTGCTCACTTGAGTTTTTCTTTTCTTTTTAAAGACACCTAATAATCAACATGAACTATAAAAGTATTTAATGATACTTGGACTATTTGGTTACTATCCTTGGCATGATGGAGTTTTGGACTTCTTGGACTTAGGATTAGAGACCTTGGCCTATCTTGGAGACTTTGTGACTTTATTTGATATTTTGTCTGGAGTTCTTGAGGTTTACCTCAAGATATTGGGTTGTTTGTTTGTTTTTTGTGCAGGTTATTGTGATTACATACTTTGTTTGTAATCTGGAATTCACCCGTATACAGCTGTTACTCTGCCTAATTTTTGCGAAGACTTAATACACTTGAAGTTTGGTTCTCTTAATAGGTCTAGTATCTTTGCTTGCTTGGTTACAATCCGAAGAATGGGAATTCTATATTGACTCATAATGTCAAGTATTGGCTTCTTGTTGGTTAGATGGTTCTTATCCCTATCTTTTACCTAATGCTTTAGAATAGTCTCTTCATCTCCTCCCATCTTCTTTAATTTCAAAAATCTTCTCCCTCCTTTTAAAAACTCTTCTTATTTTTAAACTTGAAACACTTTCATATTAAACTTGGACTTAGGTCCATGCATTTTCAAAATATTTTCATAAATAAATTTCAATCAATTTAATAATACCTTGACATTTTTGTGAGAAGACTAAAAGTCAATCAATCTCATTTCAAACCATTTTTGCCACTTTGGATTTTTATTTTAAAACTTTTCTTAAAAGATTAGACTCTTGTCAATCCTTGTAGTGATGCAAACAACTATACTTCTACAATATGTAGTAAAGAGAGATATTTTCCACTTGGGTGTTGAGTGAGGAATTGTTGATTTTAAAATCCAAGCCATATCCTCCACTTTGAGATGATGCAAATTCTCCTTTCTCATGATTGTCGGTAGTAAGTATGTTTTCCACACGGACAATGACGATGATGTCTTATCTCATAAAATTAACCAACACACTTGTGTTTCAAATTTTTAAAAGAGGAACTACGTGTACCCTGATCCCCTATTGCATGAAAGGTGGTACGTAGGCACTAAAGATTCGCAACCGCGACGGGTGCAAAAATCATAAAAATATTTCTTTTCTCACCTCCACCATCCATTTTATATACAACACATTTTTATAACCAAAATATACAGATTTTTTAAAGAGGTTCCTGCGGAGTACGGTAGATGTTTAGGGTGCTAATACCTTCCCTTTGCATAACCAACCCCCTTACCTTGAATCTTTCCCCCTCTTTTTGGGTTATTCTCTGTTTTCCCATTCCTTTGGAAACAATAAAGCGCGGTGGCGATTTTGATTTTGATTTGTACAAAGTCTAGTCAATCTAATGGCTTAGTATTGAACATTTCTACCGCTACACCCGCACCTGCTTTTACTTTGTTTATTTTCCGCACTGCTTTTACTTTGTTTATTTCCCGCACCCGCTTTTACTTTGTTTATTTTCCGCACCGCACTTTAAATTATTTACTTTCTCGCATGATTTATTTTAACATGTCAACTTACATTCCCATGTCAGGCTGAACCTTACTGGGCTAGAATGTAAGGAATCTAGTTAGATCGATATTCCAAATAATGTATCAATAGAAATGCTTATGGGCTATTTTGGTTTTTAATATAATTTTTCTGTACTTTATTATTGTTGGGTAAGATCGAAAGCCGTCCAACCCTTTGTTAAACTCGGTTAGTTCTAACTGGTCAAAGGAAACGAAAGCGCTTTGTCCGGTTAGTTAGGGATTTTTATTATCAAAGAAATCAATTTTGAAACTATTTTCAGACGCGTTTATAGGGTTAAAGTTAGGTCCCCTTTTTATTAGAAATTCTAGATCAAAATACTTTTCAACTTGGTCAAGTACTTTATTTCTTAAAAATAGGTTTATTACTTTAACATAATGCGTGCCTTTTTATAAGTGACGATAAGAAGGTCTGATTAGAGAGGAAAATCGCTTCTGATTACGCGAAAGCGACAGTTCCTGTTAAATTAGTTCTTTTCTTTAGTATAAAATATTTCCCTATAAGTAGTTCTATTCTGAAGTATTGCGAATATCATCTGACTATGTGAATTAAATTCGACCCTGCCTTTATATCTGAAGTTTATTTCTCCGTACTTTACTTTCTTGCATGCTCAATTCCCTGTTTAATATTGACTTAGCTAAACACCATAACAATAAGAGACGATATATTGACGATTGGTCTCTATGGATCAATAACCTTTTATATTATTCTGACGTGATTCGTACACTTGCGAATACACCGCATCAGGCTTATGATTAATTCTGAAGTTTACTAATTGCAACTTTTGTGTTTTGTGTGTTGTGATCTGTTTTGGGTTTGAACTTATGACTTTCTTAAAACAGATTGATTCCCTTCAAAATTCCTAATGATGAAATTGCTTGTAGCACCCTGCACTGACTTGCGAATTTCCCTTGTTTTCCTTGTTCGTGTTTCTATTTGAATGAACTTATTTTCCTTTCTTGTTTTATGTGTTGATGTGAGAGAATGGAATTTGGAAAAGCAATTACAATAGGAGCACCTGCGGCCTAAACCTGAAGGTCTTGGAGGGAAATTTCAAAAGGAGTTTGACTAACTCATTAACAACCATATGGCAACTTCATTATATTAGTAATTCCATTTGATTTTTGTATTGTAACAACTTAGGACTTGTGATTAGAAGGCTTGGGAATTGAATTATGCTTGTAACAAATTTTAGAGAAATTATGCATTTGAATGTGAATGAAATTCTTTGGATTTTAGGCTGTGAAACTTGAATTATGAATGCCATTTGAAGTTTTTGATTCAAGACTTGAGTCACCTTGACACCTTATAGTTCTTTGAAAATTGAATGATAAATACTACTCTAAAATCAATTGAATTATCACTAATTTGCAAATTTGAACTTCATTGGAAATGGATGAGAATTTGAAACCAAATGAGCTTTCTCACGTTTGAAATATCCTCCATGTAGAATTTGAATTTGAATGAAAATGGTAACAACTTGAACACTTAATCTCTTTTGAAATTGCACCTTTATTTCTCATATTTCACCCGTCTTGAAATTTTAATAAAAATCATGACTTGAGATCAAATGCAAACTTTGAGTTTGAACTTGGCTCCAAAAAAACTTGTAAACCTTGTGTAATTCAAAATGTCTAAATTGGACCTTGTATCAAAGCATTTCCATTGGTAAAAGACTTGTAAAGTTGGAATGAAATAGCCATTGAACTTGAATCTTGAATAATGGTATAAACCCTGATTCTTTCCATGACCAAACACAAGGAATTGAAACCTTAATCTTCTGAGAAATACAAAGAAATAAACTCTGATTCAAAACCTTGGTAAATTTGAGAAGAATAGCTCTGTAGTTTAATGAAAAGAGATGTCCAGGATTGAAACCCTAACATTGGTGCTCTTTTGAACCCATATGTATTATGTACTGAGATAATACTCATGATGATAATGCTTCAAGAATTTCATCAAGAAATACGTCACACACTTTAGTAATAAAAACCCTAGCACAAGAGGTAATAGATTGGAGAAAATGTGATTCACTTCGAAACCATTGTGAAACAACCGACTGAAAATCATCGAACAATGTAGTCGCCATCGAACATATTTTATCCCTTATGAAGGGAAAGGTGAACATCGAGAAAACTTGAGAAGGGAGAAGTCACGGTCTTGTGATCGAGAGATCAGGTAAGGGAGTCTGTTACATGAGGGGAAGATATTAGCACCCCACACACTCGTAGTACTCTACGGTATCCACTCTTGTTATCTATCTTATGTGTGTGTCTAATCTATGTCTACTTCTTACTAGTGAGGGAGAATGCATGCAAAAGAAATATGGGGAAAGAAGGAAGTATTTATGAATTTCTCTCGGTTAGGCCCACGACCTGTTGCCTACGTATCCCTTTTGAGGAATCAGAGCGTCGTAGTTCGGCTCACATGTTTTGGTTTGTTGTATGTTTTTTATGAACAATATTAATGTCGCATTTTGTCACAACCCGACCTTTAGGGACTCACACGTTGGAACATAAAGGAATTAATATGTTCTTACCTAAAGAGGATTTTAACAAGAAGAGCCAAGAGGCAAAAGAAGTTTGAGTTAGTTTGTGTTTTTTACCTTGAAAAAGGGTTTTTGTATGATTAGAGTGTTTTCGATGTTTGAAAGGAAAAATGAGGTTTTTGTTTTAAGGTGTATGCAAAAGAGAAAGAAAATGCTAAGGGAGACTAACCTAGTACGCCTAGTGTCATCATGCAAAATTGATCCTATAGTTGAGGATAAAGGGGAAATCCTAACTAAGTTAGCATGGATGGATTGCCTATCATAATGTCTACCTCAAACATTAGTCTAAGAGAGTCGAGGAATCCTAAGGGAGAATATATTGATAAAGCGAGTAAGAAAACAAGCAAGAAAGTGCTTTGGCAAAAGCACACACACGTGGCATGAGTAGTGAACACTAGCTCATGTAAAACACATAACCAAGATATAATGGATCAATGTAGGAGATGGAAGATAATATGAAAACTCCCGGAGTATCAGCATCGGCCAATGCAAACTATTGACAAAGTGTGGGGGAAATCACAAATCCCTTTTCTACTTGCCTTCTTTGAGGTCTTACCGATGAACCGGCCACTTTGGCAGATCTTGGGAACATGTTCAGAGCTCGGAACTTGCAAAAAGTGAGCATATGAATGACATGTACTGGAAAACTTGTGGGGGGTTGATTACTAACCCTTTCCACTTTCCTTCTTATGAATAATTATGAATGGTTTCCATAAAAGGACCTAAAACCATCATCTCTCCATGCAAGCAAAAATGTAAACACGCGCGGAATACCTACTTCAAAGGTAGGATTTTAAACAAACACAATTAGCACACCGACAAAATCGCCTTAAACAAGTCTTTAAGTAAACTAAAGGGACTCCTGACATATATCCACAATGGAGGTCCCATCATGCAATGGAAAGCAATAAAGTCTAGAAATATTAAAAGGGAAGTAGTGTAATACCAAATGGATAACAATCTGTGATAACCAAGTAAAGCAGAGAAACCCGTAAAACTTCGTGCGTGAAGGGGCCGTCAGCTTCACTTTACACAAAAATCTGAAATTCGTGCGTGAAGGCAAAGTGGTTATTATAAATGGAGAGCAAGCCTTGCTGATATTTTATCTATCATCTTTTAGTATTGTAGAAGTAGATGAAGCTGCCGTGGGGACGCAGTTCCAGGCTCTGTCTATTGATGATGTAAGAAGGAATGAGAACTCTATGAATTCATTCAAGGATGCTCAACAGGTTGTGCACAATGATCCAAGTAAAGTATGGGGACAGGTCATTGATCCTCCAGTCAACAAGAACAGGGATGGTTTAGGATTCTCTGCCAAGAATGGCAAAGGCGAAAGTTTGAAGTCAAAGTCTACTATGAGCAGCTATCATGTGTTTTCCGCAGCGGAGGCTACCTCCATCCAACTGTTTCTGCAGTTAATGCTATTGAGGATGATGAAGAAAATTAGGAAATTCCGAATTATGGGACGCCTGGAGTCAAAATCCAGAACTGGGTCACTTATGATGTTCCCTCTTGCATCCATGTCTCAAAGTAATTTGTGTTTTCTTTGCAAAAAGCTTTCATTCTTCACAAGATGAAAGTTAATATTGTATGGGCTTATCTGTTTGCTTTGATCATTAAAATCATAAATAAAAGTTGTCTTTGATTCTTAAAATTGTGTCTTTTATTTTTCGTCTTTTTCATGGAAAATGGTAATAATAAAAAAAACCTTTTGAGTAAAATAGTAATTGAAAATAAATCTGCATAATCACTTGATATATGTGTCAGTTTCTAAAAGCAATCACAAATCACATGTGTAGATTATTTAATAAAATTGTTGAATACAATGACCCTACACCCTCTCCCAACATTGAATATCCTGTGTTTGGGACAGAAGAAGAAGAATATGATGAGATTCCAGAAGAGGTTTCACGATTTCTCAAGCACGAGGAAAATGCCATTCAGCTATATAAAGAGTCATTGGAAATAATCAATTTGGGTTCAGAAAAGGAGCCAAAGGAAGTCAAGATTGGAGCATCATTGCATCCTGATGTGAAGAACAAGTTGACTTAACTATTGAAAGAGTATGTGGACATCTTTGCTTGGTCTTACCAAGATATGCTGGGTCTAGATACTGATATTGTGGAACATCATTTGCCTTTGAAGCCAGAGTTCTTGTCCTTCAAACAGAAGTTGAGAAGAACTCACCCTGATATGGCAGTAAAAATCAAAGAAGAAGTCTTAAAGCAGATAAATGCCGGTTTTCTTGTGACATTAGTGTATCCCCAATGGATAGCCAACATTGTGCCCGTACCGAAGAAAGATGGAAAAGTCCGTATGTGGTAGTTTACAAATATCTAAATAAAGCTAGTCCGAAATATGATTTCCTATTTTGACACATTGATATGCTGGTTGATAGCACAACAAAATTTAAAGTATTATTGTTCATGGACGGATTTTCCAGATATAATCAAATAAGAATGGCTCTCGGGGACATGGAAAAAACAATGTTTATCACACCCTATGGAACATTATGTTAGAGAGTGATGCCCTTCAGGTTGAAGAACACTGGTGCAACGTACCAGAGGGCTATGAAAACCCTACTCCATGATCTGATGCACAACGAAATTGAGGTAAATGTTGATGACATGATTGCCAAATTACATACCGAAGAAGGGAATATGGATGATTTGTTTAAGTTATTCCAGCGTTTGAGGAAGTATCGTCTCCACTTGAATCCAGATAAATGAACCTTTGATGTCTGATCAGGGAAGTTGTTGGGTTTTATTGTCAGCCAGAAAGGGATTGAAGTTGACCCAGATAAGGTCAAAGCGATCCAAGAAAACCCAGCGCCAAGGACTGAAAAGTAAGTTAGAGGCTTCCTTAGGCGTCTGAATTACATTTCCAGATTTATCTCCCATATAACCGCAACATGTGAACCGATCTTTAAGTTGCTAAAGAAAGATCAGGGTTTTGTGTGGACAGAGGATTTCCAGAGGGAATTTGAAAGTATCAAAGATTATCTACTTGAACCTCCTATCTTGCTCCCTCCCATTGAAAGAAGACCATTGATCATGTATCTGACTGTGTTGGATAGTTTAATGGGATGTATTTTGGGACAACAAGATGAAACAGGAAAGAAATAATACGCCATATACTATCTCAGTAAGAAATTTATTAATTATGAGTTACGGCATTCTATGTTGGAGAAGACGTGTTACGCTTTGGCCTGGGGGCAAAGCGGTTGCGATAATATATGTTGAATAATACTACTTGGTTGATTTCCAAAATGGATCCAATTAAGTATATTTTTGAAAAGCCTGCTCTCACTGGGAGAATTACCCGCTGGAAAATGTTATTATTCGAATATGACAGTGAGTACCACACTCAGAAGGCTATAAGAAGCAGTGTGCTGGAGAATTATCTTGCTCACCAACCAGTAGATGACTATTAATCCGTCAAATTTAACTTTCCCGATGAGGATGTAATGTTCCTTAAAGCAAAATATTGTGATGAACCTTTGCCTGAGGAAGGTCCAGATCCTGAATCTCGTTGGGGAATGGTATTTGATGGAGTAGTGAACGCTTACGGAAAATGAATTGGTGAGGTGATCATCACTCCGCATGGATCACACATTCCTTTTACTACAAGGCTGACATTTGATTGTACTAATAATATAGAGGAATATGAGGCTTGCATTATGGGTCTCGAGGAGGCCATTAATCTTAGAATCAAGGTTCTATATGTGTATGGTGATTCTACTTTGGTTGTTAATCAGATTAAAGGAGATTGGGATACTCGTCACCCTGGCTTGATCCCTTACAAAGATTATGCTAGAAGACTATTACCCTTCTTTAACAAAGTTGAATTCCATCATATTCCAAGAGATGAAAATCAGATGGTGGACGCTTTGGAAACTCTGGATTCTATGTATCAAGTTAATACTTGGAATGATGTACCTCGTATTACAGTATGACGTTTGGATAGACCAGCTCATGTGTTTACAACATAGGATGTGGTAGATGAAAAACCTTGGTATTTTGATATCAAACATTTTCTTCAGACTCAAGAATACCCGGTTGGTGCATCAAATAAGGATAAAAAAACATTGAGAAGGTTGGCGGGCAGCTTTTTCCTCAATGAGGATGTAATGTATAAAAGAAATCATGACATGGCCTTACTCAGATGCGTGGATAGACACGAAGCGAACATGTTGATGCATGAGGTTCATGAAGGTTCATTTGGTACCCATGCCAATGGACATTCAATGGTGAAAAAGATGCTTAGGGCAAGTTACTATTGGCTGACAATGGAATCTGACTGTTACTAATTTGCAAAGAAGTACCGTAAATGCATAATTTATGCTGATAAAATTCATGTACCTCCGACGCTTCTCAATGTTATTTCCTCCCCTTGGCCTTTCACTATGTGGGGGTATTGACATGATTGGAATGATTGAACCAAAGGCGTCAAATGGGTATCATTTTATCTTGGTGGCAATTGATTATTTTACCAAATGGGTGGAGGAAGCTTCATATGCTAATGTCACTAAACAGGTAGTAGTGCATTTTATCAAGAACAACCTCATATGTCGGTATGGTGTGCCTAGCAGGATTATTACCGACAATGGCTCAAATCTGAATAACAAAATGATGTGTGAACTTTGTGAGGAGTTCAGGACTGTCCATCATAATTCATCTCCCTACAGGCCAAAGATGAATGAGGCTGTTGAAGCGGCCAATAAGAACATCAAGAAGATCATCCAGAAAATGGTTTTTACTTATAAAGACTGGCATGAAATGCCCCCTTTTGCTCTGCATGGGCATCGAACACCTGTACACACTTCAACATGGGAAACCCCATTCTCTTTTGTATATGGCATGGAAGAAGTGCTCCCCATTGAAGTTGAGATTCCCTCTTTGCGTGTAATAATGGAAGCCAAGTTGTCAGAAGCTGAATGGGTCCAGAACAGGTTTGACCAGCTGAATTTAATAAAAGAGAAAAAAATGAAGGCTTTGTGTCATGGTCAATTATACTAAAATAGAATGAATAAGGCTTTTGATAAGAAGGTTAAACCTCGTGAATTCAGAAAAGGAGACCTCGTACTCAGGAAGATCATGTCTTTTAATGCTGATTCTAGGGGCAAGTGGACTCCCAATTTTGAAGGCCCATATGTTGTCAAGAAATCCTTCTTTGGCGGTGCACTGATTCTTGAAACAATGGATGGCGAGGAGTTCTCACGTCCTGTGAATGCTGATACAGTCAAGAAATACTTCGCCTAGAAAAAATAAAAGAACAACTCGCTAAGACGACAACTCAAAAGGGCGACTTAGGCAAAAAAGAGCGTCTTGGTAGGTCGAAAACTCGAAAGGGTGGTCTAGACAAAAATTAGAGACATAAACAGAACAAATTTTCCCGGTAGGTTGAAAACACACAAGGGAAACCTAGGCAAAAGTTAGGGATTTTCTGGCAAGTAACTGCATCAGACAAGACTTGATCAATGGAGCAACAATCAGTTTGGATCTTACTACTCTTTGACCGAAGTTTCGACTCAGAAATTCAAAGTTGTTAGGGAGAATAGTGGTCATTGTAAATCAATGTATCTTTTCCAATATATATTACCATATTCTAAACTTTGTAATTATCTATGGAGCCTTGCCATTCGTAGACTACCATTCTATTAATAAAGTTTGAGCCTTTTATCCAATTCTTTGCAATTCTTATTTTAATTAGCCTATAAATATTTCATTTATTATTGATAGTAATGATCAAAGCAAACTGATTAAATAACAAAAATTACTTTTGAAAAGAATTTACAAATTACCTATTGCTTTAGATTTTGTGATGCAAGGAGAACAAAATTAGTGGCTTCAGGGACGCATAAACTCAAAGGTTTGCATGATATGAAGACTCTGTCCAAGATTCCCCAATGAAGGCTCCACTCATATTAATAAAAGTCTTTTCTTCCTGTGCATGCTGAGTTGGACTCATTATTAAAGCATATCCTTTCGGTAGTACTAGCATATTGTGTGTTGGCCCGAAAGTCAGGCAAGGACAATGTCTTGTTTAAGAAGTTTCAAAATGGTTATCAACTTTTTGGATTTTCTCCCACCAAGTGCTGGATTGGATTTAAAATCCCCATAAGTTTTCTGACTGTAGTGTTTGATTTCTTGAGTTCCCCATGTGAAGTTGAGATGATATACTTCTATGAAATTATTGTCCCCATGAGTTATCATACTTTCTCCCCAGAGAATTTGGTGCAATTATCACTCTCAGTGTTAAAGAATATATCTCGATGTCTCCTTCAACGATATAGTATCACCCTCCCTAATGAAGTCAGTATGTCATCCCGAACTGATGTCTCAATGATGTGATATTGTTTTCCCTAGTAAAATCAACCACGGCAGAAGTGTGAACTTCAAACATTTTGTTTCCCCCTCTAAAGTCTATGTGGTTTCCCCGGTGAAACTTGGAGGAAGATGTTATATAGCCATGTTTGTGTTAATTTACTGTTATTGTTCTTGTTCCTTCCCAGTGAATTTAAGCTTCAAAATAGGAGTTTGTTTCCTCGGTTGGTTCTAACTATCTTATGGAATTTCCATCCTGTTTGTGATTTAGCCGAGTATTGATTGTACCCATTTTTGGTCTTGTATATACCCCCTAGTGTCATATGTTTGTTTTGTCAGCATATACATAGTAGCATTTATACTTTCATACCAGTATCATACATAATCATTGCTCATTTGCATTTTTTAATATCTTGTTGGTATATTACCCTGGTTTGCAGAGTTGTGTTACCCTCTCTCCAATAGAGTATCAATCTTAAGAGAAAGTGTAAATTCTTTCAACTTCCCCACTGAGTTATCCCTCGTGGAAGAACTTTGTTTTAGCCTTCTTTTTAACTCGTTGTCTGGATTGAATGGGTTTCCCTCTTGAGTTTTCTTCCCAGGAGATGTATTTTGGTTGACTGCTTCATTCTGGTTTATTTCTGTTTGGAGTGGGTACCCTCAACAATACTCTTATTTGAATTTTAGCAAGCTTTTAGCTTTACTTTGAGAATATGCATTTATTTTTCACAAGAAGATTTTATCTCCTCAGCATGAATTTGTTGGCATTTCTCCAGGAGTTTCATCTCTTTCCCCAGGAAGCCATATTGTCATTCTTCAGGAAGTCTTTATTGCAATTCCTTCTCATAGCAGCAAGTGGCAGGTCTCTTTATTTGAGCAACCTGTACTTCCCCTAGTGAATCTGATGGCTCCCAGAGAAGATTCAAATTTGTTACTCCAATGGATGGTATCCTTCTCATTATGGAAGGTAGTTTGTTGTTGAGATTTTGTTACTCCAATGGATGGTAGCCTAGTCATTATGGAAGGTAGTTTGTCTTTGAGATTCTATTGCTCAGTAGAAGTTCATTTGTTCGCAGTCATGAGTACTGAATACATCTTATATTTACTGGTATTATCTTACCATTACTTTCCCCGGTGGGTCTACGTTACTTTTTTGCTACCCCCTTCCGTGAGTTGGTAGTTCACAGTTCTCTGTCAGTCACCATTATCCTTCACTCTCTCTTAAATTTTTGAGTTGACGATACTTTAGATCCTCTCTTGGGCATTACCCCAACATATTCTTATCTTTTCTTCACCAGTGATTTATTTTCCTGGTCAAGTTTTCCTTTTATTTCCTCTTTTACTTTTTACATCCCAAGTGGTGTCTTGCGTCCCTTTAGATTTGTTCATTTCCATTCATAATTATAAGCATTGCATGGTATCTTAGGGAAAAAATAGGGTTTGTTTTATATTTAAGTATCTTCAATCACGTCGACACGAAGATTTTAACCTTCGCATCTCCAGATAGAAGACACTTAAATAAGGGCATCTGTTGTACCTCAATTTTCCTCCCTAAGATCCCTTCATCATATCATATCAATTCAATCACAACAAGATCAATTAGGGTTTGGTTCTTCTCCCTATGTTTAGCTTTTTCTCTAGAAGGAATCCCCAAGAACCTTGACTTGTATTTTATGATCATCTATGTTTTTTATTGATTATCCTTTAACTAATAAATACAACGAGTGTTTGCCCCAATTGTTGATGTTGTAGGTAAAAGCATAATACATTCCATCAAGATTGATCTAGGGATTCATGATTTCATTTATGTGCCTTCCTCAATAAAGCTTCATTGAGATTAAAGCCTCATCATTAAATATGTTTTGAATTAATGTCATGACAAAGTCTTTTATGATTCATCATGCCTCAAGTTGTCAAATTTATTTCAAAAGTACAAGGGTTGATTGAAGAAGTTAGACCCAATTAGACAAATCTTTGATTCATTGATCACAAGTGCCTATCTCCTTGAATTTTCATGATTTGAAAGTGGTTTAGGTTTATATGATTTCTCCTTATTATCCTCAACAAATTATATTCAAATGATAAAGGTATTTGTGCAAGAAGTTTGGTCAAAATGGCAAAGGTTTTCCAAGGCATTTTCTTGCTCTAGGAGCTAGGGTTTTGAACTTCAAAGGGGTACATCTTGCTCGTTTTTTTTTTGTATTTTTTAATTATTCCAAAGACACCCTTATATTCAAAGGGTTATTAACAAATCACTTCAAAAGTTTCAAATAAGTTTTGTATGGAAGAAACTTGATGGTGAAGAAAGATTACAAGTCCTCTAGATGAACCTTCAAATTCCCTTTATGTGACTTCAAATGATCATAACTTGATCAATTTTTATCACCTTGAGCCCATTATTTTTCCACAATGATCTTGAATATGTGAAATTCAACCTTTATTTTATGTTCAAAGTGTTAAAATGGATGGAAGATGCCCAAAGGATGCAAAAGATTATAGGTCATTTCATGAATTTGTGCCAACTTCAACAAGTCATAACTCTCTAAATTTTGTGAGATTTTGAATGGTTTAAGCTTAAAAATGTCATTCAAGAGATTTACTTCATATCATATTTTTTGGTCAAGAACAAATTTCAAGTGGAAGGCCATGTTTGGATGCAAGACATTATAAGTCATTTTTGAAAAAAAACTTAAAAATTTTCCAAGTATGAAAAGTCAAACTCTTTTTCTCAACTTTGACTCATTACAACTTTCAGCTCAAACATCCATTTTATCCCATTCTTTGCACATTATAAAGCTTGTAATCTCCTCTTTCTAAAGCTTCAAGAACATGTCCTAAGACCCCTTGAGTTGAGAATGCCATTGGTTTGAATTTGGAAATTTGAAACTGAATTTTTCACCAAGTCAGAAATTTGAAACTCTTGTTTTGGTTTCTAATCATAAAATTGTTGTGTGTTTTTGCTCCTAAACATGTTTATTAAACTTCCAGAAGTGATTAGTTCATCAAAGTGCAAGGTTTGGATGAGTTTTGATAAAAAAGGAGTCACACTTTTCCCATGCTGCAGATTTACACGAATTCCCTCCAAACTTCATCATTCCGCATGCTTGAGCATTCCATTTGATTCCCTATAAATACAGGGTCATCCCTCATTCATTTACTCAAGCTTAGAAAGCCAAAATCACCCTGCCAAACTCTCTCTTGAACTCAATTTTCTGTAACTTTGAATATGTTCTTACAACTTCTCTCAATCATTTTTCTTTGTCAATTCACCTTCCTTGAACCTCACTAAAGCTAACAGAAGAAGAATTAAGCTCTAAAAGTCCCTGGATCGTGCTAGCCAAGTCCAGTTTCAGAGCTCTGCAACTTAACTTCAATAGGTAGATTCCTTCACCAATTCTCTCAAACTTTGATATTATTATGAAGCTCTCATCATCCTGGTCCTAGTCACAACATTTTCTTTTATCTGGAAGCACATTTTAACCACGAATCTTCAAATCCCTTTTCGAAATTTTACTTCCAAATTGCTTGAGCTACAGTTTATATAAAATTTTCACGAAGGTGTGGTTGTCTTCGTCTTGATGAGATAGAGCGAATGACATAGGTATGAGCTTCTGATTTTACAGTTTCAGGGTCATGTGTTTCACGATGGCTAGAGGTTAAATATGACCAACGTGTCATCTTCCAACCAATGATGGCGTGCCATTTGTTTTTTGTTTTTTTGAAAATCTGATATTATATGTGATTTCGTGCTTTATTCAATAATGACCATGATATGCACAACGCGTTTGATCCATTGGATTAGCTTACTAATGCATTTTGACTCTCATCCATTGATCCACATTTTTTTGAATCTATTTTATTTTTTTGATTTTTATATTTAAATTGTTTTAAATTTCAAAAATTCATAGAAAATTCATTTTTACTCCAAAAAATCTAAAAAAATTATGGAAAATAATTTTGATTTTTCTCTTTCTGATTCTTATTTTTTTTCATAATTTTATTTTGTGTTTTGGTATTTTTTATGATTTTTCACTTTATTTGAGTTGTTTTAAATGTTTAAAAATATTTTTCTTCATTTTTAAATTTTGAAAAAAATAGGAAAGGATCCAATGAAAATTTGACAAATATTGGTGACCTTATTTATTTTTTATTTCTGACTTTGTTATTTTTTTATCATTTTTTTTATTTTACTTACTTATTTTAATTTTAAAAATAATTTCTGACATAAAAAAAAACAACCAAAAATTTTATATAAATATTTGAACTCATTTCTGATTTTTCTATGGTCTTACTTATTTTTTCTTGATTAATTTTAATATAGTTGTTAATTTTCTCTCTTATTTCAATTTTATAATCAGTTAAAAAACCTTTTTTCTTTTATTTTAAACATAATTTTATTTTGTATATGTTCTGGTTGATCTTGGATTAAAATTTTGATCATGAACTTTATTAACATCATTGGATCAATGGTGTTGAGTCTAACTCCATAAAAATGGTTGAATGATTTTAATAATAGTTTGATTAAATTTTCGGTTCAAATGTGGTTTATTCATTTCCCCTTCCCTCTTCATCTTACCCCATTCTTATTGTACCAACTGTTATTGGAGCATGATTTATATATCATGTCTCAAAACATGAGGTGCATAGATTGCTATTGACCGGCCTCAAAATAGGTGTGACTTCTATATAAGTCCACTTAAGATTGCTTAACATTGCACTAAATTTTGTCCCAATTTGAGAAAATGATCATTCGTGGCCCAAACCTATGTTTGCAAGCCCAAGTATCTTAATTTTAACCCTTTGATCCAATAACCTTGAGATCCATTCTTAGGAGGCTTTGGCTCTACCAATCCTCTAATGGAACTTCATCAATTTTGGTCAAAGTGGATCACTTAAACATCATTGATCATTAAGTGTTATCTTGAAAATTCTTAAATGGGATGATATACTTGACAAAAAGCAAATACAACTTGTTGTTGAGAGGACTTGGTTCTACCAATCCTATAATGAGTTCCAAAATGGAAGTTTCAAGATGGTCATCCAACTAACTACTAATTCCTAACAATTGACTTTATTTTTATTCTTTTATTTTATGCTTTTACTTTACGTACCATTTACTTTAGCATTTACATTTCATGCTATTTTTTTATCTTTGCTCACTTGAGCCTTTATCTTCATGTCATTTTTATTTTGCTCACTTGAGTTTCTTATTTTCTTTTTGAAGATACCTAATAATCAACTTGAACCCTAAAAGCTTTAATGTTACTTGGACTACTTGGTTACTATTCTTGGCATTATGGAGTGATGGACTTCTTGGACTTAAGATTAGAAGTTATGGCCTACCTTGAGCCTTTGTGACCTTGATTGTCATTTTGTTTGGAGTTCTTGGGGTTTACCCCGGGACTTTGGGTTATTTGTTTGCTTTGTGTGAAGGTTATTATGATTACACACTTTGTCTGTAATCTGGAATTCATTTGTGTACAGCTGTTACTCTTCCCAATTTTTGGGAAGACTTAATGCAATTAAAGCCTGGTATTCTTAAGAGGTTTATCAATTGTTTGCTTGGTTTCAAATTCAAAGGATGGAATTCTACATTGACTCATTGTGTCAAGTGTTGTCTTCTTGTTGGTCAGATGGTCCTTCTCATTAACTTTTACTTTATGCTTTAGGATAGTCCCTCCATCTCCTCCCATCTTTTTTAATTTCAAAAATCTTCTCCCTCCTTTTGAAAACTCATCTTGTTTTAAAACTTGAACCACTTTCATAATAAACTTAGACGTAGGTCCATGCATTTTCAAAAATATTTTCTTAATAAAACTTTAATCAACTTAACAATATCTTGACATTTTTATGAGAAGATTAAAAGTCAATCAATCTCATTCGAACTATTTTTCTATTTTGGCCTTTACCTTTAAAAACTTTTCTCAAAAGATTGGACTCCTTTCAATCCTTGTAGTGATGCAAACAACCATACTTCTACAATATGTAGTAAAGTGAGATATTTTCCACTTGGGTGTTGAGTGAGGCATTGTTGATTTTAAAATCCAAGCCATATCCTCCACTTTGAGATGACGTAAATTCTTCTTTCTCATAATTGTGGGTAGTAAGTATGTTTTCCACACGGACAATGACAATGATGTCTCGTATCTTAAAATTAACCAACACACTTATGTTTTAAAATTTAAAAAAAAAGAACTACCAGTACCCTGATCCCTTATTGCATGGAAGGTGGTACGTAGGCACTAAAGGTTCATAACCACGGCGAATGCAAAAATAATTAAAAAATACTTATTTTCTCATCTCCAAAATCTATTTTTATACAACATTTTATAGCCAAAATATACAGATTTTTCAAAGAGGTTCCTGCAGAGTACCATAGATGTTTAGGGTGATAATACCTTCCCTTTTCATAACCAACACCCTTACCTAGAATCTTTCCCCCTTCTTTTGGGTTATTCACTCTTTTCCCATTCCTTTGGAAACAATGAAGTGCGGTGGCGATTTTTATTTTGATCTGTGCGAGTCAAGTCAATCAAATTGCTTAGTCTCAACATTTCTACCGCTACACCTTAAAAACTTCAAATGGGTGAACAGGTTTAAATGAGACTTAAAATGTTTGGTACTTGAACTTGTTTTACAATAAATTCTTATGAATAAGCTTTCCAACCTTTCTTGAATCAATTCTTGTCATCACGAACAAAATAACGCTTAAGGACCCATGATTCAATTCTTTGTAATCTAATCCACATATTTTTTTTACTTGATGAGCAATACAAAAACAATTCCTTTGAGTAATCCTTGAAAATAAATGTGAAAATATGGTAGACATAACCCTTGCCATAAAACCCTGATCTTAATCTTTAACTGATGAACATCAGCAAGTTCAAGAAATCAACACCTACCTCTCTTTGAGATGTGCATTAATGAAGATAATATCTTGAGATGTTGAAATGAACCAAAGCTTTAGCTTAAAACCCTAAGCATAACAACTGAAAACCTTAATGCACTTACCCTAGATGAATCTTGATAGAAGACGAACTTGTAGCTCAAACCATTACAAAACCCTAGCTTGCGAGGTGCTTGATCCCAATGCCAAGTTATTGAATATTGATGCATGATGTGTTAGATGACTCTAATACAGTGGGAGAACTGATTTGGTTTTGAGTTTTATCGCAAATGCTGTGGATAGAAAGAGTTACCACTGACTTTTATTTTATCCAATAAGGAAAGGGTGAAAAGAACAGGAAAGACCTTCAAGATTTTTGAGTTCGGGGGGGGGGGGGGGGGGGGTTAGGTTATGAAAAGGAAGGTATTAACACCCTTTTCATCCGTAGTTATCTACGGGCTCTTAATCTCTAGCTCACTTTGAAAATTGCTTTGTGAATGTGTGTTTGAAAAATATTTTGTAAATACCAATGTGAAGCAACTTTGTAATGATTCTTGTATCAGTCCTCAAGAATGTGTACAAATTTTTTGTTTGAAAATAATTTTGAAAGTGTTTGTGTGTAATGTTTTGTTTTGAAATGTTTGTGAGCAAGCGATTAACAACGGTCTACCTACTCAAGGTATTTCTTGTAATTTCATCATCCTTATCATTAATTATTAGGAATCCATATCGTTGGATGTGAAGGGACACGCGAGGGTCATCGTATAGTCATCGAAGGCAACTCGTAAGGATGCTTTAGCAGTTTATCGTTAAGGGACTAGATCATTTACCGAAGGCAACATCGAAGGGTCATCGAGGGACTATGATCTTTATTTTCAAGGGACTTTGCTAAAGTGTCCCCACGTTCGAGGGACATGACTGTTTTTTGAAAGGCAATAAGGGGGGTTACCCTAGAGGTGCAAGTGTTCAGGTGATTCATTTTCAGTTATGTTTATCTTTTTAGGGTTAACTACCGTTTGTTTTTATCTTGCCATACAAGCCTAATTACTAACAGTAATATAGTAAAATAGTAAAACAGTAAGTATGCGTAAAGTAAATGCGGAAAGAAAACCCTAGACTATTACAATGCTTCGAGGCAATTACATAAGAGAAATGCGGAAAGTAACCCCAATTACTATTACAAACCGGGAAACAATTACATAATCAGAAAAGTGTGAGAAGAATAAGCTACATAAAAATGTAAAAATAGGAATAAGGAAAGCGAATGTGTTTTTGGTGATTTTTAATAAAAAGGTTTTAATGAGGATTAACCCTAAAAAACTAATTAATTTTAATTAAAAAAAAAGAAATTTATTAATTAAATAAAAAAAACCTAAAAACCTAATTTGATTTTAATTTAAACAAAATGATTAATTAAATTAAAAATCTAAAACTAATTTGATTAGGGTTTTAGAGAAAAGGTTTTGAAAGAAAACTCAGGTTTATTTCAAGGGAAAAGAAGAAAGAATAAGAAAAATAGAGCAAATACCATAAACTTCTAGGGGTGGGTGTTGGACCCATGCCTTTAGCATTCCTGCCCAACCGGACCACAACTACACCAAGCGCGCGCTTGTGATAAGGAAGGAGAATCAGTTTTTTTGTTATTATCCTGCAAAACATGTAAAATTATGAAAAAAACTCAAAATGCCAAAAGGATAGGATCGAACCCACACCTTGGCATAATAGTGTCTTTAGCGCGTGCGTTTAACCACTGTGGTTGTGATACATCCATTGTTTAAGTTGAAACATAACATATATAATATAAAACACCATTGCATGACCAGAGAGGCGCCAGAGCCTTAGCTCTCGTCGTCTTCTCTAGTCAGTTTATTTTGTGTTCCTGCAAAATAATAAACATTAGAGATTTAGAGGGACCCTACCCCCCAAAATCAAGGCCTGCAAATTCAATGGAATCATTATCTTGGGCTAAAACGCACTGGTTCGAGAGGTACAACAAAAATATCCTAAATCGGCATGAGCATGGCTACTTGTGATTCTGATAGCATGAAAGTCATGCGATCTACTTTTCCTACACTAACATACCTCAAACACAATGATATCATTAGTATGACTTAAAGAAAAATGAAAATGAAAATATGAATTTGCAAAAAATATGAGATCAAAGATGTATGCAGTGGTGTTTCATGAGCTTTGGATCATTAGGTTTGATCCATTCTTACTCTGTAATTCCCTTGGAAGCGAATGGGATGGTTAGGAGGCCTTAAAGTTGGCTGCAACTAGGGTTCTAAGGTTGCCTTAGTTTTAAGTAATTTTGAGATTTTTGGAAGTTGTTTTTTGCACAAGGTTTTCGTGTCCAGAGTTTGTATGAATGAAGAGAATAAATAGGTTGAATTTAGGTCATAATAACACGGGCTTGGACTCTTGTAATAAGCCTTGATCTTATTTTGTTTTATTTTGAATTTTAAATAAATAAAAATCAAAGATAAATTAATAAAAACCAAAGGGAGGTGTATAAATAAGTCTTGAGGTTCATGTAAAGTGTAGAACACGTTTGGAACTTGAAACATCAGCCAAATAACCCAAAAGTTCAAGTTTGGTCACTTTTTGTACATGCTTTGCTCAAAATTTCCCAACTTGCACTGGTCATAACTCTCTCAACTATTATCATTTGAAGGTGATATGGGACTTTTTGGAAAGCTCAAGATGTCCTCTATAATACTTATTTCGATAATTTGTGCATTTGAAGAGTTTATCTTGATGTAAGTTGCCTTGACAAAAAGTGTCTTTTTGTTGACTTTTGAAATGACCTATAATGTATTGATCCATATCTCTCAAATGAAACATTTTTTGTACATGAGCTTAGAGAGACAAAGTTGTAGATAATAAAATTTCCTTCAAGATGAGCTATGGTTGAGCAAAATCTGATGAAGCATGTGAAAGTTATGTTTGGTGAAAATTCAGTTGACTTCTCTTAAGTAAACCCCTAATTTGGCAACTTTAGACTTTTGATGATTTAAGAGTTTTTCTTAATGAGTCATGATCAAACCTTGATCAAATGATGAATATGACTTCAAAACCTTGATATTGACCCAAAATCTTGAAGTTTGACTTTATGTTGACCATAATTGACTTTTTGTCCAATATAATTGATTTTTAATCATCTGGCTAACTGACTGAGCAAAATTGTGATGCAAGGCTTGAAATTTGGCATGAGGATTCTTTGATGCATATGAGACACCATGAAATCCAATTTAGGAATTAGAAGTTCAATTTTCCTTGAGAAAAACAAAACCCTAGTTATAGGTCAATACTTAGGAGGAGGTTTGTCTGATCAATCTTTGAGTAGTCTTGAGCATTTAAGAGCCTTAGGAGAATGTCTTGAATAGGTGGGAGGGAAAATTTTGGGGTACAACAGCTTCCCCTGTTCAATCTTCTTAAAATTGAGGAGTTAGATTGTCTTGTCTGCCATTCGTGATCTCAAGGTAGAAGAGGATTGAACACTTAAGTGCCCAGAAATTTACACCCGCATGTGCATGAAGTAACGTTGTTGGTGGTTAATATTGCTTGAATAGGATTAAAGATGCAATTTGGAGAGGTCACACAATGTCATTGGAGACGGGCTTATAGATGCCATTAAAATAGCTGTTGATAGGAGTATCAGAATGAGTCTACGCTCGACCGTTATCTGAGGAATGCTTTCAAGAATGAACCTCTGGGGAAGGTGCTTAAGTAACTGCTTATCAAATTTAGTCTCTAAGGGAAATTCTTGTAAGAATTCAATCTCCGAGGGAAATGCTTGTCATGTAGATAGTCGCAATGTCCTGTTTCGGGAATTGATCCACAGTCTATTTTTGTTGGTAAATATGTCTTGCTTCGATAATTCATACAACCTGGTCATGTCAATAGTTTCCCCGTCTTGTTTCGGGAGTTAATCTTTGCCTGGTTATAAAGATAGTTTCCTCGTCCTGTTTTAGGAGCTAATCTATGCCTGGTCATATAAATAGTTTCCTCATTCTATTTTGGGAGTTAATCTAGGACCTGCTTTTTATTGGTGAACCCGTCTTGTTTTGGGAATTCATACGCCTGGTCGTACATATAGTTGGCCCATCCTATTTATGGAATTAATCTTGGACCTGTTCATAAAGATAGTTTCCTCGTCCTGTTTCGGGGATTAATATTCGACCTGTTTGAGAATTACTGATGATATTCGTCAGTTTGTAGACTTTACCTGAAAAGACAAAGTTAGTCTTCATGTAATATTATGATGTATGTAATGCATTGCATAATGATTTATTCAAAGTAAATAAGAGTGTCATATGTATTTCGTATGCATTTTCTATGATATTTGTAAATGATGTCTGGATGTACGATGTAGTTGGAGCGAATTGGTAACTTTGTATAACATCTTTGGCTGGGGAAAATAAATCTCTGACTGTTTCTAGGGATGAAGAATATAAATCTTCAATCTTGTTTTGAATATCTACGGTGGGGATTCTTGCTTTCTGTTTTGAGGATGCTCCGCTAGGAATGTTTGACCTCTTCTTGGGGGATAGAAGAGTTCAAGAACATTGGTCGTTCGTCGCTCCACTGGGTAATTTAGTTCTTATATGCCCTGACTAGGGATAAAAAGATGAATAACCTTTTTAGGTGTTGTATGTCTGAGTTTTGGATATGGACGTCACTCTTCTTGGGGAGGACAAAGTTAAATGATATGTGGCCCGATTTCGTATTCCTTAGCAACTCTCTAGGGATAGTAGAGCTGACTATACTTTGCTGGAGAAGAGAAATCTATCGGGGATGTGCACTAATCAGAGGAATGAACTCTGCTTGGGAAATTAAATTTCTTTGGGGAAATAAACCTTGCTAGGGAAATAATCCCTGCTGGGGAAGATAATTCTGTAGGGAATTTCAGTGTTGGAGAAATAAAATCAGTTGGAGAATTAAATTCCTGTGAACTGTGTTGAGGATATAATCTCTGATGAGGATTGGAATTCCGTAAGCTGTGAGGAGGAAGTTTCCACTATATGTTGGAGAAATGATCAAACTCCTTTATTCGCTACAGGGGTCTGCAGGGGAGTATAGTTATGTTAAATGCTGAAAGATGCCCCAATTTCTGCCTTGAAGGCATATTAGACTTGCGGGGGAATGTTTCTTTGTCGGTGATGAGCTTGTGAAGGTAACTCGGGGATAATCCCATAGAGGTTGTTCTATGCGGATTTCTTTGTGGGGATTTATGGACGACTTGAACGTTATCCCAACTCCTAGAGTCTTTAGTAAATGCTTTTTCCTGTTTTTATACATATATTTATTAACAGTAATCATATTCATATGCACATGTTCATTCAATTTAATCATTGGCGTTTTTGTAAACAAAACAGAGAAAGTAAAACAAAATTTGAATTTTGAAATTGTATTTGTATTGAAAGTTTGCTTATAAATAGGTAGTTTTGTACAAGGAGACATAAATCCTAGTGTTATACCCCAAAAGTTTCCATCCATTGATCTCAAAACATTCTCCTAGGTTTCTCAAATGCTTAAGGTTGATCAAGAATTGATCAGACAAATTCTCCTCCTAAGCAATGGGTCCACAACTAGGGTTTCATATTTCACATGGAAGTTTGGTTTTATAAGGTGTGAAATGGAATTCATGGTTTCTTATATGTATTCAAGAATGCTCATATCAAGTTTCAAGCCTTGCATCACTAGTTTGCTCATTCAATGGCTCAGATGACCAAAAATCAACAATATTGGGTAAAAAGTCAATAGTGGTCAACATACAGTCAAACTTCAAGATTTTTGGTCAACGTCAAGGGGTTGAAGTCATATTCATCATTTGATCAAGTGTTGATTATGATTCATCAAGGAGACTCTCAAATCATCAAAGGTCAAAAGTTGCCAAATTAGGGTTTCCTTAGGAGAAGTCAACTGAACTTTGACCAATCATAACTTTCACATGCTTCATCATTTTCCCCAACCAAAGCTCATTTTGAAGAAAATTAAATTCTATACAACTTTGTCTCTCTAAGCTAAAGTCCAAAGAATGCTTCATTTGAGCGATATGGATCAATATATTACAGGTCATTTCAAAATTCAACAAAAAGACACTTTTTATCAAGGCAACTTAAATCAAGATAATGTCTCCAAATGAAAAAATGATCAACATAGAGATTATAGAGGACACTTTGGGATTTCCAAAAGGTCAAAGAAAACTTTCAAAAGATATAAATTGAGAGAGTTATGACTAGTGCAAGTTGGGAAATTTTGAGCAAATGCATGAAGTTCAAATTGAGCAAACTTTAATTTTTGGGCTAATGGGCTATTGTTTCAAGGTCCATGTGCATTCTACACTTCACATGAACTTCAGATACACTTCATGCACCCATTAACTTTTTTATATTTATTATTTTGATTTTTATTAATTTAAAGTCAAAATTAAATTAAATAAAACAAAGGCTTCTTACAAGGTCCAAGCCCATGTTACATTTTACCTAATTGCAACCTATATATCTCACTCATTCAGACATCAAATAGACAAAACCCCTGTCCAATAAAGCACCCCAAAAATTCCAAAATTTTCAAACAATTAGGGCAAATCGAAACGCTCTCTTGCAGCCACGCTCGGGGCCTATCAACTCTCCCATTCATTTCTAGGAACTCAATAGGGTAAGGCTGAATCGATCTCCATGATAAAAAAGGGTGTAAAAGCATACATACATGCCACATCAGTTTTAACACAACGAAAATTCCATATATTTGTTTTCCTTATGTTTCATCGTATACTAACTTGTTTAACATGTTCATAAGGTTCAACAATGCAGGAATGACCACTTAGGAGAGTCCCATAATGGCAGGATGGTGCAGAGCCATGTTAGCACTGATCCATTCCGTTTGCTTCGTAGCTCTTAACCCTTGGGATTTAGGCTGAAATAACCACTCTATTGAATTTGCATGCCCTGATTTAGGGGGGGGGGGTAGGGCACCCCGGATCTCTAATGTGTGTTACTTTCTAGGATCAAGAATTTGATTCACCAAAGAAGATAATCGGAGCTAGGGCATTACCGTCTCTCTGGTCCATATGTTTTTGTTTAATATTTCTTTTAATCATTTCATATAAATCAATTGATGTATTACCCCTCCAGCGGTTGAAACACACGCGCTAAGTCAGTATTATACCAAGGCGTGGATTCAATCCATGTCTTTTGGTTGTTTTCATGTTTTTTCTTATTTTTGTAGGTCGTATACAACACATCCTCGTACATCAACTGGGCACCCTCAAGTTTCGCAGTTGTTCGATCCCTGCCTTTTGGTCGTTTTCATTTTTCTGATTTTTGTAGGTCGTATACAACATATCCTCGTGCATTAACTGGGCACCCTCCGTCTTGCACCCCTTGATCTAGATCTAACGCTCCCAGATGCGCAGCCCGCAATACGCCCCTTTCGATCATCACACTGGATCAAGCCCTGGCTCTCGTTGGGGCCTGGACCTCAATTACAATCTGCACCCCCCACTGTTTGCTATTTTTGGCCCAACTTTTTCTCTTTTTTATATATTTGTTTCCTTACCTTTATTATTTACCTAAAATACCAAATAATATTAACATTTTTAAAATTAAAATTAAGTTAGACTTTTAGGGTTTTTTTAAATTATTTTCTAATTAATCAACATTTTTTATAATTAAATTAGTTTCTTATTTTAATTAAAATTAATTTAGTTTCTTTAGGTTTTTCACTACACCCTTTTTCTTAATTAAAAAAACAATTTAGGGCTTTTAGGTTTTAATTAATCAATTTCCTTTTTTAAATTAATTAGGTTATTAGGTTAATCACAAAACCTTTTTATCAAGCAAAATCACAAAATAATTTCCTTTTCCTTCTTGCCGATTTGCGTATTTTATTGCTTTAGCCTTTTTCCAATTATATATGTGCTTACGGAGTTAACTAGGGTTTCTATTTCCCCGCGTTTTTTTGTTAATTGTACCCCCATTCCCGAAGCTTTATAATAGCGTAGGAGTTTACTTTTCTGCACTTATATTTTTACGGTTTGTATATATTACTGTTTAGTAATAGGATTGTATGGCAAAGATTAAAAGCAAACGGTAGCAAAACCCTAATGAAGATAAATAAACTGAATTTAATACACTCGCACACACGCACCTCAAGGGCAACCTCACTTTTTGCCTTAAGAATAAAACATCCATGTCCCTCGAACACGGGGACGCTATAACACTATCCCTTGATTAAAAAGATCGTAGTCCATCGATGAACCTTCGAATGTTGCCTTTTGTAAACGATCTAGTCCCTTAAGATAAATGCTAAAGTGCCCCTACGAGTTGCCTTCAATGACTGTACGATGACCCACGCTTGTCCCTTCACATCTAATGATAGGGCTTCCTACTAACTAATGGTAGGACACCATTATCTAAAGGAGAAGGAAAAGTACAATAAATTTGAGTAGGTACATAGCTCGTATTCACTTCCTCACAAAAAAAAACATATTTTCACACAAATACTTTCAAAAATATTTTCAAACAAAAACTTTGTACACATTCTCCAAAATCATTACAAAGTGAGCTAGCGTTTAAGAGCCCGTCGATAACTACGGATGAAAAGGGTGCTAACACATTCCATTTTCATAACCTACCCCCCGACCTCAATAATCTCACGGTCTTTCCTATTATTTTCACCCTTTCTTTATTGGATAAAAGAAAAGTCGGCGGTGACTCTTTCTATCCACAAAATTTGCGATAAAACGCAAAACCAAAATTTAGTTTTCCCACTGTATTACAGAACTGGCGACTCTGCTGGGGAACTATTAAAAAGAGGGGTTACCTTTAGAGATAGATCATTTTTAAATTCTTTCCTTGTTTGCCTTGTATGCTTTACATTTGAGGGTTGCTCGAGTTTACTTTTCTTGCAAAGATCCTACACCCGGATCTGGGGGCATTTTAGGTAAGTAGCAATAGATCATGGAAACTATACGGTGTATATCGATATGGTTGAAGTGATGGCTATGTTAGTGTGACATATTAGTTTGTACTAGTGTCCCTCGAGTCAGTCAAGGAGAATACTACGTTGTCGCGTGGTGTCATAAGCATTAACTGACTTTTAGAACCTTAATTAACCCAACTTAGCCATTAGAAGGTAGTGAGGTAGTCGGCTTTGGTGCATTCCAAAGTTGGTTGATACTCGATACTACGCTCATTGAAATTTTACTCTCGGGTTTTTTTTGGGTGGCAAGTCAGTTGTCGTGCTAGACAAAACTTGTGGGTAAAATTAGTGATATTGAGATCCCTAGAACCTGGTCACTTCTTTAGGACAGGTTGAGCCAACTAAAGTTCAAGAGGGTACTTAACTATGAACCCCATGCAAGCCTTAAACCTAAGGCCTTGTGTGCTTTGCTTGTGTTTGATTATCTATTTAAACATGACATCATAACATCATATCATGACTAACCATTTCAATGATCTAGGGGATTCATCTTCGTTATGTGTTGCAGGGTCATGGCTTCTAGTCGTAGGAATACTATCCGAATCAACTTCTTAAGGGTACCTTCCAAGCTTGAGGAATTAGTCTCAAAGGTTCTTGATAGTTCTCAATTCACCAAGAGACATGTTCATCTACTTAGTTTGGTTACCATTGGTTTCCATGAATACATGATGAGTGTTCTTTTCCAGTTCTTTGATCCTAAGCATCATTGTTTTACATTCCCGAATAATCAGTTGATGCCCAAAATGGAAGAATTCTCTAAGTTGCTTGAAGTGCCTATTCTTGATCAGATATCCCTCACCAATCTAGAGCAAGTTTTGAAACATGAAGACATTTCAGTAACCTTACATTTGAAACGATCGGACATTGTATCTAATTAGGAAACAAGGAATGGAGTAAAGGTTTTTTTTCCTAAATTCCTGATAGAGAAGGCTTAGGGGTTTCTAGATGCCATGAATTTTCGTACTTTTGAGGATATTTTGGCTTTGCTGATCTATGGTTTTGTATTGTTCCCTAATCCAGATAAATTCATAGATGTGAATTCCATCAAATTATTTCTCACCCACAATCTGGTGCCTACTTTGCTTGGAGATGTCATGTATTCCCTCCACACTCATACTATGAAGAAGCGATGAACTCTTATGTGTTGCATAGCTCTACTATCCAGGTGGTTTATTTTGCATATGCCATAATCAGTGATAAAGAATAAACAAGGTTTGAGGTGGTCTCAAAGGTTTATGTCACTCGCTCATGCAGATATCCATTGGTGTTCTCGGTCTTAGGAATATGTCATTATTATTGATCATTGTGGGGCATCACTTACAACCCTTCTCCAGCTCTGTGTCAGTTAGGTTATGCTCGAATGGACAGTCCTCAAGATATGCTCATCCAGGTTATTGTGTTCGACTATGATAACGATCCTCAAAGTTACCATCAAAGGTTTATACGTGCTTGGGGCATGATCAGCAAGATTGATAGTAAGAATTTGGGACACAAGAATTCCATTCTTCTAGAGCCTTACCTCAGATGTGTGCGATCTCGTGCTCAGAACCTTAAAATGCCATATCCTGCTATCCTACCAGTGATCATAGAGCCTGTTGTTGAAGGGGATGTTTCTCATACCGTTCTTCATCCCGATATGCCTACTGACTTTGAAGAACTACATAAGTCCTGGATTCAACTCAAGGAAGAAATAGATACCTTCGAGGCTCAGTTTTATGCTAGTGAGAAGAAATTATTGGAGCTTACGAAACGACTCCACGAAGAACAAAGCCTTAATGCATATGTCAACACAAAGAGGAAGCGTCCATGGGAGACTTGAATTAACATTTTGCCTCTTTGCAACTATTTTTATTGAAAGCAATTATAATTTGAGCTTGTTACTAAAAATTTCTTTTTTTTTCCTTTTGTTTAAACAAATTTAAATCCCGTAAAGGTCCTTGAAAACATTGCACTTGCATTTGCATATCATGCATATCATCACATAACAGGTACTTTCTAAGCAAGTTTTCTCATCTTCTTGCTGTTTATTTTAGTAAAAGATGGCACTCGAGCAAACTGTGAAAGAACTTCAAGCTCAGAATGCTCAGTTTCAGCAGATGTTATTGGACTTAACTAAGGGTCAAGACGAGTTGAAGACCCTCATCACAAAGGGGAATAAGGAGATGACTAAAAATCCAGCAGTCTTTCTAAATATGGGCAGAAGATTCAAGTGTCCAGTTAGAAGGGCTCTAGAATTTGAGGTCCCCCTGAATGAAGATGATGACCAATAGAAAGATGACGAGAGTGTGAAAGCTTAAGAGAATAACGACCTTGGCTCTGGCCACAATTCTAATGAAGACTATTCTGTCGAACAATATCCTCCTGCTGATGACAGATACATGCAGTTGGAAGATTGACTTAATGCTATAAACATACAAAAACTGCTTGGGTTGGACTTTAAAGAGTTGGGTCTTATCTCGGGGGTTGTTATTCATCACAAGTTCAAAGTTCCTACCTTTTCCAAGTATGATGGTGTGTCCTGTACAAAGCTTCATCTGAGATCTTATGTTCGGAAGATCCAACTCCATACTGCTGATAGAAAGTTATGGGTTCACTTCTTTCAGGAAATTTTGTCTGGTACACAGCTCGAATGGTCCTATCAGCTGGAAGGAACCGACATCTGCACTTGGGAAGACCTGGCTGCTTATTTTTATAAGCAATATCAATATAATGTTGATCATGCACCAACTCGTGTGCAGTTACAAAGTATGACCATGCGCTCTCATTAAGGGTTTAAAGAGTATGCCCAAAAGTGGAGAGATCTGGTTGGAAGAGTGCAACCTCCTTTGTCTGACAGGGAGTTAGTTGACATGTTTATGGAATTTATGACAGGTGCCTTCTTTAACCATCTGATCGGAAGTTCTTCATATGGTTTTACTGAGCTGATTCTAACTGGGGAACATGTCGAAAGTGGTACCAAGAGTGGAAAAATTCAAGTGCCTTCATCTTCAAGTACTTTAAAGAAGACGTTCAACGGAAAAAAGGAGACAATTGCTATTTATGCCCAGAAGGGTCGTGTTAGAAATGGTCGCAACCAATCTGTGGGGGCAGTGCTAATTTTTAATCCTGCACCTGTACAGTAACAACAACAAAATAATCGGCGTAGGTCAGACGCATCGAGAAGACAATTTACCAAGATAAGCATGCCACTATCTCAAGCATTGCAACATCTCTTGATATCAGAGCTGATTACATTAAGAGATCCTCCTAAGAATCCAAACACCTACTCTCCTCGGTACAATCCTAATGTAAAATGTGCCTACCATTCCAATAGCCCCGGGAACGACACCAATAGCTGTTGGGCTTTGAAGAATAAAATTCAGGACATGATTGACAATAAAGAGATTGAGTTTGATCCACCCGAGACTCCCAATGTGATCACCGCACCTATGCCTAAGCACGACAAATGCATTAATGCTATTGATGGAGTCAATGATACAGAAGATGCATGACAACTTAAAGACTCAAGACAATATCTCTATCTCCTTTAGTCAGGAGTAATAACTACATTTCTATTTTTATTTCTTTCAAAGTTTTGTTATGTAATATTTAAATAATGACTTTAAGTCTTGTGACTTACCCGTGGCAAAATGGTCCATATTTTCATTTAATAAAGTATTGGACATTTTGCATTAAACTTTTGTGCTCTTTATTTTTACTTGACTTTTTATCACTTTAAAATAACTATGTATTCTTACACACACCCATATAGTAAAATTGCAGATCCACATCCACTCTGGATCTCGTTGATGACGACTCTGCTATAGCCACTTATAACTTTGAAAATCCGATCTACCAAGCCGAGGACGGAGGTGAGGAAGATTGTGAAATACTTGGAGAACTTGAAAGACTGTTAGTGCAAAAGGAAAAGGCTATTCAACCACATGAAGAGCCAGTTAATGTTGTAAACTTGGGTACTGAAGCAGACATAAAAGAGGTCAAGATAGGGGCCAAACTAGAGGATAGTGTCAAGAACAGATTTATTCAGATGTTGCATGAATATGGTGATATCTTTGCTTGGTCGTATGAAGACATGCCATGTCTCGATACTGATATTGTGGTTCACTGTCTGGCGATGAAAGAGGGTTCTTCTCCAATAAAGTAAAAAGTTCGTCGCATGCATCCCTGATATCAGAGAAGATCAAGGCTGAGGTTATGAAGAAATTTAATGCAGGCTTCTTGGTTGTCACCTCATATCCTCAATGGGTAGAAATTATGGTTCAGGTACCAAAGAAATATGGCAAGGTACGTATGTGTGTAGACTACAAGGATTTGAACAGGGCCAGCCCCAAGGACGACTTTCTGCTTCTATATATTAATGTTCTGGTTGACAACACCGCTCAACACAAGGTATTCTCCTTCATGGAAGGCTTCTCAGGGTACAATCAGATCAAAATGGCATCCAAAGACATGGAGAAGACAACTTTTATTACAAAGTGGGGCACTTTCTGCTACAAGGTTATGCCTTTTGGGTTGATGAATGTCGGCGCAACATATCAGTATGCCATGGTAGCTTTATTCCATGACATGATCCATCACGAGATAAAGGTCTAAGTCAACGACATGATAGCTAGATCCCAAACCAAAGAGGAACATCTTGACCACTTACACAAGCTGTTTGAGAGATTGAAGAAATATAAGTTAAGGTTGAATCCAAACAAGTGCATCTTTGGGGTGAGATCCGGTAAACTCCTGGGTTTTGTCGTCAGTGGTAAGGGTATAAAAGTTGATCCCGCTAAGGTTAATGCTATTCAAGAAATTCCTGCTCCACGTACCGAGAAGGAAGTCATAGGTTTCTTGGGACGACTGAATTACATTGCTTGATTTATTTCTCATTTGACCGCTACTTGTGAGCCAATCTTCAAGCTGCTGAAGAAAGATCAGGTAGTAAAGTGGAACGACGACTTTCAGACATCCTTTGACAAAATCAAAGAGTACTTATAAGAGACTCCAAATCTAATGCCACCGGTTGAAGGAAGACCTATGCTTATGTACCTAACAGTGTTACAGAACTCAACGGGGTGTTTATTAGGCCAGCATGACGAGTCTGGTCGAAATGAGCATGCAATATACTACCTTAGCAAAAAATTTACCGACTGTGAAACAAGTTACTCACTGCTCGAGAAAACTTGTTGCACTTTGGCATGGGCTGCTCGCTGACTAAGACTATATGTTGACCCATACCACTTTTTTGATCTCTAAAATGGATCCCATCAAATACATATCCGAGAAGGAAGATCTCTCCAAAAGAATAGCCCGATGGCAAATGGTCTTGACAAAATATGATATTCAGTACACCACTCAGAAAGCAATCAAAGGAAGTGTACTGGAAGATCATTTGGCTCATCAAACTGTAGACATTACCAGTCTATGAATTTCGAGTTCCCGTGCGAGAATATTATGCTAGTAACGGATAATGAAGAACCTTGATCGTATGAAGGACCTGAGCCAAGATCTCGATAGACTATGGTTTTCGACGGAGCTTCTAACGCACTTGGAAATAGAATTGGTGTTGTAATCATCTCTCTCCAGGGTTTCCATACACCCTTCACCGCCAGATTATGATTTGATTGTACCAACAACATGGCTAAATACGAATCATACATCATGGGTATTAAAGCTGCTATTGACCTGAGAGTCAAGTTCTTGAACATATACAGGGACTCAGCTCTGATAATCAGCAAGATTAATGGAGAATGGGATACGAAGCACCTAAATCTCACCCCTTATAGAGAAATGTGCTTACCTTAATCCCAGACTTCAAGGAAATCACTTTTGAGCACATCCCACGAGAAGAGAATTAGTTGGTAGACGCATTAGCAACCATGTCGTCTATGTTTAAAGTTGGATGGGACAATGAGGCTCCCAAAATTACCCTTGAGAGGCTAGACGAACCAACACATTGCTACGAAGTTGACACTGACGGAGTAGAAGAGAAGCCTTGGTTTTATGAAGTGAAAAGATACCTTGAGGCCCAAGATTACCCCGACATGGCATCTATCAATGACAAGAAATTGTTACGGAGGTTCTCAACCATGATCTTCCTAAGTAACAAGGTTCTGTACAAACACAATCATGATTCGACTCTACTTTGCTGTGTAGGCAAGAAGGAATTAGAGAAAACTATGGAAGATATGCACGAAGGTATCTTTGGTACTCACTCCAGTGGACATACTATGGCTAAGAAGATTCTGAGAGCGGGTTACTATTGGTCGACTATGGAAAATGATTGCCATCACCATTTAAGAACTTGTCATAAATGCCAGAACTATGCTAACAAAGTACATGTGCCTCCGGTTCCTTTGAATGTCTTGACTGCTCCTTTGCCGTTCGCAATGTGGGGCATTGATTTGATTTGGGAAATCAAGCCTAAAGCTTCCAACGAACAACGCTTCATCCTTGTCGCCATTGACTACTTCACGAAATAGGTTAAAGCAGTCTCGTTCGCCTCTATAGCTAAGAATATGGTTTCCTGATTCATTAAGCATAACCTTATCTGTCAGTATGGCATCCTCGAAAGGATTATCACAGACAATGGTACCAATCTCAACAACACTATGATCAGATAACTCTGCACGCGGTTCAAGATTAAACACCATAACTATTCTCCATATCGACCAAAGATGAATGGCACAATGGAAGTCGCCAATAAGAATATTAAGAAGATTATACAGAAGATGACAATGATGTATAAAGATTAACACGAGATGTTACCATTTGCTCTTCATGGCTACCGCACTTTGGCTCGGACATCAACTGGGGCAACCCCATTTTCTCTGGTCTACAACATAGAGGTTGTCCTACATGTCGAAGTTCAGATTCCTTCTCTGAGAGTTATGAAAGATGCAAATTTAGACAAAGACGAATAGATTAAAACTAGGCTATACCGGTTGAATTTAATCAATGAGAAGAGACTTGCGGCTGTTTGTCATGGTCAAATGTATCAGAAGCGTATGATCAAAGCTTTCAACAAGAAGGTCAAGCATCAAGTATATCAGGCTGACGACTTGGTAATAAAGCGCATCATCTTACCGCAAGATGACCCCATGGGAAAATGGGCTCCCACCTACGAAGGGCCATTTGTAGTCAAGAAGATATTTTTTGGCGGAGCCATGATACTGACCACCATGGACGGTGAATATTTTGTGTACCTTGTAAACGCGGACATAGTCAAAAGATACTACAAATAAAAGTGACCTGCTAGGTTGACTGGCCTATGCAAAAATTTAGGCATCCTGGCGAACCAAAAGGGTTCGGGAAAAAATTAGGGATATATAAATAAAGATTGTACACCTGACAATTCGAAAACCTGAAAAGGCAGCTTGGGCAAAAAAAGGGTATCCCGGAGGACTGAAAACCCGAAATGAAGGTCCAGGCAAACATTAGGGATTAAGCGTGTGATTGTGTCCTGTGGGACCATTTACAATAATCTTTGTCACCAACGTCAAGTTCAAACGGTACAAACTAATTTAGTCAACTTCTTCCGACAACGAGGGATGAGATGCTTGAAGACATAAAGTCAATAGCAGAGTTGAAACTCAATGAGATCATTCCCAACATAGTTGGTTTCTCTTTTTACTCTTTTCATTTCATGACGATTTTCTCTTACTAGGATTTTTGTTTCTATGTACAAAAATGCATGTTTATAGGCAAATTATCAATACAAAATACAATTTCAAATTTCAACTTTGTTCTACTTTCTATGTTTTGTTTGCAAAAACGTCCAATGACTAAATTGAATGAACGTATGCATATGAATATTATTATTGTTAACAAATATATGCATACAATCAGGAATAAATATTTACTCAAGACTCTAGGAATTGGGATAATGTTCAGGCTGCCCGCAAGTCCCCATAGGAAAATCCCCACAGAATAACCTCCACGAAATTAACCCCGCAGAGTTACCTTCACAAGCTCATCCCTGGCGGAGATACATTCCCCCCGCAAGTCTAATATGCTTCCAGACAAGAATTTGGGCATCTTCCAGCAATTAACCTAATCATACTCCCCAATAGATCCCCCTAGCGGATAAAGGAGTATGATCTTTTCCCCGATAATATTTCCAATCTACAGAGTCCCAATCCTCATAAGAGATTATGTCATCAGCATAGTTCATAGAAATTCTCTTCCCCAGCTGAGTTTATTTCTCCAAATCTATAAAAACCTCTACAAAATTCTCTTCCCCCGTAGGGCATATTTCCTCAGCAGAATATATATCTCCAGCAAGGTTTATTTCTTCAACAGAGTATATTTCTTCAGTAGGGTTTATTTCCCCAACAAAATTCCGTCTCCCCAGCTTGAGTCTATTTCTCTGACTATGACAAATCACCGGCAAAATTCCTATATCTAGAGAAGGAAAATCCAGTCTGCTATCCCCAGTGAGTTACTACAAAATCTGAAACCAGACCAGGTCTCGTTTAACCTTATCCTCCCCAGATGAGTCGACATCCATATCAGAAACTCGGTCAGATAACACCTCGGAAAATTATCCATCTCTCTTATCCCCAGTCAGGGTATATAAGAATTAAATTCCCCAGTAGAGCGATGAACGACCAAAGTTCATGAACTCTTCTCCCAAGCAGAAATAAAATTCCCCAGCAGAGTTTCCTCAAACAGCAAGCAGGAATCCCCAGCAGAAACATTCTAGACAAGATTGAAGATTACACATATTCTTCACCCCCAATAATATTCATGGATTTATTTTCCCAATCAAGAATGTTATGCGAAGCTATCGATACGTTCCAGCGACATCCCATATTCATACATTATTTACAAATATTATAACATATGCATATGACACACTCATTTACTTTGAGAACATCATCACGCAATGCATCACATACATCATGACATTTCATTCAACTAACTCTTTATCTTTTCAAGTAAAAACCTACAAATAGGCGAATATCATCAATAATTTTTAAATAGGTCGAAGATTAATTCCCGAAATAAGATGGGGTAACTATCTATATGACCGGACATAGATTAATTCTTGAAACAAGACAGGGCAATTATCTGCAAAAACAAATTGTAGATGAATTCCTGAAATAGGACAAGGCGACTATCTACATGAACAGGTTGAAGATTAAATCCCAAAACAGGATGGGGAAACTATATTCTTATCTTTATGAACAGGTGAAGATCAAATCCCGAAACAAGACGGGGCGACTATCTTTATCACCAGTTGGTATGAATTTCTGAAACAGGACGAGTTTACCCATAAAAACAGACTTTATATCAATTCTCGAAACAAGACGGGGAGACTATCTAAATGACAAGCATTTGCGTCAGAAACTAAATATGACAAGAAGCTAATTAATCACCTTCCCCAGAGGTTCATTCTGGAAAGCATTCTACAGATACAGTAGAGCGTAGACTCGTTCTGATACTTCTATCAATGGTTACTTTGGATGGCATCTATAAGCCCATCTCTAAAGACACTCCGTCACCTCTCCAAATGGCATATTTAAGCCAATTAAAGCAATATTATTAATCAATAACTTTATTTCCTTCACATTCGAGTGCAAATTTCTGGGCACTTAAGTGTTCAATCATCTCCTACCTTTAAGTCACGAATGACGAACATGCTAATCTAACTCTTAAGGTTTAAGAAGATTGAACAGGGGAAGCTATTGTACCAAAAATTTTCCCTCCATTGATCTCAAAACATTCTCCTAGGGTTCTCAAATTCTTAAGGTTGCTCAATAATTGATCAGACAAATTCTCCTCCTAAGCAATGGGTCTACAACTAGGGTTTCATCTTTCACAAGGAAGTTAGAATTTTTTATTTTATTTATTTTTATTTTTATTAATTTAAAGTAAAAATTAAATAAAATAAAACAAAGGCTTCTTACAAAGTCTAAGCCCATGTTACATTTGACCTAATTGTTATCTATCTCACTCATTCAGACATCAAATATACAAAAACCTTGTCCATGAAAGCACCCCCAAAATTCCAAAATTTTCAAACAATTATGGTAAATCGAAACCCTCTCTTGCAGCCACTCTCGAGGCCTATCAAATCTCCCATTCACTTCTAGTAACTCAGTAGGGTAAGGCTAGATCGATTTCCATCATCAAAAGGGTGTAAAAGCATACATACATGCCACATCGGTTTTAAAACAACAAAAATTCCATATATTTGTTTTCCTTATATTTCATCATATACTAACTTGTTTAACATGTTCATAAGGTTCAACAATGCAGGAATGACCCGTTAGGAGTGTCCAATAATGGTCGGATGATGTAGAGCCATGTTAGCACCGATCCATGTAGTTTGCTTCATAGCTCTTAAACCCTTGCAATTTAGGCTGAAATAACCACCCCATTGAATTCGCAGGCCCTGATTTAAGGGGATAGCCCCCCCCCCCCCCCCAGATCTCTAATGTGTATTGTTTTTAAGGAACAAGATTTTGATTCACTAGAGAAGACGATCAGAGCTAGGGCTCTAGCGTCTCTCTGGTCCATATGTATTTGTTTAATATTTCTTTTAATCGTTTCATATAAATCAACGAATGTGTGACTGCCCCATCGGTTGAAACGCGCGTGCTAAGTTATTACTATACCAAGGTGTGGGTTTGATCCATGCCTTTTGGTCATTTTCATGTTTTTTCTGATTTTTGTAGGTCGTATACAGCACGTCCTGTACACCAACCAGGCACTCAAGTTTCCCAACTGTTTGATCCATGCCTTTTGATCATTTTCATTTTTCTAATTTTTACAGGTTGTATGCAGCACGTCCTCTTGCATTAAGCGGACACCCTCAATATTGCAGCCCTCAGATCCAGATCTGATGCTCCTAAATATGCAGCCCACAGTACGCCCGTTTCGGCCATCACACTGGAACAGGCACTGGCACTCGTTGTGGCCTGGACCTTAATTGCAATCAGCACCTCCCACTGTTTGCTAATTCTAGCCCAACTCTTTCTCTTTTTTTATATATTTTTTCTTAACTTTATTATTTAATTAAAACACCAAAAAATATTAACTTTTTTCAATTAAAATTAATTTAGACTTTTAGGTTTTTTTTAAAATTATTTTCTAATTAATCAACTTTTTTTTGTAATTAAATTAGTTTCTTTTTTTAATTAAAATTAATTTAGTTTCTTTAAGTTTTTCACTAAACCCTTTTTCTTAATTAAAAAATAAATTTAGGGCTTTTAGGTTTTAATTAATGAATTTTTATTTTTAAATTAATTAGATTATTAGGTTAATTACAAAACCTTTTTATCAAGCAAAATCACAAAACAATTTCCTTTTCCTTTTCCTTCTTACCGCTTCGCGTATTTTATTTCTTTCACATTTTCCAATTATGTATCTGCTTATGGTTTTTAATAGTTAACTAGAGTTTCTATTTTTACGTGTTTTTTGTTAATTGTACCCCCATTCCCGAAGCTTTGTAATAGATTAGGATTTTACTTTTCTAAACTTATATTTTTACGCTTTGTATATGTTACTGTTTAGTAATAGGATTGTATGGCAAAGTTTAAAAGCAAACGGTAGAAAACCCCTAATGAAGATAATTAAACTGAATTGAATACACTCGCACATGCAGACCTCTAGAGTAACCTCACTTGTTGCCTTCGGAATAAAACAGTCATGTCCCTTGAACGTCGTGACGCTTTAACACTGTCCCCCGATTAAAAATATCATAGTCCCTCGATGACCCTTAGAATGTTGCCTTCAGTGAATGATCTAGTCCCTTACGATAAATGATAAAGCGCCCCTACAAGTTGCCTTCAATGATTGTACGATGACCCGCGCATGTCCCCTCACATCCCATGATAGGGCTTCCTACTAACTAATGGTAGGATAACAATATCTAAAGGAGAAGGAAAATTACAATAAAGACTTTGAGTCGGTAGATATCTCGTAATCGATTGCTCACAAACAAAACAAAACATCTTTTCACACAAATACTTTCAAAAATATTTTCAAACAAACACTTTGTACGCATTCTCCAAAATCATTACAAAGTTGCCTTACTATTGGCATTTCTAAATATTTTTTAAACACACGACAGAAAAGCATTTTCAAACAAAGTGAGCTAGTGATTAAGAGCCTTAGATAAATACGAATGAAAAGGGTGCTAAAACCTTCCCTTTTTATAACCTACCCCCCCCCCCCCCCGAACTCAATAATCTCAAGGTCTTTCCTGTTATTTTCACCCTTTCCTTATTGGATAAAAGAAAAGTCGGTGGCGACTCTTGGTATCCATAACATTTGCGAGAAAATGCAAAACCAAAAGTTAGTTCTCCAATTGTATTACACCTAGTAAGAGGAAATCGTCGTAAAATGAAAAGAGTACAAAGTAAAACAAAACATATAGCTATGTGTAAACGATCTTATTGAGTTTCAACTCTTTTATTGCCTCTATATCTTCAATCATCTAAATCCTTGTTGTCAGAAGAAGTTGACTGAATCGATCCGTATCGTTCGAACTTGACGTTGGTAATAATGCTTGTTGTATGTAGATTGCTGATCCTTTGGGACATAGTCGTACACTTTAATCCCTAACTTTTTCCCTGACCACCCTTTCAGATTTTCAGTCCGTCGGGATACCCTTTTTTGCCCAAGCTTCCTTTTTAGGTTTTCGACTTGCTGGGTGTACCATCATTATATATATATATATATATATATATATATATATATATATATATATATATATATATATATATATATATATATATATATATATATATATATATATATATATATATATATATATATATATATATATATATATATATATATATATATATATATATATATATATATAAAATTTTTCCCGAACGCTTTTCGTTCGCCGAGATAACCTTATTTTTTTCCTAGGCAGTCAATCTAGCGGGTCATTTTCATGCGTAGTATCTTTTAACTATGTGCGCGTTCACAGGGTGCTGAAAATATTCACCGTCCATGGTGGTAAGTATCATAGCACCTCCATAAAATATCTCCTTGATTACAAATGGCCCTTCATAGGTGGGAGTTCATTTTCCCCTAGGATCACCTTGAGGTGGGATGATGCACTTTATTACTAAGTCACCAGCCTGGTATACCTGATGTTTGACTTACTTGTTGAAGGCTTTGATCATACGTTTCTGGTACATCTGACCATGACAAACAACCACAATACTTTTCTCGTCAATCATGTTCATCAGGTGTAGCCTAGTCTGAATCCATTCGTCTTCGTCTAAATCCGCGTCTTTCATAATCCTTAGAGAAGGAATCTGGACTTCGACAGGTAGGACAACTTTCATGCCGTAGACTAGGGAGAATGGGGTTGCCCCAGTTGATGTACGTACGGAAGTGTGATAGCCATGAAGAGCGAATGTAACATCTCATGCCAATCTTTGTATGTCACGGTCTTCTTCTGTATAATCTTCTTGATGTTCTTGTTGGCGGCTTCCACTGTGCCATTCATCTTCGATCGATACAAAGAGGAATTATGATGTTTAATCTTGAGCTGTATATAGAGTTCCATGATCATACTGTTGTTAATATTGGCACCATTGTCTGTGATAGTCCTTTCCGGGGTGCCATACTGACATATAAGGTTATGTTTAATAAACCGGGCCACAACATTCTTGGTGACGGAGGCAAATGAGGCTGCTTCAACCCACTTCGTGAAGTAATCAATAGCGACCAGGATGAAATGATACCACTAGAAGACATAGGATTAATCTCTCCAATCATATCAATGCCCCACATTGCGAACGACCATGGAGCAGTCAAGACATTCAAAGGAACCGAAGGTACATATACTTTGTCAGCATAGATTTGGCATTTGTGACAAGTTCTGGAGTGATGATGTCGATCAGTCTCCATGGTCGACCAATAATAACATGCTTTCATAATTTTCTGAACCATTGTATGTCCACTAGAATATGTACCAGATTCCTTCGTGCATATCTTCCATAATCTTCTCTATTTCCTTCTTGTCTACACAACGAAGCAGAGTCGAATCATGGTTGCGCTTGTACAAAATTATATTGCTCAGGAAGAACATAGCAGAAAACATCAGTAGAAATTTCTTGTCATTAATAGACGCCCTCTCTGGGTACTCTTGAGCCTCGAGGTATCTCTTTACTTCATGAAACCAAGGCATTTCCTCTACTCTGTCAATACCAACCTCGTAGCAATGTGCAGGTTCATCCAACCTCTCAATAGTAATTCGAGGAGCTTCATTGTCCCATATGACTTTGAACATAGATGACATGGTAGCTAATGCGTCTTCCAATTTATTCTCTTCTCACGGAATATGTTCAAAAGTGATTTCTTTGAAGTATGGAATTAACGTCAACACATGCTCTCAATAAGGAATGAGATATTGATGCTTTGAATCCTAGTCTCCCTCAATTTGACTGATTACTAGGGCTGAGTCCCCATATACATTCAAGATTTTAATTCTCATATCGATAGCAGCCTTGATACCCATGATGCACGCTTCATACTCTACCATGTTGTTGGTACATTCGAAACATAATCAGGCGGTGAAGTGAGTACGGAAACCATTAGGAGAGAAATTCACAACACCAATTCCATTACCAAGCGCGTTAGAAGCTCCATCAAAGACCATAGTCCATCGGGATCCCACCTCAGGTCCTTCATTCGGTCTAGGTTTTTATAATCAGTAACTAGCATAATATTCTTATCTGAGAACTCAACATTCATAGACTGATAGTCGTCTAGTGCTTGATGAGCCAAATGATCTTCCAAAACACTTCCTTTGTTTGATTTCTGAGTGGTGTACTGAATGTCGTATTCTGTCAAGACCATTTTCCATCTGGCTATTCTTTCGGAGAGAGCAAGCTTCTCGAATATGTATTTTATAGGATCCATTTTAGAGATAAAGAAAGTATTATGGGTCAACATATACTGTCTTAGTCGGCGAGCAGCCCATGCCAAAGCGCAACATGTTTTCTCGAGCAATGAGTATCTTTTTTCATAGTCGATAAACTTTTTGCTAAGGTAGTATATTGCATGCTCTTTTCGACCAGACTCGTCATGTTGCCCTATTACATACCACATTGAGTTCTCTAATACTGTTAAGTACATGATCAGAGGTCTTCCTTCAACTGGTGGCATCAGAATTGGAGGTTGTTGGAGGTACTCCTTGATTTTGTCAAAGGCTATCTGGAAATCGTCGTTCCATTTCACTACCTGATCTTTCTTTAGAAATTTGAATATTGGCTCACAAGTAGCAGTCAAATGAGAAATAAACCTGGCAATATAGTTCAGTCGGCCCAATAAACCTCTTACTTCCTTCTCTGTACGGGGAGCTGGAATTTCTTGAATGGCTTTGACCTCGGCAGGATCAACTTCAATACCTTTACCGCTGACAACGAAACCTAGGAATTTACCGAACTTCACCCTAAAATTTCACTTGTTCGGATTCAACCTCAGCTTGTACTTCTTCAGTCTTAAACAACTTGTGTAGGTGGTCAAGATGTTCTTCTTCAGTCCGAGACCTGGCTATCATGTCTGTGATCGGTGGATTTAGAACTGACTGTTTAACGCTGGTTCGCGAAATGTCGCGGAAGCAAGAGTCGCCACCGTCTTTTATTTTCTCCAACATGGAAAGGACAAAAGCACAACAAAATTCCTTATGAGAACATTTCTCGGTTCGGGAGGTAGATTTATAGAAAGGGAAGGTGTTAGCACCCTTTCTATCCATGGTTATCCATGGGCTCTTAGATACTTGCTCTTATGTTTTCAAAATGTTTGCTTTTCAAAAATGTAAGTGGGTTTGAAAAAGTTTCATTGAAAGATTTCTGAATAACTCTTGTATCTGTCCTCAAGAGTGTTTGAAAAATTGTTTTGAAAGCTTTTGAAAGTGTCAGTGTGAAAAGGTTTTTGATTTGTTTTTGAAAAGAGCAAGTATCCATGAGTCATCTACCTACCCTAAGGAATTAGGCTGTGTAAATGTCCTTAAGGTAGTGCCATCCCACCATTGAGAGGTAGGTAGCACCACCGTTGGAGGTGTTCGGGTCAATTCGATTGTAGGGATAATGTGGTCACCGAAGCAACAGTAGGACACCTTAGAAGCTACCCTTATGTCCTTGATCCTTTTTTAATCTGAGGCAACCGTTTCGAGGCAACTATTTTGAGGCAACTGTTTCGAGGCAACTGGATCATGGACATAAGGACCGCTAAAACGCCCTATACTTGACGACCACGTTTCGAAGGCAACGAGTGAGGCGTACCCTAGAAGTGGTGTGTGTATTGTGTGTTGTTTTCATGTTAAGTTTATCTTTGATCATGGAATTGTGACCTACGCGTTGTTTTTAATTAAAATACATTCTTTCATGCAAGTTTAGCAATTAGGAGTGCGGAAAATTAAAAGACGGAAATATAAAAGCTACGCTATTACAAGGCGCGGGTCTAGACATCGCCAAAATACAAAGACCCGTTTTTGATAAAATGCGGAAAGTAAAAAATACCTAATTACTATTACATTCCTTGAACAGTTACATAATAATCAATAAGAAAAATAAATGCGCGAAAAGAATTAAAATCAGGACATCCGAGGGTTTTGACCCTTTGTTTGAGAAATTAAATTAAATTAAATCCTAATTAATTATTTAATCAAAGAAAAGAAAGTGTTTTTTATGTTTTTGGTATTTATGAAAATAAGAAAAAGAATTAAAATTAAAGTTAGTGAAACCCTAGTTCTAAATTATTTTAATTACTAATAAAACGTCAAAGTTGACCTAATTTAAACTAATTAGTTAATTTACATGTTTATTTACAAAAATAATAATAATAAATAATGATGAGAATAATTAATTAAGAAAAGATAAAAATGTCAAAGACCTAATTCTATAGAATTTTATTTATTAAGAAAATATTGAATTAAAACCTAATTTAAACTAGATTAATTGTTAGTTATTTATTTACAAAAAAATATATTAATGGTGAAATTAATAATAATTAAATATATTTTACAATTTTGACTTTCTGTTTTTATTATGGAAAATTATTTTATGGTGAAAAAACAATTAAAACAATTAAAAAGAATTAGAAAAGAAAAGAAAAGAAAATTAAAAAGGATGCAAACCAAGGGGGGGTTTCAGGCCCAAATGGAGGTGATATTGAGGAATTCTGGCCCATTAAGACAAAGCTCATTTGACTTTCCAAGATTGTGTGTATGTTGTTGACTGGAGTGTACCATAGGCTTCAATCTGTGGCCATTGGATGAGTGATCAAGGCCACTTGGCAGGCTAACGTATGAGGATGCATGATGGAGCCTTGAACGCTTGCTGCACGTGAATATGTTAAAACAAAAATCATGTATTATGTGGGGGGACCTGGGAATCGAACCCAGGTCCCAGCGCTTGCAATACACATCCTCCACCAACTGAGCCACTTAGCGCGTTTGTAAACAATATAACAAAGAATTATAATATATGAAAAAAGACAATTATGCTGGGACGTTTAAAAAACGCGCTAAAATTTGAATGTTCCAGTAATGTAATGCCACGTCCATCTTCTTCCTTGTTCTTCCTGCAAACATGAAACAAGTAGCGGGGGTTTTAAACCCCCACTAAGTGAAAGTGTGAAAAATAGCGATTACGCCCACAGATAAGATAAATTGAGCGCGAGGGCATCATTTGATTCATCTTGTTGCAACGAGTTTGTCTATGTTGGTCTGGAGGTCTAATTTCACAGTATATGCAAAGCCCTAATTTTCAAGCTTTGAAAACCCTAGATGTCGTTCATGGTAAATCTTGATTCAGGCAACATTGATTCAATTAAACTGTACCAATCGCTTCAGAAGGTCACCATTAGTGTAAATCAAACAAGAAAAAGGATTAAAAGCACGTGAATCATGTTATGCAATTTTGAAAAACAAGACAAACCGAATGGCTTACGTTCTTGGATTCTTCACGTGTTAGGATCGATTCTCGATGCCAATAGACTCCTGGAAGGTCCATCAATGTGTTAGAATACTTTTTAGGCTTTGAAACGTGCTGCAAGTATGAGATCAGTTTTCAAGTTTTCCTTCAAAATTTGCAAATTGGTTATGGATTCTCAGGAGCTTTTTCGTGTCTTTCTGAATGGGGTTAGGTCTTGCATATGTATGTGATGCAAATTAGGTCAAAATAAAGCCCATGAATCCATTGCAATAATGTTTCATATCTTTGATTCTCAATTATGTATTTCCAATCTTTTTTCATTGAAACCCTTGCCAATTATGGAAGATCTTCCTTTTTTGAATGAGAAACAACTTGGCCAGCTTGCCCTGATATGATTTGCTTCACAAAAGATCCAAAAACTAATCTTTTTTAATTTTCCTATAATTAAAATCAATTAAATGAATTAATATAAATATAAATTCAATTAATTAATTAAAAATAAGAAGATAAATTATTTTGAGCTCAATGGGTCGTGCATAGGCCTTGGGTAATGATTCAAGGAAGAATTTGAGGCCCATTAACAAATTTGTAGTGTTTTAGGCAAAGTTGACTTTTGAAAGTTCCCAAAAATTTCCCAACTTCTCCAATGCATATCTTGCTCAATTCTGAAGCTATGAACATGTTCTTGGACATTTTGGAAAGGTCTTGAAGTCCTTTAACCAATGCCTTTGGTCCCATGTCATTTTGATTTACCAATCGCAAGTTATGGTCTTTGACTTAAAGTGCCCTTTTGTTGACTTTTGAAAATGACCTATAATGTTGAAATTGATAACTTTCTGTGAGAGCATTTCTTAGACTTGGAGTGTGAAGATGAGTTGTAGGAAATGTCATCCTCTTCAAAATGAGCTTTGGATGGAATTTTTCTGATAAACCATGAAGAAGTTATGCCTTGGTCAATTTGCAGTTGACTTTTCAACTGTCCAAAAATAGAAACTTTTGCATCTTGAGACTTTTTGAGCCATGCTTTGAGGAATCATGATCAAGAATGGATCAAATGATGATTGTGGCTTCAAAATAAGATGTTGACCAAAAATTTTGACTTTTGACTGTCAAATGACCATTTTGCCCCTGCAGTTGACTATGAGGCAGTTAGGGCTTTTGACTGTGCAATTTGATGCTGTGAGTCTTGAACCTTGACATATGAATGCTTGACAATGTTTATGGGCACATGGGACTTGATTAGACCCTTGAAAACCTCAATTTCTTTGCAAGAACCAAAACCCTAATTTTGACTGTGTTAGGAGGCAATTGGACTGTGCAACCCTTGAGAGATTTTGAATCATCTGGAGATTGATCTTGACAAATCTTGAAGAATATGGGAGGACAAATTTTGGGGTACAAAAATGTCGTTGACATAAACCTCTATCTCGTGGGGTATCATGTCATGGAACAAAGCTACCATAACACGCTGGTATGTTGCACCGATGTTCTTCAACCAAAAAGCCATAACCTTGTATTAGAAAGTGCCCCAATGTGTAACAAAAGTAGTCTTCTCCATGTCTTTAGGTGCCATCTTGATCTGATTATAACCTGAGAAACCGTCCATGAAGGAGAATACCTTGTGCTGAGGGGAGTTATCAACCAGAATATCAATATGTGGAAGCGAGAAGTCATCTTTAGTGCTCGCCCTGTTCAGATCCCTGAAGTTTACTCACATACGTACTTTGCCATCCTTCTTAGGTACTGGCACCACATTTGCAACCCATTGAGGATATGATGTAACTGCTAAGAAACCTGCGTATAATTGTTTCATAACCTCAGCCTTGATCTTTTCGGACATCTCGGGATGCGTATGACAAACTTTCTGCTTTATTGGAGAACAACCCTCTTTCATTGGCAGACGGTGAACTACAATATCAATATCAAGTCCTAGCATGTATTTGTATGACCAAGCAAAGATCTCAACATAATCATGCAACATCTGAATTAACCTGTTCTTGACACTGTCTTCTAGATTGGCACCTATCTTGACTTCTTTTCTGTCTGCTTCAATACCCAAGTTCACAACCTCGATTGGCTCTTCATGTGTTTGTGTAGCCTTTCCTCTTGCATTAATAGTCTGGAGAGTTCTCCAGGTTCTTCACAATCTTCGTCGCCTTCGTCCTCGGCTTGGTAGATCAAATTTTCAAAGTCATAAGTGGCAATAGCAGAATTGTTATCAACGGGATCCAGAGTGGATGTGGATATGCTATTTGTCGTATGGGTGCGTGTAAGAACACATAGCTATCTGAAAGTGATAAAAATAAAAGAAAGACAAAGAGCACAAAATTTGAATGCAAAACGTCCAATGCTTTATTAAATGAAAATATGTTTATGAAATGACAACCCTTAGCAAATGGACCATTGTGCCCCGGGTAAGGCACAAGGCTTAAAGTTGTTGTTTATAAATTACATAGCCAAAACTTGAAAGAAATAAAACAGAAAATAACAATTACTCCTGACTAAAGGAGATCGAGATAAGGTCTTCAGTCTTACAGTTGTTGAGCCCGTTGCCGACGGTAGGAAATATCCAGCTGTCAAGGTCGTAATCACTGTAAGCATCTTCTAATGCATTGACTCCATTGTTGCTGACACGGAATTGTGGTCTTCCAGCACGCGCATGATGAACAACCCTCTGATTATCTATAGTAAAACCCAAACCAAATTTGTCAGATTTATACAAAATGTCAGGAAGCTGAACCCAAGTAGTGCAACCAACTTCTTCTACTACAGCTCTAGCATCCTTCAATGAAGCCATTCTGGGTGGAACCCGGGTAACATTGGGAATAGAAGAAATGTCTTCAGTAGTAGTAGGCGAGATAACTTCAAAATTCTGGAATGAAGTCTCGATGAATTTGCCGTCCTTCTCTACATACTTGAATGAGTTCAAGTGACTCACTATATACTCGTCTTCACCATAGACTGTAACAACCTTTCCCTTCACGAGATATTTTAGCTTATGGTGTAAGGTTAAAGTAACAACACCTGCCCATGGATCCAGGGACGTCCCAGTAAACAAGAATAAATCGGTCAATTATCCATCACATAAAATGTAGATTCGAAAACCTGTGGACCTACTTTAATCGGAAGATCTACCTCTCCATGTACCATCCTCTTTGAACCGTCAAAGGCTCTCACCACAATATCACTAGGTTTCAGTATAACATTAAGTCTGTCAAGAGCACCATAGACATTCAGCGAATAACCAGTATCAATCAATACGTGATCCAAAGTAGTGCCCCTGCATTCAATAGAGACGTACAATTCCTTGTTGTGGTTTCTTCCTTCAGGAATCAGGTCAGCGTCAGAAAAACCTAGTCCATTATCAGTCGTTTAGCTAGCCACATAATTCTCAAATTGGTCAACAAAAATTTCTTGTAGAATATGAGTAGACTTTAAGAACTTTACTAAAGCATGCGCATGGGCTTAAGAACACAGTAATAGGGATAACATGGAAATCTTAGAGGGAGTCTGTCCCAACTGTTCAACAATCTTGTAATCACTCTTGTGGACAATCTTTAATACCTCCTCAAACTCTTTCTTAGAGGTGTTGTTAGTGGTAACTTCTTTATGTGCCTCCGTCTGGGCAGGCTCCGTCATTTTCTCTTTGACCCGAGCCTTAGTAGTTGACTCGGTCGTAGTAACTCGAACTGGTGTAGTAGTAGTCTTTGGAGATATTTCTGGAGAGAAAATCCTTCCGCTTCTAGTAACCTTACTGGTCCCAGCAATATTGTCAATGTTGGAATAAGTAGCTTCAATACCTTCATATTCAGTAGTCGATAGTTCTTGTTTGACGCCATGGTAGTAGACGTCGACTCCATAGTTCCATGGGATAGTTTATCCAAAGAATATGGAATAGGTCCGAGCACGGTGATTATCAGAGGAGTAACTTTGGGTTTGGTAGTGATCCTTACATGACCTTTAGAAGTGATCCTGATAGGAGTGTCAGATACTACATATACCTCTTTCAACTCCAAGTCTTGCAACAAATTCTCTACATACAAAATCTTCTCAACCAGAATTAGGTGATTGTCCATTAGACGCTGAATACCTTCTTTCAGCAACTTACAACCATTGGATTGGACTGCACAACAACAACATCTTTCAATATAACCCGGAAATAAACCAGCCTACAACAAATTATTCTTGATAATTGGGAGGTGAGTAGTCAATTCACTTACAACAAGAACATAAAGGACATCATGAATAGCGTATGCATTTGTCGTGTGGTGCAGTAATCACATTTTGTGTCTCGGGAGGATCAAACTCAATTTATTTATTGGAATGATAGCCACATTTTACATTAGGATTATAGTGAGGAGAGGAGGTGTTGGGATTCTAAGGAGGATCCCTTAATGTTATCAGCTCTGCTTTCAGAAGATGTTACAATGCTCGAGACAATGGCACACTGATATTTGGAAATTGTCTTTTTGGTGTGTCTGACCTACGCTGATTGTTCTGTTGATGTTGTTGCACATGCACAGGATTAGAAATTAGCACAACTCCTACAGACTGGTTACCGTTTCCTCTGGCATGACCCTTCTGACCATAAACAACATTTGTTTCTTTCTTTCTGTTGAACGTCTTATTTATAGTACTCGAAGATGCAACCACTTGAATCTTTCCACTTCGGATTCCACTTTCAAATTGTTCTCCTGTTAATATCAACTCGGTAAAACCAGATGAAGAGATTCCAATCAGATGATTAAAGAAAGGTCCTATCAGAGTTCCCATAAACATATCCACCAGCTCCCTATCATACAAGGGAGGTTGCACCCCTCCAGCCCGATCTCTCCATTTCTAGGAATATTTTATAAAACCTTCATTCGAGCCCATAGTCATACTTTGTAGTTGCACACGGGTTGGTGCAAGGTCAGCATTGTATTGATACTGCTTGTAAAGAGAAGCAACCAGGTCTTCCCAAGTGCGGATGTTGGTTCCTTCCAACTGATAAAACCATTTCAGTTGTGTGCCAGATAAGCTCTCTTGAAAGAAGTGAATAACTTTCTGTCAGCAGTATGAGGTTGGATTTTCCGAACATAAGACTACAAATGTAGTTTAGGACAAGACACACCATCATATTTGGTAAAGACGGGGACCTTGAACATGTGAGGGATAACAACCCCTAAGATAATGCCTAACTCTTCAAAATCCAATCTAAGCATTTTCTGTATTTTCATGGCGTTCATACGATCTTCCAACTGTTTGTATCTGTTGTCAGCGGGAGGATACTTTTCAGTAGAATAATATTCATCATAATCTTAGCTAGAACCAAGGTTACCTCCTCTCTCAGCCTTCACAATCTTGTTTTCCTCACCCTAATTATCGTCTTCATCTGATGGGACATCATAAGCTTGAACCTTTTTGGCGGGACCTTTGAATCTTCTCCCCATATTGAGGATACCATCTGGTTTCCTAGTCTTTTTCTTCTTGGCGATGAGCACCATCAGCTCTTTCTTCCCCTTGGCTGAGTTCAGGAACGTCTCTAGGAATTGGCCAGTTTGAGCTTGAAGATATTTCACAGTTTGTTCTAGAGCCATCTTTACTGAAATAAACAGTAAGATAATGAGAAAACCTGCCTTGGGAAAATACCTGTTATGGGATGATGTGCATGATATGTGGATGCAATGTTTTCAAGGATCTCGCGGGATAAATAAAGTTTTAAAGTTGAGTCTGGATGCAGCTTTGACTGAAGAACTTTGCGTCTTTGAATGTCCTTCTATGAGAATCAAGCTCACCATGTCAAGTGGGTCTTAGCCTTTGACTCAAACGAAAGTACTTTGATCTTTGGTGGCATTAGAGGAAAATAAATCCCCATGCCCCTTGCTAGCAGTCTGGTTCATGATAAACCTACATCATAGGCCCTTGAGATCCTTGAAATGACTTGCGAAAATGATATGGTATGATGTCATGATGCTATGATGTCATGTTTGAATGGATAACAAACACAAACAAAGCACTCAAGAGCCTTAGGTTTAAGGCTTGCATGGGGTTTATAGGTAAGTACCCTCTTGAAGTTCAATTGGCTCAACCTGTCCTAAGAATAGTAACCGGGTTTTAGGAGTCTCATATCATCGATCTTTCTCGCAGGTATTGTTTCAGTAGTGCAACTGACTTGTCACCGAAATATCCCAAGAGTCGAATCTCAATGAGTGTAGCATCGAGTATCAATCAACTTTGGACTTTACCAAAGTCGGCCATCTCACTACCTTCTAATGGCTAAGTTGGGTCAATTAAGGTTGTAAAGGTCAGTTAGTGCTTATGACACCACGCGACAACCTAATATTCTCCTCAACTGACTCAAGGGACACCAACATAAACCAAAGTGTCGCACTGATGTAGCCATCACTTCAACCGTATTGATTTACGCCATACAGTTTCCATGATCTATATCTACTTACCTAAGGTCCCCAGATCCAAGTATAGGATCTTTGCAAGAAAGTAAACCTGAGCAAAGCCAAAATGTAAAGCAAACAATTCAAACAAAGCAGATAAAATGATCTAACTCTAAGGTAACCCCTCCTTTTTTAACATTTCCCAGTAGAGTCGTCAGTTCTGTAATACGACGGGAAAACTAACTTGGTTTTAGGTTTTATCGCAAATTTTGTAGATAGCAAGAGTCGCCACTGACTTTTATTTTATCCAATAAGCAATGGGTGAAAAGAACAGGAAGACCTTCGATATTTTTGGCTTCGGGGGGGGGGGGGGGGGGTAGGTCATTCGTAGTTATCTATGGGCTCTTAACCGCTAGCTCACTTTAAAAATTTCTTTGTCAATGTGTGTTTGAAAAATATTTTGAAAATGCCAATGTGAGGCAACTTTGTAATGATTCTTGTTTCAGTCCTCAAGAATGCGTATACAATGTTTGTTTGAAAATATTTTTTAAAGTGTTTGCGTGAAATATTTTGTTTTGAAATGTTTGTGAGCAAGAGATTAACAGCGACCTACCTACTCAAGGTCTTTCTTGTAATTTCCTCCTCCTTAAGATAGTGCTAACCTATCATTAGTTAGTAGGAAGCCCTATCATTCGATTTGAAGGGACAGGAGAGGGTCATTGTAACGCCATCGAAGGTAACTCGTAATGAAGCTTTAGTAGTTTATCGTTAAGGGACTAGATCATTTACTGAAGGAAACGTCGAAGGCTCATCGAGGGACTATGATCTTTGTTTTCAAGGGACTTTGCTAAAGCATCCACACGTTCAAGGGACATGACTGTTTTCCAAAAGGAAACAAGGGAGGTTACCCTAGAGGTGCAAGTGTGCGAGTGATTTGTTTTCAGTTATGTTTATATTTTTAGGGTTAACTACAATTTGTTTTTATCTTGCCATACAAGCCTAATTATTAATAGTAATATAGTAAAATTGAAAAATAGTAAATATGCAGAAAGTAAATGCGAAAATAAAACCCTAGACTATTACAATGCTTCGGGGCAGTTACATCAGAGAAATGCGGAAAGTAACCCTAATTACTATTACAAACCCGGAAACAATTACATAATCGGAAAAAGTGAGAGAAGAATAAGCTACCTAAAATTGTAAAAATAAGAATTAGGAAAACGAACTTCTTTTGGGTGATTTTTAATAAAAATGTTTTAATGATGATTAACCCTAAAAACATAATTAATTTTAATTTAAAAAAACAAGAAATTGATTAATTAAAAAAAAACCTAAAAACCTAATTTGATTTTAATTTAAACAAAATGATTAATTAAATTAACAACCTGAAACTAATTTGATTAGGGTTTTAGAAAAAAGGTTTTGAAAGAAAACTAGGGTTTGTTTCAAGGTAAAAAAAGAAAGAATAATAAAAATAGAACAAAAACCATAAATTTCCAGGGGTGGGTGTTAAACCCACGCCCTTAGCATTCCTAGCCAACCAGTCCACCACTGCACCAAGAGGGCGCTTTTGATAAGGAAGGAGAATCAAGGTGTTTTGTTATTATCTTGTAAAACATTTAAAATTATGAAAAAAAAACTCAAAATTCCAAAAGTTTGGGATCGAACCCACGCCTTGGCATAATAGTGTCTTTAGCACGCGCGTTTAACCACTGGGGTGGTGATACACCCATTGTTTAAATTGAAAAGAAACATACATAATATAAAACCACATTGCATGACCAGAGAGGTGCCGGAGCCCTAGCTCCTGTCGTCTTCTTCGATAAGTCTATTTTGTGTTCCTGCAAAATAATAAGCATTAGAGATCCAGAGGGACCCTACCCCCATAAATCAAGGCCTGTGAATTCAATGGTATCATTATCTTGGACTAAAATGCACTGGTTTGGGAGGTACAACGAAAATATCCTAAATTAGCATAAACATGGCTACTCGCGATTCTGGTAGCATGGAAGTCACGCGATCTTCTTTTCCTGCACTAACATACCTCAGTAACACAATGATATCAATAGTATGTTTTAAAGAAAAACGAAAATCAAAATACGAATTTTCAAAAAATATGAGGTCAGAGATGTATGAAGTGGTGTTTCATGAGCTTTGGATCATTAGGTTTGGTCCATTCTTACTCTGTAATTCCTCTGGAAGCGAATGGGATGGTTAGAAGACCTTGAAGTTGGCTACAACTAGGGTTCTAAGGTTGCCCTAGTTTTGAGTAATTTTGAGATTTTTGGAAGTTTCTTCTTGCACAGGGTTTTCGTGTCCAAGGTTTTTATGAATTAAGAGAATATATAGGTTGAATTTATGTCAGAATAACATAGGATTGGACTCTTGTAATAAGCCTTGATCTTATTTTGTTTTATTTTGAATTTTAAATGAATAAAAATCAAAGATAAATAAATAAAAACTCAAGGGAGGTGTATGAACAAGTCTTGAGGTTTATGTAAAGTTTATAATACGTTTGGACCTTGAAACATCAGACCAATAGCCCAAAAGTTCAAGTTTGGTCACTTTTAGTTTCATGCTTTTGCTCAAACTTTCCCAACTTGCACTGGTCATAACTCTCTCAATTATATCATTTGAAGTTGATCTTGGACTTTTTGGAAATCTTAAGTTGTCTTCTACAATCCCTAGTTTTATCATTTTTTCATTTGAAGACTTTATCTTGATGTAGGTTGCCTTTACAAAAAGTGTCTTTTTGTTGACTTTTGAAATGACCTATATTGTATTGGCCAATATCTCTCAAATGAAGCACTTTTTGGACTTGAGCTTAGAGAGACAAAGTTGTAGATAATTAAATTTCCTTCAAGTTGATCTTTGGTTGATCAAAATCTGATGAAGCATGTGAAAGTTATGTTTGGTCAAAATTCAGTTGACTTCTCCTAAGGAAAACCCTAATTTGGCAACTTTTGACTTTTGATGATTTTAGAGTTTTTCTTAATTAGTCATGATAAAACATTGATAATATTATGAATATGACTTCAAAACCTTGATATTGACCCAAAATATTGATGTTTGACTTTATGTTGACCATAATTTACTTTTTGTCCAATATAGTTGATTTTTAATCATCTGGCTAACTGATTGAGCAAACTTGTGCTGCAACGCTTGAAATTTGGAATGAGGATTCTTTGATGCATATGAGAAACCATGAAATCAAATTTAGGAATTAGAAGTTCAATTTTACTTGATAAAAACAAAACCTAGTTGTAGGTCAATACTTAGGAGGAGGGTTTGTCTGATCAATCTTTGAGTAGTCTTGAGCACTTGAGAACCTTAGGAGAATGTCTTGAATAGATGGGAGGGCAAATTTCGGGGTACAACAATGACCTAATGAAGGGTACGCATAAGCCAGATGATCCTTGAAAGGGGTAGGATAAATTTAGGGTATTACAACTGCCCCTATTTAATCGTCTTAAACCTGAATGTGTGACTGGCGCAGGCCTTTTAAGCATTCGAGGTGGAAGATGATTAAATATCAATGCCAAAAATTTATTCTCAGAGAAAGCGTGAGTTGGTTATTTGTTTCTTACTTTTGTAATATCTACTGGGGAAAGAATTTTTCTGTTTTTCCTGGTGAGAAGGGTTCATGGGTGAACGTGGAAGGTGGTTTCTCGTAACATGGCAAAGGTGCGGAAACGAGGTTTTGAAACTGACACAAAGAGTGCTTGAAAACCGACATGAAGAGTGTTTAGAAGTTTACAATGACAAGTGTTTAGAAACCCACACGACGAGTGTTGGAATATGACACAACGAGTGTTTAGAAGTTGACACAACGAGTGTTAAGAAGTTGGCACGATGAGTGTTCAGAAGTTGACATGACGAGCGTCTAAAGATAACACGACGAGTGCTTGAGGAAATACTTCACCGGGGATCTATGATAGATTAACACATATGCGTGTTTGAAACAATACTGAAGAGTATCAGAAGAGGACACAAACGAGTATTAAAGGAGATACAAACGGGTATTAAAGAAAGGAACAACATGGACGAATGTTTGAATAAATACGAATGATTATTGAAGGAAGATACAAACGAGTATCAAGGAAAGGATAACAAATACGAATGTTTGAATCAATATGGACGAGTATCAAATGAAGATACAGACGAGTATCACGGAAATTATTACACGGACGAGTGTGTGAATAATAATGGACGAGTATCAAAAGAAGATACAGACGAGTATCAAAGAAAGGTTAATCACAGACGAGTGTTTAAATCAATAAGGAAGAGTATCGAAAGATACAGATGAGTATCAAGAAAATGATTACACGGACGAGTGTTTGCATCAATACGAACGAGTATCAAAAGAAGATACAAATGAGTATCAAGGAAAGGATTACAAGGACGAGTGTTTGCATCAAATAGGATGAGTATCAAAATAAGATAAAGACAAATATCACGGAAAGGATTACACAGACGAGTGTTTGCATCAACATGGACGAGTATCGAAAGAAGATACAAACCAATATCAAATAAAGGTTAAACACAGACGAGTGTTTTAATCAATATGGATGAGTATCGTAAAAAGATACAAACGAGTATTAAGGAAAGGTTAAACATGGGAGAGTGTTTGAATTAATACATACAGATATCAAAAGAAGATACAGATGAGTATCAAGGTGTGATACGGTGGCAGAACCGACTGTTAATACTACTGGTTCACATTTTGTATTCGCAAATATGCGGTAAGCAAGAGTCGCCACCGACTTTTATTTCATCCAACAAAGGAAAAGGAAAAATAACAGAAAAAACCTTTTTCGAGAGTTTTTTGAGTACGGGGGTAGATTATAGAAAGGGAAGGTGTTAACACCCTTTCTATCCTTGGTTTTCCATGGGCTCTTAGGTACTTGCTCATTTTGAAATTGCTTGTGTGTGTTTTGAAAAGTTTTTGTTTAACTTCGTGGTAACCCTTGTATCTGTCCTCAAGAGTGTGAAGAAGTTGTTTTTGAAAACTGTTTTGAAAGTGTTTGTGTGAAAGAGTTTTTGTTGTTTTGAGCAAGTACTTAAGAGTTTCTACCTACTCTAAAAATATTGTTCGTTTTCTCATTTCCTTTAGATAGCGTTATCCTACTATTAAGGAGTAGGTAGCCACATCGTTGGAGTTAAAGTGACATTTGAAGGGACAATTACGGTCGCTAAAGCAATGGTTAGGAAACCTTAGTAATTACCCTAGAGTCTTAAAGATCATTCCGAGGCAACATTCGAATGGGTCATTTTAATCTTTTGGGACTAGAGGGCGACCACTAAAATTCCCTATGCTTCATGGCCGTTTACCAAAGGCAACCCAAGTGGGGCAAACCCTAGGAGTGAGCATGTGCAAGTGTTTGTTTTCAGTTTATTTAATCTTTGCACAATTAAGGTGATCTACTATTTTAATCGTTGATTTATCTTTCACATACAATCCTACTATCAATCATCTAGCAGTTTATAATAGCAGAAAGTAAAATTGCGAGAAATTAAAGTCCTAACTATTACAAGGCCTCGGGGAGGGGGTTACATAACAAAAAATGGGGGTAAACAATAAATAAAGGAAGTAAATAAAATCCTAGTTTAAACTATTAAAACCTCAAAGCAATTACAATAATTAAGAAAATAAAGTGAAAATAAATAAACGTGCGAAAGTTACGACGAGAATAAATTAGAAACCTAAAAAATCTAATTAATTAAAAAATATTTTTGTATTTTTTTTGTTGAGAAAAATAGTTGAAATTTACAAGTTAAACCTAATTTTCTAATTAATTTTATTTTAACAAAATAATTAATGTTGAAATAATTAAAATAATTAATTTTCAAAAATTAATTTTAATTATAAAAACCCTAATTTTATTTTTGTGATTTTTTTTGATTTAATAATAAAAAAATGATTTTGTTTTGTAAAATTAATTAAAAACAAAAGAAATTAAAAAAAGAAATAATTGGGCCTGTTACTGTTGTTAACAATCCGGGGGTGTGAAGCTGAATTGTTAAGCCCAGAATAATAGGCCCAAGATCTGTGCGAGATCTGGTGTTATCACGTTTGGGAAGTTCACCATGAGGCTGCAAATCAGGAGTGTTGGATCTGTATATGATGAGATCTCGTGGTATGGATCTTGGGTTCATGATAGGCGCACAGGGATCTGGAGCATGGGATATGGGACATAGAAATTAGAAAATATGAAAACATGAGATTCTGGGATCGAACCCAGAACCTCTTGGTTCACCACCTACGCCTTTGCCATCTGTGCTGGGATGGTTAGTTGTCAATATAATAAACAAAATAACACATAATGAAAAAACGCATTATGCCCAGAAAATGCGCCAACATTCAAATTGGTCAGTGGGACATCGCCACATCATTGTCTTCTTCCCCAGGCTGTTGTTTTAGATAAGAACTTTAACCTACAGACCCATCCTGTCACTATAGCCCCTGCATTTTCAAAAAATCAAGAATATATAATATAAATTCATGGTGAGGCTAAGGCTCAATTGGGTTTGATGTCCTGAACACGATGGTGTTCTTATTTTGGTCCAATTTGGCATGTATCAAAAGATCCCAAATTGAAGCTCCAAACCCTAAAAATAGCATCGTGTGATTCCTCCATCCATACTCAAATTAAAGCATCCAAATACGTTGCACACATGATAACAAGCACAAATATATGGTTAAAACATGTTGATAATGCCAGAATTAAGGGAAACGATTTTTGAAAAAGAGAGCAAACCGTGACTGTTAGAGGGCACAGTTCTTGGTTCTTTGATGCTTGGAAACGATGGGAAAAGATTCATGGATCTGCGTGGATGACCCCTAAAGCTTCAGAACTCCTTGAATTGACTTGTAGGGAAAAATCCAGTCTACACTTTTTGACAAGAAATTTAGTTTTTGTTTTTCAGTTTGCACGACCCAATCCTTGTCCTTATTCTTTGGAAATGTTGTGTATATATCATAGAATGATTTAGGTCAACAAAAACTGATCATATCTTTGCAAATTATGGAGATTTGATTTCATTCTTTGTCTTGTATGATTTGTTTCCAAAATAGACCAAATTAAGATCTTTTCCAATCAATTAGCTTTTGCACGAATTTGGGTGATTTGCTAGCTGTTCATTGACTCATAATATGCTCATAAAATCCAATCTTGGATTTTATTTCATTATTCTACTATTTAAATTGATTTACTTTGATTTATATGGATAAAAAATCAACATAAATAATAATAATAATAATAAAATAATAGGTGGATAAGCTCAGGGGTCGTGGGCCATCTTAGGAACAAGTTTCAAACAAGAAAACATGGGTCCATTTGGAAAAAAGTCATTTTGATCAATGTTGACTTCATGCACATTTCCAAAAATTGGTCAACTTTGACAATGCACATCTCTCTCAATTTTGATCCTAAGAGGGTGTTCTTGGACTTTTTAGAAAGCTTAGGATGTCCTCTAAACAACCCATTTGGTTTCATCTCCAATGGGTCTTCCATGTTCCTATAAGAAGCTTTGACCCAAAAGGTGTTTTTATTGACTTTTGAAAAAGACCTATAATGTCGGAATTTATATTTTTTCATGAGTGAATTTCTTGAATCCTCTTCAAAATGAGCCTTGGATGGGAAATTTCTGATAAAGTATGAGAATGTTATGCCTGGTCAAAGTTTGGTTGACTTTTCCTATATAAACCCTAATTTAGCAACTTTTGAGTTTTGATGAATTTGGGGCATTCCTTGAGGAATCATGATCAACCCTTGATCAAATGATGGATGTTACTTCAAAATGTTCATGTTGACCAAAAATCTTGAAGTTTGACTGTATGTGGGCAACAATTGACTTTTGACCTAGTACAATTGATTTTTAGGCATTTGAGCAGTTGACTGAGCAAACTTCATGTGCAAGGCATGCAACTTGGCATGGATGGCCTTGAGAATATATTAGGACCATGGAAAAATATTTGAGGAAACCCAATTGAAGGTTCATTGCCTTAGGAGAGAATTTGTCTGGCTAATTCTTGGGCATCCTTGAGCAATTAAGGACCTCAATGAGCATATGTTGAGTGATATGAGAGGGAAAATTTTGGGGTACAACACAAGGAAATGATTACACAAACGAGTGTTTGAATCAATATGGATGAGTATCGAAAGAAGATACAGACAAGTATCAAAGAAAGGTTAAACACATACGAGTGTTTGAATCAATACGGACGAGTATCGAAAGAAGATACAGATGAGTATCAAGGAAAGGATTACACAGGTGTTGTACCCCAAAATTTGCCCTCCCATATTCTCCAATAAACTGCCAAGCCAACTACAAAATTCCCCAAGAGTTGCACAATGCAAAGGCCTCCATACAGTTAAAACTAGGGTTTGTGTGTTGATCAAGAAAAGGAAGTGTTCAAAGGTCCAATCAAGTCTCATATGATTATAAACATGGTCAAGCATCCTCATATCAAGTTTCAAGGCATTCAGCTCAAGATTGCACAGTCAAAACCCTAAATTGCACTACAGTCAACTGTAGGGGCAAAATGGTCATTTGGCAGTCAAAAGTTCAAATTTTTGGTCAATATATCATTTTGAAGCCACAAACATCATTTGATCAATGCTTGATCATGATTCTCAAAATTTGGCCCAGAAATTATCAAAGATGCAAAAGTTGCTATATTTGGACAGTTGAAAAAGTCAACTGAAATTGACCAGGGCATAACTTTCACATGGATTATCAGAAAAATTCCATCCAAAGCTCATTTTGAAGAGAAAGACATTTCCTACAACTCATCTTCATACTTAAAGTCCAAGAAATTCTCTCACAAAAAGTTATCAATTTCAACATTACAGGTCATTTTCAAAAGTCAACAAAAGGGGACTTTAAGTCAAAGGCCATAACTTGATATTGGTAAATCAAAATGACATGGGACCAAAGGAATTGGTTAAAGGACTCAAAGACCTTTCCAAAATGTCCAAGAACATGTGAAAAGCTTAAAAATTGAGCAAGTTGTGCCTTGTAGAAGTTGGGAAATTTTTGTGAAATGACAAAAGTCAACTATCATTGAAAATCCAATTTTTGACAAAAGGGCCCCATTTTTTCCACTTGGTTCATCCTTGTCATGCCACACACGTGTCCCATGGTTAATTTCAAGACCAAATATCGATTTTTTTATTTTATTTAATTTTTGATGATTTAATTCATTTTAATTCTTTGAAAATTCAAATAAAATTTAAAAACCAATGGAATAGTGTCATGTGAACTTGGACAATTTCTATGTATCATGAACCAACTCAAGAAATCAGGCTAGGGTTCATTTGCACACTAGGTCTAGGTTTTGGCTAAAAAGGAGGAAAAATGGTTAAGAGTGAAAACCCTAAGACCAATTCTCTCACAAGCATGAATTAAGGCCAAAGAGTAAGCCAATTCCATTCCATGATCATCACTGAGTCAAACCCTAGGCCTAAGAGATCATAAGATGCGCCCAAACAAGCTTTGGAATATTGAAAATTTTGGACAAAAACACAAATCTGAAATCAGTGCTAGACGATTTTTCAAGCCTTGATTCATATACCATTAGCATCCTGAGGCATTTCTGAACGCATTCCACTTCCTAACATCAATCAAAACGCGACGAAACAGTGGTGACAACTCAAACTGTACAACAAAATATTTGAAATCGTATTCTCCATTTTAAGCATTTTCATTGCATTTCAATAGTATATTCTTGTTCCATGTGAAGTTTCCAAACTATTCATGGTGTTTAATTTCATTTTTGTTAATCATACGCTAATCCACCATTTTCGAATCCTAGGGTTACAGTTTTCTTAAATTAGGGATTTTGCATAGAGGAAAAATTATGGCCCATGACCACCATGGTTGAACTCAGTGTTTAGAGACGAAGAAGAAGATATGGTCGCGACAAATTTATGAGATACACAGGCCTATTCGCTATTTCTTGGAAGACTGCCTAATGCTACGTTTCAAAGCCGTTGCCTTTTTTCTTTGTGTTTCAGGAAAATGAAAGAGATGATGGCGTGGCACAAGTGGATTGGAGGAGTTTGAATTTGCGCGCGTTTTAAAAAGCACTAACCTTTTTCTTTTATATTGTTTATTGACTATTATATGTTAATGGAAATCAAAGTGGCTCAACTGGCAGGGACGCGCGCTAGGGACTCTCATGACCTGGGTTCAAACCCCAGGTCTCACACATTTCTCATATTATTTTTTCACTTGAGTTCCCATGCAGCATAACATTGATACTCACCATGCACACTCAAAAATCAACCATACGCGCGTCCACAATGATCAGATCAAGGGCTGTGTGCTAGGGAATACCATGAGGACAAGTCAACAGGCGTGCATGTGATTGGAAAGGTCAACAAAATTCAAGCAAATGGGCCAGGCTTTTCAAATCAATACCTCCACAATGGGACAGAACACCCCCCTGGTTCTATCTTTTTTTTCTTTTTTCTAATTTTCTTTATATTCTATTATTTTTAAATTTACTTGTGTATTTTATTTTCTGATTTAATTAATTCTTACTATAAAATATAAAAACATTCAAAAAAATCAGAAAAGTCAAAAATTTTAATAATTATTTTATTTTAAATATTGTTTTTTTTTGTATAAATAATAACATGTAAAATGTTTAGTTTTAATTAAGTTTTCAACTTTAATTCCTTTTAATAAAAATCAAAAACAAAAACATAGAATTAGGTTAATGACTTTTTCCTTTTAACTTTCCTTGTTTTTTGCCATAGTATTAGTGTTTTTCATAATTAAACTAGGGTTGCATTTTAGGTTAGATTTTAATTCTTTTAATAACTAAAATCCAAAAAAATAGAGTTTAGGTTTAATAACTTTTTATTTTCTTTTTTTTTTAATAATAATATTGTTTATTTATTTAATGCACATAAATTAATTTAGAATTGAATTAGGGTAAAAGTCAATATTTTCATAATAAACTTAAAAGACATTAGAACTAGGATTTTAATTTTAATTAATTTTTCTTTTTTTTTCTTTTAAATCTAAAAAACACGAAAATACCATTTTTCATTTAATTTTAATTTTAGATAACTTAATTATTTTAATTCTTTTAAAGGGTTCAACGCCCTCGCATTTGATTATTTTCTTTTTTTCGCGCGTTTCATTTATTTCTTTTGTAAATAATTATGTATATGTACCAAAGCCATGTAATAACTATTAGAAATTTCTTTTCTGCAATTTATTTTAAAATGGGTCTGGATTAATTTGGCGTTGTAGACCCTCGCCTTTGTAATAGCGTAGGACTTTTATCTTTTCCGCACTTTAAATTCCCGTACTTTTAACTGTTAAATAATAACATGAAAGAATGAATGCCCAAAAATAAAATCGAATCGTTAGATCACCAATGCATGACAAGACAAACAATAAACTGAAAATGACACACAATTCACACACCACCCCTAGGGTACGCCTCACTGTTGCCTTTCGAAAGGTGGTCGTCGAGTATAGGACGTTTTAGTAAGTCCTTATGTCCATGACATGATCCAGTTGCCTCGAAACGGTTGCCTCGGAATTAAAAAGGATCAATGGCATAAGGGTAGCTTCTAAGATGTCCTACTGTTGCTCTGGTGACCACACTGTCCCTAAACTCGAATTGACCCGAACACCTCCAACGGTGGTGCTACCTACCTCTCAATGGTGGGATGGCACTACTTTAAAGGACATTTACACAGACGAACTCCTTAGGGTAGGTAGGTTCTCAAGGATACTTGCTCTCTTCAAAAACAAAAATACTTTTCACACCAACACACTTTCAAAAGCTTTCAAAGCAAATTTTTCAAACACTCTGACGTACGAGTCGAACTGAAATTTTTCAAAGAAACTTTTAAAACCCACATTGAAAAGCAAACAAACAATTTTGAAAACACAATGAGCAAGTATCTAAGAGCCCATGGATAACCATGGATAGAAAGGGTGCTAACACCTTCCCTTTCTATAATCTACCTCCCGAACCGAGAGCAATCTCTTTAAAGGAATTTTTCTGTGCTTTTGTCCTTTCCATTTGGAGAAAATAAAAGACGGTGGCGACTCTTGCTTCCGCGACATTTCGCGAACCAGCGTCAAACAGTCAGTTCCAGATCCACCGATCACAGAACTGGCGACTCTGCTGGGGATAAACTTAAAGTGAGGTGTACCTTAGGACTAAGATCATTGTGTTTTCAATTGCTTTCCTTGTTTGCTTTATTATTGTGGGACTGTCTTGGGAGTTCTATAGATCCTAACCCGGATCTGGGGGATACCTTCTTAGAAAGTAGCAACAAGGCTGTGAGGGAACTGTGCGGGGTATACCGACATGGTTGAAACAGTCTGCTACGTTGATGTGGCACTTTGGTGTGTACCGGTAACCCTTGAGTCAGTCAAGGAGAGTACGGGGCCTCCATGTGGTGTCATGAAGCATCAACAGACCTTAGGAACCTTAATTGAACCATCTTGGCCTCTTTAGGGTAGTGAGATAACTGACTTTGGTGCGGTCCGAGGTTGGTTGATACTCGATACTACACTCAATTGAGGGTTGCTTTCCTGGAATATTTCGGTCGCCAGTTCAGTGGCTAAATCGAAACGATGAACAATGAAAGCAATCCCGTGATATTGGGAACCTTAGAACCCGGTTACTTTGATTAGGACAGGTTGAACCCACCAACTTCAAGAGGGTACTACCCAGACCCCATGCTGGCCTAAACCTAAGGGCTCTCTCTTGTGTGACTTGTGTGCCTTAGTACTTGACTATCTGCATGCTTGTGATCTAACACTTGTTTCTTGCAGGTTTGTTTCAGTCCTTAATTAGGACTCATAATAGGGTTACTGACATCACCCCATGCATACCATGACATCATACCATTGCATACATCCTAACCCATTTCAAGGATCTCAAGGGCTTGTGATGCAGGTCAGGACGAATCAACTGTCCCAGCAAGGGGCAAAGAGGATTTATTTTCCTCTAGACCAGGTTGTCAGGGGCTATGACCCACTTGATATGGTGAGCTTTTGACCCTTGGAGAAGGACTCTCAACAATATGAAGTACCTTCAATCAAGCCACCAGTTTCCAATGCTAACTATTTTCTTGTTTACCCCACGAGATTCTTAAAATCATTGCATGCATGTCATACATCTCGTTGCATTACAGGTATCCCCTTGACAGGTTGCTTACTGTTCTCCGCTGTTTATTTCAGCACTATGAACCCTGAATCATCAACCGAGGCATCTATCAAGGCTCTTCAGGCGCAGAACGCCCAATTTCAGGCGCAGAACGCCCAGTTTCAGGAGCTGATCAAGGGCTTGGCTCAGGGTCAACAAGAGTTGAAGACCATGCTGCTGAAGAAGACTAAGAAGAAGAGGAGGACTGTGCTATTTAACACTGGGCGCAGACTCCGGAACACTTTGGTTGAAGCTGAAAGGACTCCTCCATCTGTGACGGAAGGTAGTCACCAAGAAAGGGAGGTCCCTACTCCCGTGGGCTCTGATACTGAAACAGACTTCAACGACGAACAGTACCCTCCTGCTGAAGACCGGTACAAACAGCTGGAAGACAGATTAAAGGCTATGGAGGTTCAGCAAGTGCCTGGACTGGATTTCGGAGACTTGGGGTTATCTACTGGGGTGGTGATTCCACACAAGTTCAAGGCACCTGCCTTTGTGAAGTATGACGGGGCTTCCTGTCCCAAGATGCACCTCCGTTCTTATGTAAGGAAGATCCAGCCTTACACATCAGACAAGAACCTTTGGATCCATTTCTTCCAGGAGAGTCTTTCAGGGACTCACCTCGATTGGTTCTATCAGCTGGATGGAATCAGCATTCGTAACTGGGAGGATCTGGCCACTGCTTTTTACAAGCAGTATCAATATAATGCCGACCTTGCCCCCACACGTACCCAACTTCAGGGTATGTCGTTAGGTGCAAGTGAAGGTTTTAAAGAGTACGCTCAGAGGTGGAGAGACCTAGCTGGCAGAGTGCAGCCACCGTTGACTGATCGGGAGTTGGTAGACACGTTCTTGGGGACCCTGTCTGGTCCATTCTTCAACCACTTGATTGGGAATTCTGCTGCTGGGTTTACAGATCTAATCTTGACCGGAGAAAGAATCGAAGCGGGCATCAAGTCAGGGAAAATACAGAATGGTGACTCCTCGAACACTGAAAAGAAACCATCCAGGAGGGAATCTAGTGCTGTCAACGCATTAGCTATCGCAAAACCGGCCGGTGCTCCTCAGCGTCACCATCAACAAAGGGAAGAGAGACCTAAGAGGCAATTTACTCCCCTCGGCATGACCTTGTCACAAATATTGCCACAGTTGCTGGAAACCAAGTTGGTAACCCTCATGGACCCTCCAAAGAATCCTAACAGGACACCCTCGAGGTACAATCCCAATGCTCGCTGCGCCTATCATTCCGACAGCCCGGGGCATGCTACAGATGACTGTTGGACTTTGAGAAACAGGGTTCAAGATCTGATTGACGCAAAGGAAGTCCAGCTCGACTCTCCAGAGGCTCCCAATATGATCACTGCTCCCTTGCCAAGACATGGCTAGGATTAGTTTTTGTTCATTCAAATATTCAAGTTGTAATTTTCTTTCAATTGTTCAAACATTTTATTTCATGTCAAACTTGGTTATTTCATTAATGCGTTACACATGTCTGTTTTGAAGTAATTATTTCATATTCACTATGTGCAAATTATTTTCATATTTTTTTTCTGATGATCAACGTTCGACTAATAATTCTAAGCCTCTTGAGGGAGGATGACGAAAACGATACCACGATTTACAGTATGCTTTTGAACAGACCCCGCTGATGAGGTACAGGCATTGTTTCAACCCCTAAACACTGGAGTTATAAGGATGATAATCCCTCGCCAACCCATCAGAGCCAAAGGAGTAGGAGTTTTATTTTCGAAAATCAAAACCCTTAATCATAACCTGGGGCAGGGTAGTTATCTCAGTTGATCCAAGTGCACAATGAATGGCACCAAATGAGTTTTTTTCAAAAAAACAAAAGACAGTGATGGTTCCGAACAATCATAAGGACAGGCAGTCATTATCAAAAAAAAATCATAAACGAAAAGCCCCAGAAGTCAAAACCTATGAAAAGAGACTTACGAAACTGGGGCATCCCGCTGACTGTAATTCCAAAAAGGAAACAGTTCAGGCAAAAAAAGAAAGGGATAACAAAAATCAAGAAAGAGGTCTCACAAACCCTCAACAAAAAGTGACTGCCTAGTCAGAATAAATCATCAATGTTTGGACCATCACCGGAAAATCAGAGCAAAGACTCAAACAAGGTCTAACGTATGATCAACTGAGTTTAGGGTTGGAGAACATCACGGAAGAGCGGGTGGGTACAAATAACTTGAGCCTTTATCCTTTGCTTCTTAAACCGTGAACCAGGCCACGATATAACCCTTAAAAGTCCTAGCCGAAGCATGGGTTAGTTCGAAAGCATACTGTTACGAAGGTATCCTGACTCCTGAAGGTTTGCTGTAAAGTAACGAGTTGACATCACAGTTTACAAAGAAAAACTCACCTTTATCAAAAATGCATTTTCAAAATTCAAGACAGACATAAGCTTTTGCATTCTTAAAATAACCTTGTTTGCATATGACTATTTGTTTGAACAGCAGGGAAATTCGCACGATGAACACCTTGTGAACAGAAGTACCTCCAATCAAGGGGCACAGTAGGAGCATTGCCCATTATCTGGGGCATGGCAAAATACTTCCAACAGGGGCAACTCCCCACATTCTGAGAAATATGGACATAGTCGAAAGAATACTACGCAAAATCAAAGACCCGCTAGGTTGACACACCTAGGCAAAAATAAGGGCTTCCCGGCGAACCAAAAGGGTTCGGGCAAAAATAAGGGATGAAATGAAAAAATCTGTACACCCGGCAAGTCGAAAACCTGAAAAGGCGGCTTGGGCAAAAATGGGTATCCCGGTGGACTGAAAACCCGAAAAGGCGGTCCAGGCAAAAGTTAGGGATCAAAGCGTACGAGTATGTCCCAGCATCTCGGCACCTGCCTACCAGAAGACTCGTCAAGTACTCCCACAAGTGCCTCCTCCCACAGAAACTGGGGCAATAAGGAGTTGTCTAAAAGATCCGGTTGCTCTGTCCATCATAGGTATGCGACCCAGATATTTTCACTCCCCGCAGAACACGAACGCGTCGTCCGGCTTTATTCAAAGAGTTATTTCCTTAATAAGATATAACTGGGTTATCCTCAGCCAATAGCCACGGAAAAGACCGTCCTCAGTAAAGTCTTATCATCCCCAGCGGAAGCAAAAGCTTATTCTCCAACATCAGCCCAGGAGTGACTTCCCGGCACCCGTCAAGGATTTATTTTCCTAGACGAAAGCATACATTCATAAACATCACATTTTCGTACATCATGACACATGCATGTACGCATCATGTCATACAATTGCATTTATGCCGTTGCTTGATTCATATCACGTACTGCATATAACTGACCTTTACCTTTCAGGAAGGATACAGTTGAATGATCAGCTATGTCAAAATAGACAAAACACCGTCAGAAAAGACAAATTCGGTCAAAGAATACAAATCCAGTTTAAATCAATGCCTAAAGATTCCTCTGATACAACTCGTCGTTATAGACACTCGTCGTGATAGACACTCGTCGTGATAGACACTCGTCGTGATAGACACTCGTCGTGATAGACACTCGTCGTGATAGACACTCGTCGTGATAGACACTCGTCGTGATAGACACTCGTCGTGATAGACACTCGTCGTGATAGACACTCGTCGTGATAGACACTCGTCGTGATAGACACTCGTCGTGATAGACACTCGTCGTGATAGACACTCGTCGTGATAGACACTCGTCGTGATAGACACTCGTCGTGATAGACACTCGTCGTGATAGACACTCGTCGTGATAGACACTCGTCGTGATAGACACTCGTCGTGATAGACACTCGTCGTGATAGACACTCGTCGTGATAGACACTCGTCGTGATAGACACTCGTCGTGATAGACACTCGTCGTGATAGACGCTCGTCGTGATAGACACTCGTCAGTGTAGACACTTGTCGTTATAGACATTCGTCATAGACACTAGTCGCTATAGACACCCATCGTTAAAGACCACTCGTCCTTGGAAACAACCTGTCAGTAGAGACAACTTCATCACCGTTTGAAGATCCAGACCCAGCTCCTGTAACCAGTCAGGACATATCTATACCAAGCATCTGAAAACCAGCTCCTGCGACGTGTCAGGTACTCATTTTCTTTGCAGGTATGCAGGTTCTCGCTAAGGAATCTCTTACGCGATCAACATCCAGATGGCATCTATAAGCCCATCATCCTACCCATCAATCTCTAAATGGCATCTATAAGCCCATTCCCCCACCACACTGCTACCATGTGAGCGCAAATTTCTGGGCACTCTAGTGTCCAATCATCTTCTACCCTCGGATTACAAAAGGCACGTCAGCCAATCTCCATCCTCAGGTCTAAGAAGATTGAACAGGGGCAACTGTTGTACCCCAAAATTTGCCCTCCCATATTCTCCAATAAACTGCCAAGCCAACTACAAAATTCCCCAAGAGTTGCACAATGCAAAGGCCTCCATACAGTTAAAACTAGGGTTTGTGTGTTGATCAAGAAAAGGAAGTGTTCAAAGGTCCAATCAAGTCTCATATGATTATAAACATGGTCAAGCATCCTCATATCAAGTTTCAAGGCATTCAGCTCAAGATTGCACAGTCAAAACCCTAAATTGCACTACAGTCAACTGTAGGGGCAAAATGGTCATTTGGCAGTCAAAAGTTCAAATTTTTGGTCAATATATCATTTTGAAGCCACAAACATCATTTGATCAATGCTTGATCATGATTCTCAAAATTTGGCCCAGAAATTATCAAAGATGCAAAAGTTGCTATATTTGGACAGTTGAAAAAGTCAACTGAAATTGACCAGGGCATAACTTTCACATGGATTATCAGAAAAATTCCATCCAAAGCTCATTTTGAAGAGAAAGACATTTCCTACAACTCATCTTCATACTTAAAGTCCAAGAAATTCTCTCACAAAAAGTTATCAATTTCAACATTACAGGTCATTTTCAAAAGTCAACAAAAGGGGACTTTAAGTCAAAGGCCATAACTTGAGATTGGTAAATCAAAATGACATGGGACCAAAGGAATTGGTTAAAGGACTCAAAGACCTTTCCAAAATGTCCAAGAACATGTGAAAAGCTTAAAAATTGAGCAAGTTGTGCCTTGTAGAAGTTGGGAAATTTTTGTGAAATGGCAAAAGTCAACTATCATTGAAAATCCAATTTTTGACAAAAGGGCCCCATTTTTTCCACTTGGTTCATCCTTGTCATGCCACACACGTGTCCCATGGTTAATTTCAAGACCAAATATCGATTTTTTTATTTTATTTAATTTTTGATGATTTAATTCATTTTAATTCTTTGAAAATTCAAATAAAATTTAAAAACCAATGGAATAGTGTCATGTGAACTTGGACAATTTCTATGTATCATGAACCAACTCAAGAAATCAGGCTAGGGTTCATTTGCACACTAGGTCTAGGTTTTGGCTAAAAAGGAGGAAAAATGGTTAAGAGTGAAAACCCTAAGACCAATTCTCTCACAAGCATGAATTAAGGCCAAAGAGTAAGCCAATTCCATTCCATGATCATCACTGAGTCAAACCCTAGGCCTAAGAGATCATAAGATGCGCCCAAACAAGCTTTGGAATATTGAAAATTTTGGACAAAAACACAAATCTGAAATCAGTGCTAGACGATTTTTCAAGCCTTGATTCATATACCATTAGCATCCTGAGGCATTTCTGAACGCATTCCACTTCCTAACATCAATCAAAACGCGACGAAACAGTGGTGACAACTCAAACTGTACAGCAAAATATTTGAAATCGTATTCTCCATTTTAAGCATTTTCATTGCATTTCAATAGTATATTCTTGTTCCATGTGAAGTTTCCAAACTATTCATGGTGTTTAATTTCATTTTTGTTAATCATACGCTAATCCACCATTTTCGAATCCTAGGGTTACAGTTTTCTTAAATTAGGGATTTTGCATAGAGGAAAAATTATGGCCCATGACCACCATGGTTGAACTCAGTGTTTAGAGACGAAGAAGAAGATATGGTCGCGACAAATTTATGAGATACACAGGCCTATTCGCTATTTCTTGGAAGACTGCCTAATGCTACGTTTCAAAGCCGTTGCCTTTTTTCTTTGTGTTTCAGGAAAATGAAAGAGATGATGGCGTGGCACAAGTGGATTGGAGGAGTTTGAATTTGCGCGCGTTTTAAAAAGCACTAACCTTTTTCTTTTATATTGTTTATTGACTATTATATGTTAATGGAAATCAAAGTGGCTCAACTGGCAGGGACGCGCGCTAGGGACTCTCATGACCTGGGTTCAAACCCCAGGTCTCACACATTTCTCATATTATTTTTTCACTTGAGTTCCCATGCAGCATAACATTGATACTCACCATGCACACTCAAAAATCAACCATACGCGCGTCCACAATGATCAGATCAAGGGCTGTGTGCTAGGGAATACCATGAGGACAAGTCAACAGGCGTGCATGTGATTGGAAAGGTCAACAAAATTCAAGCAAATGGGCCAGGCTTTTCAAATCAATACCTCCACAATGGGACAGAACACCCCCCTGGTTCTATCTTTTTTTTCTTTTTTCTAATTTTCTTTATATTCTATTATTTTTAAATTTACTTGTGTATTTTATTTTCTGATTTAATTAATTCTTACTATAAAATATAAAAACATTCAAAAAAATCAGAAAAGTCAAAAATTTTAATAATTATTTTATTTTAAATATTGTTTTTTTTTGTATAAATAATAACATGTAAAATGTTTAGTTTTAATTAAGTTTTCAACTTTAATTCCTTTTAATAAAAATCAAAAACAAAAACATAGAATTAGGTTAATGACTTTTTCCTTTTAACTTTCCTTGTTTTTTGCCATAGTATTAGTGTTTTTCATAATTAAACTAGGGTTGCATTTTAGGTTAGATTTTAATTCTTTTAATAACTAAAATCCAAAAAAATAGAGTTTAGGTTTAATAACTTTTTATTTTCTTTTTTTTTTAATAATAATATTGTTTATTTATTTAATGCACATAAATTAATTTAGAATTGAATTAGGGTAAAAGTCAATATTTTCATAATAAACTTAAAAGACATTAGAACTAGGATTTTAATTTTAATTAATTTTTCTTTTTTTTTCTTTTAAATCTAAAAAACACAAAAATACCATTTTTCATTTAATTTTAATTTTAGATAACTTAATTATTTTAATTCTTTTAAAGGGTTCAACGCCCTCGCATTTGATTATTTTCTTTTTTTCGCGCGTTTCATTTATTTCTTTTGTAAATAATTATGTATATGTACCAAAGCCATGTAATAACTATTAGAAATTTCTTTTCTGCAATTTATTTTAAAATGGGTCTGGATTAATTTGGCGTTGTAGACCCTCGCCTTTGTAATAGCGTAGGACTTTTATCTTTTCCGCACTTTAAATTCCCGTACTTTTAACTGTTAAATAATAACATGAAAGAATGAATGCCCAAAAATAAAATCGAATCGTTAGATCACCAATGCATGACAAGACAAACAATAAACTGGAAATGACACACAATTCACACACCACCCCTAGGGTACGCCTCACTGTTGCCTTTCGAAAGGTGGTCGTCGAGTATAGGACGTTTTAGTAAGTCCTTATGTCCATGACATGATCCAGTTGCCTCGAAACGGTTGCCTCGGAATTAAAAAGGATCAATGGCATAAGGGTAGCTTCTAAGATGTCCTACTGTTGCTCTGGTGACCACACTGTCCCTAAACTCGAATTGACCCGAACACCTCCAACGGTGGTGCTACCTACCTCTCAATGGTGGGATGGCACTACTTTAAAGGACATTTACACAGACGAACTCCTTAGGGTAGGTAGGTTCTCAAGGATACTTGCTCTCTTCAAAAACAAAAATACTTTTCACACCAACACACTTTCAAAAGCTTTCAAAGCAAATTTTTCAAACACTCTGACGTACGAGTCGAACTGAAATTTTTCAAAGAAACTTTTAAAACCCACATTGAAAAGCAAACAAACAATTTTGAAAACACAATGAGCAAGTATCTAAGAGCCCATGGATAACCATGGATAGAAAGGGTGCTAACACCTTCCCTTTCTATAATCTACCTCCCGAACCGAGAGCAATCTCTTTAAAGGAATTTTTCTGTGCTTTTGTCCTTTCCATTTGGAGAAAATAAAAGACGGTGGCGACTCTTGCTTCCGCGACATTTCGCGAACCAGCGTCAAACAGTCAGTTCCAGATCCACCGATCACAACAGGCAAGTGTTTGAATCAATATAACGAGTATCAAAAGAAGATACAAATGAGTATCAAAGAAAGGTTTAACATAGACGAGTGTTTGAATCAATGAGGATGAGTATTGAAAGAAGATACAGACGAGTATCAAGAAAATGATTACACGGACGAATGTTTAGGAGTACAAAGTACAAGCACGTGTTATCTGGGTATTGTGATGTAACAAAGGATGTCAGTTAAAGGTTTGGGAGAGATATCCTCTTATGGGGATGTATTGTTGTCTTTGAATGATTTGAGTCTTTCGTGTAAGGTACCCGATCTGGCTTATGCTTCGAATGCATGTTTAAATTTCTTTGACGCAAATATCCATTCTTATGGATCGACTACGCGCTTTTGAAGATGCAATGTTCTGCAATGATAACTTTATGCAATGCAAAGAAATATTCTTCACGAGGATAAACGAAGGCTGATTGGGAACCATTATTCATCATCGGGAATGCCAATAATAAATGGCACTGGAAACTAGTGGTACCAAAAATCACTGGGGATACTGATAAGCATTTTCACTGGGGAGCTCATGATACCGAAGATTATTGGTAACTCCACTGGAGATTGAATTGCTGACGGAGTGAGTTTTCATCCTGTATGGTGCCATAGACACAGGTCTGGTACCAGGTACAAGATCAATAGCAAATTCAACTTCCCTCTCCGGCGGTACATCAGGAATTTCATCAGGGAAAACTTCAGGAAATTCACACACCACCTGCAATTCCTCAATTATAGCTTGAGTCTCTACAGATAGTGATGCCATCAACGAGAAAATCTGTGCTTCCTCTTGCATTAACTTCCTCAATTGTCTAGCAGACAATAGACCATCTTCCTCTTCTTCAGGAGTAGAAAACTTCACAGACTTGTCATAACAGTTAATATGAACACATTTATGCTCTAACCAATTCATACCCAAAATCACATATAAACCTCTTAACGGTAAACAAACCAAATCAACAACAAAGTCTCTGTCGAAGATCGACAAGGGACACTTCAAACACACAAAATAGGTAGTCACCGACCCCTTGGCCGGAGTATCGACGACCATTTCTCCATTCAAAGAAGACAACATAAGACCCAATCTTTCAACATAATCAACAAAAATAAAACAATGCGTAGCACCGGTATCAATAATAATAATTAAAGGAGTAATATTAATGACACATGTACCTTTAATAAGTCTTTCCTTAGCAGCTGTCTGATCCTCCACTAAAGCAAACACTTTACCACTTAACTGAGCCCTCTTCGGTTTTAGAAACTGACTACCAATGTGCCCTTCTTCTTTACAGTTGAAACAAATCACATCCTTACGTTCACACTTAGATACAACATGTCCGTTCTTACCACAACGGAAACACCTCTCCACTTTAGTAGTGCACACATTACCCTTGTGCCCAAATTTTCCACACTTAAAGCAAACAACACTAGTAGGAGCATCTCCCCCACCAGTCCTCTGACTCTGAGCAACTTTCTGTTTACCTTTACCAGCTGGGGCATCATAAGGCTTACCACGATTTTGTTGGTGCTTACCCCTCTTCTCACTGATAATCTTGTAATGAGCATTATTATCCTCTTCATAAATCCTGCAGCTATCAACCAAATCAGACAAGACACAGATTTTCTGGTATCCAACTACCTTCTTAATCTCCGGGCGCAACCTGTTCTCAAACTTAATACACTTTGAAAATTCATCATTTTCCTCAGCGTAATGCGGATAAAACTTAGCCAACTCAGCAAACTTGGCAGCATACTCAACAACCGACATACTTCCTTGCTTCAGCTCAAGGAATTCAATTTCCTTCTTACGACAGACATCTTCAGGAAAGTACTTTCTCAGGAATTCCCTACGGAACATGCCCCAAGTGATATTCTCACCTGCAGCTTCCAACTTCTGACAAGTCTCTAGCCACCAGTCATCAGCCTCGACTGCCAACATATGAGTACCATAACGAACCTTCTATGCTAGAGTGCAGTCCATCACACGAAAGATCATCTCAATCTTTTTCAACTACTCCAATGCTCCGTCAGGATCATACTTTCCCTTGAACGTAGGTGGATTCTCTCTCTGGAAGGTCGCCAAGCTACGAGATCCAGCATTCCCGTCAGCATTCGACTGATTTTCCATCGCATGAGCCATTGCTTCAAGAGTAGCATCAAGTGCAACATAATTCCTTCCAGCCATCTCAACTTCTCAGTATAACATAAACAACAGTTAGAACTCAAAATAACAATAGATTTTTAGACAACTACGACTCGACGACAAGGTCAGACCAACCTTTTACTCTGATACCTACTTTATAACACCCCAATTCTACCCCAATCAATTATATAAATAAATCAGAGTATAAAAATCATTCATTCAAACGAATCAGGACGTCACAAATTCTTCTATCAAATTCATTGCATTCATCGTGGATATATAACACTTTCAAAACATCGGATGAACCATCATCATAACATCTTTAATTAAATAACTCAACATCTATGAAGCGGAATTCTTAATAACATCTCTAACAACAAAACAACAACTTCGAAACAGCCCATATTTAATAATAATCAATTTAACATTCAACAACTGAAAAATCAACAATTAAAAACAGCAAGCGTTCATCCCCCCGAGTGTTACATATCAGAGTAATGACACTGACTCGAACTACTGAAGGTATACAACCTTCACTCTCAATTACCTCCACGTTACCAACATACGGGCAACATTCAAACAGAAGGGGTGAGATATCTAACAATATAATAAAGCGCATGATAATTAATATATTAAATTAGATCAATAACATCACCACTTCTCATCTCATAATCAACAATAATTACAACATATATACACATTCATCAACATCAAAATACACTTCTTTATGCAATAATATAATGTGACTCAATACTATGCAAATGCATGTGGTACCATTGGAGTAGAACTCCCATCTCAAAAATTTGCCAATTAATAGAGGCATCAACAAGGCATAGCCTTCATCTCAAAATTCGCCAATACAGGCCATCTCAACGAGCATAAGCTCCATCTCAAAAATGCAATGTATGCGACCCAACCATGAATGTAATAACAACACCCAAGTTAACAACATCTCAAATTAACAACATCTCAAAAGCATCTCAAATTAACAACATCTCAAAAGTATCTCAAATTAACAACATCTCAAAAGCATCTGAACGTCTCGTCATCAACATCTCATATCATCATAATAATTCATCAAACATCATTTATTTATTATAAATCATCAACACAACATCATTAATAACTTCTTACTAATAACTCAGTTGTACATTAATTCCACAGTAAATCAATATTGCTATTCTGTAACTCTTACGTCATTACCGTCACTATTCCTACTGTTATAGTTCCAACAGCAGCTTCTAAGCATCTAACCTTCATCATTATGTACAAAACCAACGTAACGTCTAACATAACTTCTAACAACGTAACTTCTAACCAACACAACTTCTGACCAACACAACTTCTAACAACACAACTTCTGACAACACAACTTCTGACCAACCCAACTTCTGACCAACACAACTTCTGACAATACAACTTCTGACAACACAACTTCTGACCAACACAACTTCTAACCAGTATAACTTCTGACAATACAACTTCTGATAATACAACTTCTGACAACACAACTTCTGACCAACACAACTTCTGACCAATACAACTTCTGATAACACAACTTCTGACAACATAACCTCTAACCAACACAACTTCTACCATCAGAACTTCTACTTTCTAATAATTCAACGCAACTTCTAACCAACATATCTTCTACCATCAGAACTTCTACTTTATAATAATCCAACGCAACTTCTAACCAACACAGCTTCTGCCATCAGAACTTCTACTTTTCACTAATCCAACGCAACTTCTAACCAACATAGCTTCTACCATCAAAACTGCTACTTTTTATTAATCCTACTATTTTAATTCTTAGCCTGATATCAACCTAACTAAGAACAGTACAACTAACTCTATCTCCAATTTAATTCATTGTTCTAATACAACAACACCTGACCTTCTTGCATAATTCTGCGTTTTCTTCCCTACATCTTACTACGGGATTCATACCTAAAGCCCTAAAACTTAATATAATGATGACAATTCATCACCTATAATCATCCTATAATACTACATCTTTCAAACAACATCATGGCATCATTATTCATCTAAAATTCATCAATTCTCATCATACAACAATCATATATTTTCAATTCAAGAACAAGACAACAATCACCTCTAACCCCATATATCAATCATCATAAACCCAATTATAGAGTAAGAACCCCACCCTTACCTTGGATTGAAGGTCGCTCTACAATTTTCCGGTTGAATTCTCGTTCTTGCCGTTTTCCACTTTTTCCAGCAGCTTGCACGTTCTCCTCTCAATCCTTATTCTTCTACTGCTTCTTTCTTTCTATTCTTTTCCAACAACAATAAAATAACCTTATTATTCTTTATTCCTTATTGGGATTAAAACTAATACACCCCCTTATTACTTCTATTCCTTTAAAAACAAGCCCACATCAAATAATATTATACTTCTAATATTATTTCACCACTTAATAAAATACTTAAATCTAATTAATTATAACATACCTTCCCAAATATTTCAAAAATAATTTAACTAAATAATTAATTAAATTACGGGCATTACACTAGGGAATTACTTCTTAAATCACTAGGGGATGAAAAGATGGGCATGAACACCTGCGAATGGCCCGGTTTAGCTCTATAAATGCCCTAGCTTAAATCTCGGGGATGTGCACTTCCATGCACCAAGTCAAATGACAAATCTGGACCTTTTGAATTCACTTGGGGAATAAGGTTTGAAATTGTCTGTAGCAGATGAAAACAACTTCGTGCACTGACCCTAATTAAACTATTACAATCTATAAGCATTTACATGACTATGAAAATAATGATATGAAAAATAAACGAACGCGCGGAAATGGTGAAAAGGGAAAATGTCTAAAAACCTTACAAACTTCTAAGTATTAAATTTTTTTTTGTTGTTTCTTTGTTTAGAAAGTATTTGAAATGTGAAATAAACGGTTAGACGTAATTCTAATTTAATTTACAAATTAAGACAAAATAAAGTGTAGTTAAAATAAATAATTTCATTCATGAAAATTAAACTAATTAATAAATAAAAAAACCTAAAGAATTCTAAGTATTTAGAAAATATTTTCTTGAAGTTTTTATTTAGAAAATATATTTGAAGTATTACCTAATTCTAATTAAATAAAATCAAGGTGATTAAAATAAATTAGTTTGTCAAATGATGGATGTTACTTCAAAATGTTGATGTTGACCAAAAATCTTGAAGATTGACTGTATGTGGGCCACAATTGACTTTTGACCTAGTATAGTTGATTTTTAGGCATTTGAGCAGTTGACTAAGCAAAATTCTTGTGCAAGGCATGAAACTTGACATGGATGGTCTTGAGAACATATTAGCACCATGGAAAAAATTTGAGACCTTTGGAGTTCACATATCTTGATGAAAGTGGAAACCCCAATTGAAGGTTCATTGCCTTAGGAGAGAATTTGTCTGGCTAATTCTTTGGCGTCCTTGAGCAATTAAGGACCTCAATGAGCATATGTTAAGTAATATGAGAGGGAAAATTTTAGGGTACAACAGCTTCCCCTGTTTAATCTTCTTAAACTTGAGGATGTAGATTGACTGGTCTGCCTTTCGTGATCTGAAGGTGGAAGATGATTGAACACTAGAGTGCCCAGAAATTTGCACGCTCCTTAAATGATGCTTAATTTGTATAGGTAGTATCGGGAATGGGCTTACTGATTCCATTTGGAAGGTGACGGAGAATCTTCGGAGATGGGCTTAAAGATGCCATCCAAAAAAGATATTGTTTGCGTAAGAGATTCCTTTGCGAGAATTCCTGTACCTGCCGTTGAGGAGGGCTTCGGTAAGGAATGTTGGTCTCTGTCTTGAGGAATAGAGTTTAGGAGCTTCGATTGTCCATTACTCTACTGGGGAATTAACTCTTGATTAAGGAGGCAGCGGTGAGCTGCTTATCTGATCAGGGTCCAGGCTGCACAGTGACTTACCGGGGAAATATGAAATCGACTGTACCTGGTCGGGTCCAGGTTTTACAGTGTTGTAAACTATTGTATGGAGATAAAAGAGAAGGAACATGTATAGTAGGGTTACTTCCAAATGAAATCCTGGATGGTAGGGCTACTTCATGATGAGTTTGGGTAAAACCGCATATGAACCGAGAAGGAACCTGGGTAAGGTTGCTTCGTGAGGAGTTTGGGTAAAACTGCATCTGAACCGAGAAGGAACCTGGGTAAGGTTGTTTCGCGAGGAGTTTGGGTAAAATTGTATCTGGACTAAGAAGAAACCTGGTTAAGGTTGCTTCGTGAGGAGTTTGGGTAAAACTGCAACTGAACCGAGAAGGAACCTGGGTAAGGTTACTTCGTGACGAGTTTGGGTAAAACTGTATCTGAGCCAAGAAGGAACCTGGGTAAGGTTTCTTTGTGAGGAGTTTGGGTAAAACTTCATCTGAACCGAGAAGGAACCTAGGTAAGGCTTCTTCGTGACGAGTTTGGGTAAAACTACATCTGAACTAAGAAGGAACCTGGGTTAGGTTGTTTCGTGACGAGTTTGGGTAAAACTGCATCTGAACCGAGAAGGACCCTAGGTAGGGTTGCTTCACGATGAGTTTGGGTAAAACTGCATCTGAACCAAGAAGGAACCTAGGTAGGGTTGTTTCACGACGAGTTTGGGTAAAACTGTATCTGAACTGAGAAGGAACCTGGGTAAGGTTGCTTCGTGATGAGTTTGGGTAAAACTGCATATGAACCGAGAAGGAACCTAGGTAGGGTTGCTTCACGATGAATCCATGTAAAATTTCAAAAGGAACCTGGGTAAGGTTACTTTGGGATAGATATGTGTAAAACTTCAGAAGGAACCTGGGTAAGGTTACCTCGGGATAAGTATGTGTAAAACTTCAGAAGGAACCTGGGTAAGGTTACTTCGGGATAAGTCTGTGTAAAACTTCAAGAGGAACCTGGATAAGGTTGCTTTGTGATGAGTCTGTGTATGGCTATGGGAAGGTACCTGGATTGTAGGGTTACTTCATGATGAGTTCGTGTGAAACTTTATTTGGAAATGTATGGGATTTTTTTCTTGAAGATAAGCTCGTGCGAAGCTGCATTTAGGAGAAACCAATGTAAGATTGCTTCGTGACGATCCCGTGTAAAGATGCACTTGGTCGCGCAAATAATTATTCTGTTTAGTTTCAGGAGCTAATCTTGGACCTGTTGGAAATTGTTGATGGTAACCATCTTTCCTGAAAATATACATGGTTAATTATATGTGACACATGAAATGCATTGTATAATGATGTTCTTAAAATAAATGAGATTATGCTGTATGAAATATGTGTGCGCACGTCATGATGTATGAACATGAAATGCTATTATGACACTTCCGAGTCTACGAAAATAAATCCCTGACTGCTATTGGAGAGTACTGGAAATTGAGTTCCTGACCGTCGTAGAAAAAGTGGTTCTACTACTTCTGCTGGAGATGGTGAACAGAGATGATTATGCCGTGGATTTACTCCTTTCTGTTTGTGAATACTCTACTGGGGAGAGACTCTGTTTGATAATAACACTGCGGGGGAATAACTCGGTTGGGGATTGAGCTTCTGTATTCAGGGAAATAAACTCTTCTTGGGAGACAACTATATGAACCACTTGCGTTTACAAAATTTGGCTGGGGAACATAGACGTCAGCTCTCTGAAGGAACTTGGCTAGGGAAAGTAACTCCTGTTTGGGGAAGCCGATGTCAATGTTTTGGTTGCCTCTACTATATGGGGAGTGTAGATGCCACAGGGTCGTATGCTGAGGATACGTCAATGTCTTTGCATCAGGACTTTTCTGCCCATGTACCTGCTGGAGAAAGTACCTGCGGAGACTTTGTGGATAGCTTGAGTGTTATCCCAACTCACGAGGTGCTTGGTAACTGCCGATCAGAATGATAAGTCTTCTACTTATAGGCCAGTGAAAATATGACGGGACATAGTCGTACGCTTTGATCCCTAACTTTTGCCTGGACCGTCTTTTCAGATTTTCAGTCCACCGCGATACCCTTTTTAGCCCAAGCCTCCTTTTCAGGTTTTCAACTTGTCGGGTGTACATATTTTTTTGTTTGTATATCCCTAACTTTAGCCCGAACCTTTTTGGTTCGCCGGTATGCCTTATTTTTTCCTAGGCCAGTCGACCTAGCAGGTCTTTTTCATGCGTGGTCTTTTCCGACTATGTCCATGTTCTCAAGATGTAGGGAGTTGCCACTGTCCATAGTGTTGTGTTGTAGTACTGTCCAAAAAGTTTTCTTGATGGCACATGATTCATTGCTGGAATGCGTGCGTAATGCCTCAAGTGATTCAGATGGAGATCTGCCCCTGATTATTTTTCACCTTTGGAGAGACTACCCCAGGTGTGTTAGACAACATGTCATGCCCCTTGCTTATGGAAGACCTATTATTGGAAGTGTCTTTCCTGCTGAGGTGATTCTGTCCATTGAGAGGATGTTTGTTTATTGAATATCAATTGTGCGGGTTTCTCTGCTGTCAAATAAATAGTCATATGCAAACAATATCATTTAAAGAATGAAAAACTCATGTCTGTCTTGAAATTTTTTTGAAAATGTGTTTTGTGTAGTAAAATAAAATCTGCAAGAATGTGATATCAACTCAGGATTCGTAACAAGTCCTACAGGAGTCAGGATACCTTTGTAACAGTATGCTCTCAAACTAACCCATGCTTCATCTAGGACTTTTAAGGGTTATGATGTGGCCTGGTTCACTGTTTAAGAAACAAAGGATAAAGGCTCAAAATTTATTTGTACACACCCATTCTTCGTGATGTCCTTCAGTCCTATGCTCACTTAATTGCATGTTTAGAATCCCAATTGAGTCCTGGAGTACTGTCCTTAATGTTATGGTGATGGTTCGGATACTGGAAGTTTATTTTGAATAGGCAGTCATTTTTGTAATCTTCTTTCTATTGAGGATTTATAGGACCTCTTTCTTTTTTGATTATGTTATCCCTTCTTTTGCCTGAAATGTTTCTTTTTGTAATTACAGTCAGCGGGATGCCCCCATTTTTTTCTTAAGTCTCCTTCATAGGTTTTGACTTAACGGGATTTTATTTCGAGAGATAATGACTGCCTGTCTTGACGATTATACATAACCATCACCATCTTCTTATTCGGAAGGACGTATTCGAGGCCATTTATTGTGTATGAAGCGGAAGATTGTGACTGAATGCACCTCTTAGTTAACTGAGAAAACTACCCTGCCCCAGGTTATGATTAAGGGTTTTAATTCGTGTGAAAGAAAAACTCCTACTTCTTTGGCTCAAAGGGGTTGACTAGGGATTATCTTCCTTATAACTCCACTGTTTGGGATTTGAAACAATGCCTGTACATCACCAGCGAGGTCTGGTCAAAAGCATACTGTATGGATTGTGGTATCATTTCCGTCATCCTCCCTCTAAGGCTTAGAGCTTTTAATCGAGAGTTGAATATCACGAAAAGGAAGTATAAAGCAGTTTAAGCATAGTGAAAACAAATTAATTCAAGACAAACATGTGTAATTCATTAATGAAATAACAAAGTTTTGACATGATAATAATTGTTCGAATAAGCAAAGGAAATACAACTTGAGAATTTAAATGAACAAAAATGCTTTCAATCCTAGCCATGTTTTGGCAAGGGAGCAGTGATCACGTTGGGAGTCTCAGGAGGGTCGAAGTCGATCTCCTTGGCATCAATCATATTCCGAATCTTGTATTTTAGTTCCCAACAATCGTTAGTATCGTGCCTCGGGCTGCCAGAATGATAAGCACACGTTGCAACCGGATTGAAGTTAGGAGAAGAAGTCTTAGGGTTCAAATGAGGGTTTATCACCGTAATCATATTCATCTTCAACATGTGTTGTAATGCTTGTGACAATGGCATGTTGATTTGGGTGAACTGCCTTTGAGGTCTTTCTACCCTTGGCTAATTGTTTCGTTGTTGAGTAGCTGTAGGCCTAGGTATCGTCACAGCCCCTACCGTTGGACAATGCTCAGCTCAGCTCAGACCTCTTGAGTTATAAATGGCATTGACCTCCTTCTTATCCGTGAATGGCTTCTTCACTGAACTTGGCGAGGTGTCTTTCTGGATCTTGCCACTCTGGATCCCAGCTTCTACCCTTTCTCTAGTCAATATCATCTCGGTGAAACCAGTTGAGGAGCTACCAATCAAGTAATTGAAGAACGGACCAGATTGCGTACCAAGAAACATATCCACCAACTCCCTATCAGACAAAGGGGATTTGACTCTCCCTGCTAGATCTCTCCACTTCTGTGCATAGTCTTTGAAACCTTCGCCTGCACCCATGGACATACTCTGGAGTTGAGTAAGGGTATGGGCAAGGTCAATGTTATATTGATACTGCTTATAAAAAGCAGTAGCCGGATCTTGCCAGTTGTGGACATTGGTTCCCTCCAGTTGATAGAACCACTCAAGCAGAGTCCCAGACAGACTGTCCTGGAAGAAATGGACCCACAAGTTCCTATCAGTAGTGTGAGGCTGAATCTTCCTCACATAGGAACAAAGATGAAGCTTGGGACAACACACCCCATCATACTTCGCAAATACCGGAGCCTTGAACTTCTGTGGCATGACCACCCCAGATACCAAACCCAACTCTTCAAAATCCAGCCCTGGTATTCTTTGGATCTCCATTGGGCTAAGACGATCCTCTAACTATTTGTACCTATCCTCAACCGGGGGATACTGTTCATCATTGTAGTCAGATTCATCCTCAGAGACTCTTGGACTAGGGTCTTTCTCCCTTGTTTCGCCCTCTTGAAGGTAATTTTCTTTATAATAACCCTTGTATTAGTCATCAAGATTGATTATATAGTGTTTTGAAAGTGTGAGGTGTGAAAATGGTTTTAGTTTGTGAGCAAGAAATTAGGAGCGATCTACCTACTCAAAATGTCTTTGTTCTTTTCCTCTTCCTTTAGATAGTGTTATTTTACCATTCGTTAGTAGGAAGCGTTATCATCGGATGTGAGGGATATTCGTGGGTTATCGTACAGTCTTATAAGGCAACTTGTAAGATGCTTTAGAAATTGTCGTAAGGGACTAAGATTGTTTACCGAAGGCAGCATCAAAGGGTCATCGAGGAACTATGATCTTTTAACCGAGGGTCTTTGCTAAAGTATCCCACGTTCAAGGGATATGACTGTTTTATCCGAAGGCAACAAGTGAGGTTACCCTAGAGGTGTAAGTGTGCAAATTATTTTGATTTCATTTAATTTGTCTTGGATTTATGGTTGGCTAATGTTTGTTCTTTATCTTTCTATAAAAACCCTAATTACTAACAGTAAAAGGAAAGCAGTAAATTGAGGAAATTAAATGTCTTATACTATTACAATGCTTCAGGGAAGGGGGTATAAGTTTATGAATGGGGGAGGAAAGCAATAAACCCTAATTAAACTATTACAATCCATAAGAAATTACATAACTATGAAAATAATGATATGAAAAATAAACGAACGTGTGGAAATGTTGAAAAGGGAAAATGTTTAAAAACCTAACAAACTTCTAAGTATTAAAAAAAATGTTTTGTTTTTTTCTTTGTTTAGAAAGTACTTGAAATGTGAAATAAATGGTTAGACTTAATTCTAATTTAATTTATAAATTAAGACAAAACAAAGTGTAATTAAATTAAATAATTTTATTCATGAATATTAAACTAATTAATAAATAAAAAACCTAAAGAATTCTAAGTATTTAGAAAATATTTTCTTGAAGTTTTTATTTAGAAAATATATTTGAAGTATTACCTAATTCTAATTAAATAAAATCAAGGTGATTAAAATAAATTAGTTTGTCAAAAATTAAATTAATTAATTAAAACCTAAATCTATTTATTTTCATCATTTTTATGATTTTTGTTTTTTAAAATAAAATTAATTAAAAAAGAAAAGGTTAATTAAAATAAAAAAAAGAAATAAAATGGGCCTGAACTGCAAAAGCAATTGGGGGTGGGAAGAAAAAAAGGTTAGGCCCAAAAAACAGTTTTTGTTTGAAGTAGAAAATAAAAAAAAATAAAAAAAGAATGGCCTTGCGTTGTGAAAGTAATTTGGGGGTGTAAAAAATAAAAAATTCCAAGCCCAACAACAAGGAAGTCCAGCGCCTGTTTGGATCAAGTGGAGTTGGTTTTACGAAGGTGTACCATGGGCGTGCTAATTGGTGCGTTGGACCTAGTCTTGTGATGATCAGAGGGTGATGAAGAGAGGCGCATGGTACACACGTTGAGCTGACCTGCACAAGATCTATAACAAAAAATATGTGAAATAAATAAAAGAGTACCAATTGGGCTCGAACCCAGGTCCCTATAGGTATACGCGTGCTTCCTTTACCACTGGGGTGACTGTTTCATCTGGTTATGAAACACCCCCCCAGTAAATATATTATCAACTCATTCCTGAATATTCGAGCAAGTCATCTTCTTCTTCCTCGCACGCGCCAAGAACAACAATTCCATTTTTTATTCTATAACTCCTTCATTTCTCAGCCATTTTAAAAAATGTAAACATGAAAGTTGCTTGATTTTTCACCACGAATTCAACTATATAACTTTCAAAATCTAAACATCAAAGACTAAGATGAACGTTGTTTGGTACCAAAAATATGACCTAACTGGTCAGAGATCAAATTCCCAACACACAAGAAATATAATGAAAACTAAAGGCATGGTTAGCTTCATAGATATGATATCTACATTTTTTTCTTTAGAAAGCAAGTGCAGATGATGCTTGTATCAAGATATCACGGTTTAGAAAACTTACCTTTTGAAGTGGAGATTCGAAACACGTATGGATGCCTCCAGGTACAATGTAATGATTGATTAAGCTTCCTGGGACCTCCCAGAAGCTACTCCAACTGATAGAATGCCTTGTTGTTGACCCAACTGTTCTGACCAAGTCAAGCTGCAATGGTGGATTGTGATGGGGTGATTACAGGAGTGATTCAGGTGTTTGGATCACTTCTATATAGTGTATAGATGACGTTTGAATAATGAGAAGGGAAAATGCACGAGTAGATTAAGAGTTGGCTTCTTAAAGCTAAAAATATGCACTTATGGAGAATTTTTGGTGATTCTGAGTTTGAGAGGTTTTTAAGGCTTGGGCATTCGTGTGTTAGCTTGCCAATAGTCTATCTATACATAAGCAATGTGTTTCAGAAGGTGAGAGTGTTTGGATTACAAGTTATCAAGTTTTTTGCTTTTAGTTGAAACTTATGATTTTTGGAAACACAAAGTCTTAATGTATTGTACCATGCCTTCTAGAGTGGTTAAACACTTTAAACATGTTGCTTCTGACTTTGTAGATTGAGTGTGTGCAGAAGAAACAATTTAGAGGCTCAAGGAGTGGACTTTTGCAAAAAGCTTGCTTTATAAGAATGGAAATGGTACCTTTCTCCCTTAAATGGAAAGTAAGCTTGGACAAAGCTTTAATCACTTGGATCATAGCTCAAAATATTGTGTAATCTTATTATTATAGCAAGATTTAGAGGTTTAGAGGCCTGAAAAGTGGGATTATGTAGCATGGCTTGGAGATTTGGTCATTAGGTTTTCACAAGAATGGCTTATATTTCAGGAATGGATGCCCAACTTCATGTCTTAGAAACTTCTAGCTCAAGCATGATAAAATTGTATTCTTTGACATTTTGGAAAGCTTGAAGCATTGTCTACAAATTTCATGTTGACCACTTTGGCTAAATCAAATTGGAACGTGGTGAAAATTTCCCAAGAAGTTGGGATAAAAATCTGACCAAACTTGTTGAAATTTTTTTCTAAGTGTTGAATAAAAATATCACAACTTCATGGGCTTATATCTCTCAAATTAAGCACTTTTTGTAGATCATCCCTCAAGGACAAAGTTGTAGAATTCATCAATCCCTACAAATTTCATGTTGAAAGTTTTTCGGGAATCATCTTGCATCTTAATGAATAATGGTCATGGAGTAGTGAATTTATTAAGAACAAAAACACTTAGAAATTTTTCTAGGTGTTGGAAATTTTTCCAACTTTTGACTTTTTTTGACTTTTCTTGATTCTTGATGATCAAATTTAATATTTTTGAATGTTTTGATGATTCTTGATCTTTGAAGTTCAATGTTAACCAAAAAGTCAAAGTTTGACTTTTTGTGTACCTGTTGACTTTTTATCAACTGATTCAAATTTCAAATATAAATCACTTGATATTTTAGAAATGTTTTGAACCATGTAATTAGATCAAGAAATTATATTTGAGTCCTTAAGATCATGCTTCAATCTATTAGGTCATGCACTAGGTCAAAAGTCAATGATCAGTCATTCTAAATCAAAACCCTAATTTTGACAATTTTTCCCCTTTGGTGATCTGAGGGCTTTACTTGAGGAATTATGATAAAACCTTGATAAAATGATGAATTTGAATTCAAAATGTTGATGTTGACCAAAAATATTGAAGTTTGATTTATGTTGACCACATTTGACTTTTTTATCTAATATAGTTGATTTTCCAACATCTGAGCAATTGACAGAGAAAACTTATGATACAAGAAATGCAAATTGGTATGAGCATTCATGGAGACCTATGAGGACCCATGAAAACCACTTGAGACCTTGGAAACCCAATCTTCCTTGAGATGAGAAAAACCCTAGTTGTAGGCTAATTGCTTAAGAGAATACTTGTCTGATCAATTCCTTGAGTGATCTTGAGAAATTGAGAACCCTAGGAAGATGAGGAGACCTCTTAAAATAATTTGATTTGAAAATGAGAGGGAAATTTTTTGGGTACAACAGAGATATTTGTCGAATCTCGGCGTAACTGCCTCATATTGAATGAAATCTAAATAGATTTCTCAACGTGATAGCCTCAGAATGATTGGTAAAAGCTTTAAGAGATTTATCGACGTGATAGCCTCTGACTGAGTATAAATCGTATAGATTTATCGATGTGATAACCTTTGATTTGACAGCTTTGAAGGAATGCCCCAAATTTGGCTGAACTCAGAGAGATCGAATCTCGACTTGATTGCCCCAGATTGGCGGAAATATGCTCCCTAAAGGGTACTCGGATTGTAAAGCACCAAGATACTTTCGCTTAACAGAATCTATGGGCAACATGCCCTTGAATATGTCACTTCTCTTGTGCTAATTTACTTTTTCTTCAACAGAGTATTCAAGCCTCTCTTCTTTGGCAAGATTGAGCTCTTTACTGATGTTCATTGTGTAAACTTACTTGATGTCAATCAATTGTTTTGTATGCAGAAGAATGTTTATTATGAGAATGATAATTCTAATGAAACACGTATGTAAGTCTTGAAGTCTGAAAAAAACCTTTGAATGAAATGGTCTCACAACTCTGTTGTGAGCGAATTACTAGGTAGAGAGCAAAATTTTCAAATTATTTTTTCATGAAAGACAAAACAAGAGTGTGATGCCAACACTGATATTTAAACATACCTCTTAGGAGTCAGTTAAACACTATCTCATTGTAGCACACTTTCAAATTGACCCATGGCTCAGTTGGGACTTTTAAAGGTTGTAACTTGGCCTGGTTCACGTTTTTTAGAAACAAAAGGATATAAGGCTCAAAATTTTTGGTTCCCACCCATTCTCCATGATGAACTCCACTAGTCCTAAGTTCAGTTAACCTGACGCAAATATTCATCTCTCAGAAGAGGAGTTTGCGATGGTTGAGGAACCACATGGTTTCTTGGATGCGACAGTCACTAACTTTTGATTTTGGTGTCTGATTACGCGACCTTATTCTTTCGATGAGGATTTTTATTGGTAATCCTTTTATCTCCTTTTAGGCCTTTCAATTTATTTCTCTATTTACCTAACTTTTTCCTGGACAAATTCTTTTGAATTTAGATTTGAAAGTCTAGCGGGATGCCCTAACTTTTTCCTAAGTGACTTGTTTTCAAGTTTCAACTTAGCGGCCCTTTTTGTTTCTTTGTTATTCATACTTTTCATTTTGAACAAGCCGTTGATCTTTACATCGTCTTCGATTGGTTGGAAGTGGTCGTGACTGTCTGAGTCTTTGGTAGATGACGGATAGCCATTGTTGTATCATCATCTGATCTCGACTTCTTGATGTACGAGAGATACCCATTGGGATATCGTTAATTGATGCACACTCCTGATAAGTGAAAGTTGGCCATTGTGGTTTTTGACTTTCCTCAACTTTTTTGAAGGATAACCAATGTTGTATCCTTAGATGCGCACTCTTGATGAGTTCTGAACGCATGATCAGATTGACTAAACACTACCCACCGTAGGGTTAAAATGAGGGTTTTTTTCTGAACAGAAAAAAAATCCTACTTGGAAGGCTCAAAGGGGTTAATGAGGGTCTATCTCCCTTATTTCTTTGGGTGTTTAGGAATTGAAACAAGGCATGTACATCATCAACAAAGTCTTACTCAAAAGCGTACCAACTAGATATTTTTTGCGTTTTTGGATTATCGTTATCCTCCCTTTAATCTATTTCTAATCATAAGTATTGGAAACTTGCCATTAATATGGAATTAAAAAATTTAAAGAGTGATAACGAATGGATGAATAAAAAAAAGGAACACTTCAAGACAAGCATAATTATTGCATTAAGATTTCTATTCAAAAATAGATAGGAGACAATGTTTAAACAAACAAGCAAGAATACAAATGAAAATGCAGTAAAGAAACCAATGATTGTCGTCGTTGAGGAGACTTGACTCTGTATGAACTTCTTAATTCTGATGACTTTCTGTAGCCTTGATTCTTAAATGGGCGAGAAAATTCTCCTTTTGATCTGATGTGAACACAACCATCTCTGAATTGAGCCCATCTCAGACCTTGTCTCTGGATGACATACCATTTTCAATTGATTGGTCAGGTGCCCCGAAATAATATGCATAAAAGATTCTTTCAGGAGATTGAATGAATGCTTTACCAAGCGAATTGGTATGTGCTGCATCACCAAGCATCTTACGCCACAAAGAAACAATACAATTCTTCTTCTATCACAATTGAAGAGACATCCAGCTGGTGAGAAAGAGTCTGGAAGTTGGCGAAATAAGAATTGGACTTTTGGAAGAGATGCCAGACATGTGTTGGACTTTATACTTCAACCCCTTTACAGTCTTTAATGTAAAAATCGGGTGCCCTAAAATAGGGGACACATCTAGCATGTGTATCACAATCATAAGAGATGTTTGTGGGAGGGGGACCCCAAAGAAAAGAGCTTTTCCAATTGAACTTCCAACAAGTGAGTAAGTAACTGGATGTAATGCCTTGCGTTTGTATCAACACGCTGATCAGGCTTCTTCTGTCTTTGCTTAAAAGCTTTTCCCCATGAATTCACTGGGGGATAAAGAATGGTTGTTGTGGAACAGATCAGGGAACTCAAAGTTATGTAGAGTGTCCTTGATTGAATAGTCGGATGCCCCGACATGGAATGGAATTTATAGACTGTACCGAGTTACAGGGTATAACCCACTGAAACTCAAACAAGTGTGGAAACCAATGAGAATGAAACACTAATATAAGATCAACTCCTCTTCAAGCGTATTCTAATATCGCTGGTAAACTAAGTTTCTTGAATTCACATAGTAAATAGGAACCATCTGCTGATAAGATGTTCCGAGAACTCAAGATTTGTAGCATTCTATGGTTGAAGCGATCTCCAAAATATGAGGAGAAGAGAGAACCTCTGCTACAGTAGTAGGTGTAGGATTGTTGATATCATCATCAGAGCTTCCATAACCCAACTCACCTGAGTCTTCAATCGATTATCTTTCTTCTATAAGAATTCCCGACCACGGGCCAAATCTTGCATGTATACCACAATCAACCAACCCCATCGGGATCTTCGCATCATTCAATCCCCCACAGAGTTATCCCATACTGATCTCTGAACACGTACAGTAAGAAATCCAAATTTGTAACTCTGAAGAGAATACCAAGTCTGAATAATAATCCCCAACTCTGAGTACCTGTCATTTCCAAGGAATTTACATGCTTTAATTTTGATTTTACACTGGTAAAGGATAGAAAAGTTCAACATAAGACTTACAAATATGATTCCCTGGAAATAACAGAACATGTATGTTAAGCATGTGATTAACCATGTTATGTATGCAAAGACATGGGATCAATGTTCCATCACCAGATCAGAGGTCCGATATAGCTTCCGCATATACAAGAACCAAGTACCATGTAGATCATTAATTATACAGGATCAAGGCTTCTAGAAACCATATATTGTTGAGCCTTTTCTAAACATGTTAGGAATACCAAGATCAAAGGCCCTAATAAACCTCCAAATAAATAAGTCAGGAACTCATAAAATAAATCCGAGAACCATATGGTCACCAACAAAATATAGTCACCATTTGAAGATTAAATAGTGGAAGTATGCTATGGTCGAAGATTTACAGAAAATTGAAAGAAACAGTACAAAGGGTCATTTTCCTACACTATGTATCAATGCTCCTAGTAACTCCCCACAACAAATGTTGCTTAATAGGTTTTTCAATTATGATTTTATTGGTTGTAAGTCATATAGGAAAAACACTAGTGGTATCTGTCATTTGTTTGGAATTTTTTAGTTTCTTGGCATAGTACAAAGCATCATGGTGTTTCTATTTCTACGGTTGAGGTTGAGTATGTAGCTTCCAATAATTTTCGTGCACAAGACTTATGGGCAAAGTAACAACTATTTTATTATTAGTAAAACTTGTTTGTGTTCTAATTAAATGTGATAATACTACCACAATAAGCCTTACTAAGAATCATATACTTCATTCATGTATTAAGAATATACAAATTCGACACCATTTCCTTAGGGATCATGTTGAAAAGGGTGATATTATATTTGAATATGTGGATACAAAAAATCAATTGGTTGGCATTTCTACTAAATTATTACCCACAAAAGCTTTTCACAAGATACTTAGGGAATTGGGAATCTTGGACAGTTCGTGTTTTAAATATATTTAGACTCCTATTTTATTTCATTATCTATTTATATAATGTTGTAAACTAACATTCCTTGTAGAAATTTACATTTAAACCAACCTTATTGGTATGATTCTACAACTTTTATCTCTTGCAATAACATTGTTGTATTTTGTTCTACGTGTCTATTTATTTACTTAATACATTGTTTATTTCATTCATTCATTTCTAAGATGATGTATGACCTCTCATTTATGCATTTAAAACCTTTTTTAGTGCATCATGTTAATTATGTATATTTGAGCATTATTTTATTTTGTTCATTCATTATTTGATCTTCCATTCATATATGTTTTGGTCACATAGTTGTGTTGTTGCATAATTTCATGCATATTTCAACATATTGTTGCATTTAGCATATCTATCTTCACATATTTGGAATATATCCTTTATTACTTTATATTACTATTAGTTATGTTTAAATAATATGTTTCTCAATATTATCATCTATGTTGTTGGTTATTTTACGTTTAGACTCATTAGCATTAATCTCTTTTTGATCTTGTCAAAGGGGTAGAAGTTGTGATGTGAGTCTATATTTGATTTATGCATTTTATCCTGTTAGTAATTTTGTACAATGTTTCAAAGGGCGCACAAGCAATTAGAGGAAAGTATTGATCATTCTTTGCTTCTACTTAAAGTCTTATTTCCAATTCCAATCCCGCCAAGCATAAAAAAGTGGGAGAGTGAAGTTGCATGTTGCATGTTGCATGTTGCATGTTGCATGTCTCTACTGAAGGTGTGAGAAACACAAGAAAACAGGGGAGCTGGGTTTTAGGATTTAAAACAAATTCTTCCCAAGATAAAACAAAAAACACAAGAACACAAATAAATAACACATATAGTTTTATCCTGGTTCATTGTTAACAAAGTTAATCCAGTTCACCCGCCAAGGTAATTTTTCCTTCTTAAACAAGGAAATAATCCACTAAAACTAAATTGATTATAGACACAACAAAGACCAACTGTCAATATTGTAAACCATAAAGACTACCCGTCAATGTCTTCTTGAGAAATTCTGACTAACACCTAGTCTCTCAAGGAACAATCAACTTAAGAGATGGAATACAATGAGTGTGTTTACACAGTTTCTTCTTGAAAGAAGGTGACATAAATTTGAGTACAATGAAATAACAAAACAATGTTCATAGGAAGTTAATGAACAAAATCTCCTTGATTGCAAGTTAACGAACAAAAGTTCCTTGCATTTACTAAACTTTACAAATGAGTATTTGAAATAGTGTTTAGGAGCATTTCAATGTAAGCTTTGCAGAGAGTGAGTTTTTATCTTCAACCTTCCAAGTCTTTCTTTTATAGAAAAAAAGAAATATAGTGGAGGGTATAATAAGAATGCTTAATTCTAGGTTTTTTGTCCATAATGGTCAGTGAGGGAGTGGTAGACAACATGGTACTGTAGTATTGTCCTTGCGCCACCTTATTAGGGTAGTGGGAACATTTGTACCTTGTAATATTCTCTCACATAAACAAATTTTGATCTTATCTTCTAATCTTCAGATGTTTCTAATGGTTGATGATGGAGCATGCTTAAAAGGACCAATACTGTAATCTTCATAACCTAAGTCTTAAGAGTCTTCAGCACTTGGTCTTCAAAATCTTTGTCTTCAGAATCTTCAGAACTTGTTCTTCCAGAACCTTGTCTTCAGAATCTTCATAACTTTAACATGCATAACATCAGAGCTTGAGAAGTCTTCAGAAGCTCTTCCAATAGAGTCACGATCAGAAGCTTTATCACTAATGTAAATCAGAACCATTGTTATAGAAGAATTCTAGAACTTGATTGGGTATTTGTAAACACCACTACTTTATCCTAGTGTCAGAGTGTGTTGTGTTCAGAACCTGATAATGTTACACACCTTATTTTCAGAGTCAAAACTTGTTAGCAAAATCTACACACTAGACAGAAACCGTTAGAGTAATAAATTTCTCTCTAAGATATCATGTAATTTTATCATCAAAACTTAAGGCCGAATGAATAACCAAATATTGTTCTTACAATCTCCGCCTTTTTGAAGATGACGAAACCACATATCTTTTATGAACAATTTATACTAGTTTTAATCATATACACATATAGAGTTAGCTAACTAGCCCCCCCCCCCCATAAGTTCTATACTTCCAAAATTCATTTTAGTGTGATGAGAGGACTCCCCTTAGCTTAAGACTTACAAAATAAATTTTGAAGTATAAAAAAAGGTAACAACAAAGGAATACTTCCCTATTTGCAATTTTATCTGAGTCTAATTAGAAATGTATAGTTCATCATCTCAGATCCTAGGTTGCTATCAGAACACGATGAAGTACCAGAGCCGAGTTATAGAGATGCACCAAGTATCAGAACCTGGTTCGTCATGAATGTTGACTATATTCAGAACTTCTGAATGTTCCCTGATTTCTCATAGATCTTGACCATGTCTTTTGAATGTCCTTCAAAAAATATGAACTTTTCCTGTCTAAATAAATCCAATGAACTTTCACTAAGTTCCTGAGTCAAACATTGGTTAGAAGAAAAAATATTAGAAAATGTATGGGAATTATTATTGAGAATAAGTATATCAAAATCATCTTACTTTCTCCCCCTTTATCAAAAATAAAAAATACTTTAAACAAAATAACCAAGAAAGATAAACTTTATTGATTAAAATAAAGTACAAAGTTTTGAAATCAAAATAAGAAACAAAGGTAAAAATAAAAAGTCTACGGTTTCGGTTTCTCAGACATCTTCAAGGAGATCCCTTGCAATAACTTTATAATCCTGACATTGATGGCATGTTGTTCTTCATTCCTTTGATCCTGTAGATTTCACCATTCTTTTACCAGAGCCTTCTCAATTCTGAACTCATCCATAAATTGCTAAAGTAGAGTAGACGATTTCTCAGAGCCAGAAGCAAACAACTTATTAATACCTAAAGTAGTACCTACTTCAAATTCATAAGGAATCTCCATTAAAGGGAGACCTTGATGATCAGAAGTAGTATCTTCATCCACATTCACTTCTAAAGCTAGAAGAAGAAGAATTGGAGGAGGAGGAGGAAGGTGTAACACCCTTATGACCCACACACATTTCACATATAATTTCTCAAAAAATAAAATCAAATAAAGACCATAAAAGGGCATCACATCTTCATAGAACATCAAATAAAAATTAATGAGTCATATCTTCTATATAAAATCTCTAGTAACCACACACAATTTACTTCAAACTTCGCAGCCAAATTAATGAGTCATATCTTCTATATAAAATAATCTCAAATACCATGAAAGGTAGTTCAAATATCATTAACATCATCACACTTCATGTTTATAATATCATAGCCTAAAACATGGTAAAAGTCATGATAGAAATACAAAATCTCAAAATAAAAAATATGCAAAGTTCACAAACAATCAATCCCAATCCCGATGTTACATATCAGAGCAAGACTCCCTTTATTCAACAAAAGCAAATAAACACACTCCGACGCTATCCATTAATGCTTCTACAGACTAATCTCAATCACTGCGCGTTACTCGCATGGAGGCAACACTCAAACAAAAAGGGTGAGTAAATCATAATCATTATAAAATACATAAGGGATAAATATAGTAGACATGCACATAGGCAAGGCACCAAACATCATAACAACTTCATGTTATACTCACACCTTCACAAACGTCATTAATTCACAATAACATATTATCAAAATACCATTTATCAACAAATACCATTTAATCACATTATTATGCAATGTCACATAAAATGCAATTCATCATTGTAGACTCATGCATGTGGTACAAAAACTTCACTCATGACTCATTCATTGCTATCTCCATAGATCCCCACCAATATGATCGATTCTCGCTTGGAACCTGAGGACTTCACAATTTTGCACTCAATCCACACTATGGGATTGATGCCTTCACTGGACAATTAGCCTATCGTCTTCACTGGATCAAAAGATTAAACTATTGTCAATCCTTGAAGTGATGCGAACTACTATACTTCTACGATATGTAGTAAAGTGAGATATTTTCCACTTAGAAGTTGAGTGAGGCTTTGTTGATTTCAAAATCTAAGCTATATCATCCACTTTGAGATGACACAAATTATCCTTTCTCATAATCGTGGGTAGTAAGTATGTTCTTCCACTCGGATAAAACAATGATGTCTTGTCTCTTAAAATTAACCAACACACTTGTGTTTTTAAATTTTTAAAGGTGAACTACGATTACCCTGATCCCCTATTGCATGGAAGATGATACATAGGCACTAAAGGTTCGCAACCGCGGTGGGTGCAAAAATTGTAAAAAAAATACTTCTTTTCTCATCCCCATAATCTATTTTTGTATACAACTCTTATAGCCAAAATACACAAATTTTCAAAGAGGTCCCTGTGGAGTACTGTAGATGTTTAGGGTGCTAATACCTTCCCTTTGGATAACCAACCCCCGAAGTTAGATTCTCTCCCCCTCTTTTTGGGTTATTTTCTCTTTCTCCATTCCTCTGGAAAAAATAAACCGTGGTGGCGATTTTTATTTGATCTGTGCGAGTTAAGTCAATCTGATGGCTTTGTCTCAACATTTCTACCGCTATAGAAAAAAAGGCGAATTCACTGGGGAAAGATCAACCTATTGTTGGTCCATCCCTAAGTGGGTTGAGCCTATCTTTTTTTATTTGTGTATATGCTTTTGTTTGTTGTATATTATGCGATATATATATGTTTGTCTGGATTTTCCCGGTTTTCAGGGTGCTTGGTGATTTCTCATAAGTCCTCTACTCGGACTTGGGCAAACTAAAGATAGGACGAGCGGTATACTCATGTTAACTTTGAAGGAGTAATCCAAAAAAAGGAGGCATGATATCCTCCATTCAGTGGAGGCCCCTTTGACTGTAGTATCGTTTACCGAGTAATTGGGAGGACGTGCTACTTTCGACCTGGGAACCTGCTAAAACTGAGGACCGTAGAACCTTTAACCCATCTTTGCCTTTTAGGTGTAGTGAGGAAGCTATGACGGAGTAATCAAGAAATGGTTGTCACGCGATGCTACACTTAGACGAGTTTTTCTTGAGAATATTACAAATTACTGAGTCAATCAGGATCTTGGTAATATCCAAAGGAAGGATGTAGACTTTGGGAACCTTTAAGAACCTTGTTCTGCTGGTGATAAACTATTAGACCATACCTTGTGGGTAGTACCTTTGACTCCATGCTCGTGATGTCAAACTTATGAACCTCCCATGTTTGTGATCTTGTGTCTGATTGTTGCATCATGCATTCATGCACCCATGAGCAACTTTTAAGACATTATGGTTTAAGGGACTTAAAGTCGACTCTTTGTGAATATCCTAGCTACTTTTGACCATGGATTCTAGAAAAAGAAATACTTGGAAGTACAGTTTCAATAATCCCAAGATAGATGATCTGATGAGTCTAATCCCAGGAATTAGAGTTCTGTAGATTTTTGGAAGAAGTATGGACCCATCGTGTCTCTCATGAAGCTTAGGATAAATGAGGGTATTCTCTCGACTTTGGTCCAGTTCTAGGATCTGATGTATCAATGTTTCACTTTCCCTGATTATCAGTTGATGCCTACATTGGAGGAGTATTCTTATCTATTGGGATTACATGTTACTTATTGTGTTCCTTTCACCGGTTTGGAAGGGGAGTCAAAATCTCATGAGATTGCTGGTTTGATTCATTTGGGGAAGTATGATATTGAGGCCCACATGACTACTAAAGGAGGAATCACAGGCTTACCCGCTCAATTTTTATTAGAGAAAGCTCGCTACTTTTCTAGGATAAAGAGTAAGGTTGCTTTTGAAGCCATATTTGCCCTACTTGCCTACGAGTTGTTCTTATTTCCGAATGTCGACAACTTCATGGATGTTAATGCCATCGAGATCTTTTTAATAGGGAATCCAATCCCTACATTATTAGGTGATGCTTATTACTCCATTCATCTTCGGGATTGTTATCATGGAGGGATGATCATATGATGCATGCCTTTGTTGTATCAGTGGTTTATTTCTCACTTGCCTCGGTCTGATGCTTTATGGGATGTCAAAAAGGAACCTTGTTGGGCTCCAAAGACTATGGCCCTCACTCATTCAGATATTGTTTGGTACCGTCAGGCTTACCATGATGTAGAGATTGTCGATAGTTGTGGTCATTTCCCCAATGCACCTCTTCTTGGTACAAAGGGAGGAATTAACTACAATCATGTTCTTGCACGATGATAACTTGGATATCCAATGAGGGATAAGCCAAATAGTATTCATCTGAGTGGTTTCTTTCTTAAATAGGGAGAGAATCATAAGGAATCTAAGGAGGAGATTGCAAAGGCGTGGCGTCATATTCACAGGAAGAGTAGAAAGGACTTGGGACCTAGAGGGGCTGTTTCTTTGGAGCCTTTTCTTCAGTGGGTACAAGTAAGGGAAATTCAGCTGAAAATGTTGTATTCTCGAGAAGAACCTATGACTAATATGTTTGTGAAGATCACTCCTCCCCTTTTGGATGACGTGGAAGAGCTTCAGCTTACCCTAGTCAAGATGCAGCAAGAGAAAGAAGCTTGGAGGAATTAGTGTCAAACTTTAGAGATATCCTACCGAGTAGACTTGAAGGAGAAAGATGACTTGATTAAGATTCTCGAGAGTCGTGTTGCAGAGATGATGGAGAGGCAAGAGGATTTATTTTCCTATAGCACTCATTCAGAACTTAGTCATTCACTTCCCGACTCGGGTGATTGGAAAGTGGTTACTGACAGGTATGTAGAGGAGAAGAAGCAGCTGAAGGCTCAGATCGCAAGGTTCACAGGAAAGCATCAACATGTGGAGTGATCTTCATCAGCTTTATTTCTTAGTGTTTTAGATTCTCTCTTTTTTTGTACTTGAGATTATTGAAACTTGTACTAAAAAAGTTGTAATCCATTATTGAAGTTATTATAATGAGGTTTTCAGTATTTCAAATGTGTTAGTACTTTAATATTCGCAAATTGTTCATAAATCTTTGAGTTCCTTGAATTTATAAAATAAAGCATGTGCATTGCATATAATACATCATCATTTACATATTTCTTGCATTTTTTTTCATACCCAGGTGTCTTACTAAATTTCTCTGCTTCGTTCAGCAAGATGTCTTACCAGTGTAATACTCGAGCTAATTCCAAGAAGAAAATGGAGAATCTTGAACAGGAAAATGGCGAGCTGCACAACGAGGTTACCACTATGAACGCCGGTATGTCAATTTAACTTCTTTGATGGAATCATTGGAGGTTGCTTAGAATCAACCACCACTTGCTCAGCCTCAACAAACAACATTTTCTTCTGAAGATCTATCAGTTCCCATTTCTATTTCCCTAGTTACTGTTGTTCAGAATCGTATGCCTCAGGGTTATCCATGGGGAATGCCAGAAAACTTCATGATAGAAGGTTTTAATATTGACACTCATGTTGCTTCAGATGTTCAAGTTGTTGCTACTCTTGCACCTCCTGTGGTGCATATTACTCCTGCTACTAGAAATGAGACCCACTATGATGCACCTCCTTCGGTGAATGTTGTGATGTTTGTTAATGATGAAGTTTATCATCCTATACCTCCGCCAAGTGAAAGCTTAGGCTTATATGATCGAATTGACGATTTTTAGGATAAGTTTGATATGATGTAGAAAGAGATGAAGGCCCTCAAAGGAAAAGAACTATTTGGGCAGAATGTGAATGATCTGTGTTTGGTTCCAAATTGGAAAACACCTGCAAAGTTCAAAGTACCAGAATTCGAGAAATACAAGGGCAATACCTGTCCCTGTGCTCACCTTGTGATATATGTGAGGAGGACATCTACTCACACCGATGATCAACGCCTTTTAATTCACTTTTTCCAAGACAGTTTGATTGGTGTTCCAATGAAGTGGTACATGAGCTTGGATAGTGCCAGCATTCATACTTTCAACGACTTAGGTGAAGCGTTTATTAGATAATATAAGTATAATATGGACATGGCATATGACCATGATCAACTCAGGGCAATGGTCCAGAAAGATAAGGAATCGTTTAAAGAGTATGCATAGAGATGGCATGAAGTAGCCGTCCAAGTGATCCCTCCAACGAAAGAGAAAGAGATGACAAAGATTTTCCTGAAGACTCTAGGTGCCTTCTACTATGAAAGAATGGTGGAAAGTTCACCAACTGATTTTACCGAAATGGTGAGTATGGGCGTTCATTTGGAAGAAGCTGTAAGAGAGGGCCATTTGACAAGAGGTGAAAATTCTGGTAGTACCAAGAAGCCTTCATACGGGTTTGCCAAAAAGAAAGAAGGAGATACAAATGTTGTCATTCAAGAGAGAAGGGTTAATCCTCCTAGAAGAAATCATCAGTTCCACCAACAGGTTGCTTCAGTAACTCCAGTTGTCAATGTGGCTCTGACCATAATTGCTTATCAAAGACCATCCCCTCAGGGAAATCAAGGGCAGAATCAGAAGAGAGGGGATTTTGACTCTATTCCCATGAGCTATGCAGAGTTACTCCCGATGTTAATTAAAAAGAAGTTGGTTCAGACCATGCCACCCCTTCTATACCATCATCTTTGCCTTGGTATTATAAGGCAGACCAGACATGTGCTTTTCATCAGGGAGCACTAGGGAACAATGTTGAGATCTGTTATGCTTTGAAATCTGAAGTACAAAAGATGGTGAGATCTGGACTTTTATCCTTTAAAGATGTTGGCCCTAATGTAAAATATAATCCTTTGCTAAAGCATGGAGGAAAAAATGTTGTAAACATGGTTGCTGGTTGTCCAGGGGACTTCCGGATGTTTAATATTAACCGGATTATAGGAGATCTGGTGAAGATGCATGCTGACCTCTGCGATTTTAGTTATTATATGCATGACCGTGATGGTTATGGTATTTTCAGTATAGATATGAAAGGTTGTGATAAGATAAAATCTGATCTCTAGGAAATGATGGATGAAGGTCTCATTTATATAATCAGGCCCAGGGCAGAGTACGAGGACGATGTGAATATGGTCTTTGGATGTCCTGGAGAACTCCGGATTTTTGACATGAACCATATGAATGATGATTTGGTGCAGGTGCACGTTACTTTCTGTCACATGGATGGTCAAGTAGAACACAATTATGGGTCTTTCTAAATCTGTTGCAGAGATTCGCGAGGTTATTCCATTGTGAGAAAGGGTGTTCAGTTATTGTTGGACAATGGTACTATCAAAGTTTCGAGCAATAGAGATGATTACAATAGGATTAATGTGATTGAAGATTGTTTGAATGAGACTGTGTCAGATGATGAGTATGCTTCTGCAGATGATTTCTTTTCCTCAGATGAAGATATGTTCTCTAGCAATGATTTTGTGATGCCCAAATATTTCAAAGAGGGGGTGAATGTTATTGTGCCTTTTTTCAGTGTTCCCGCCCCTATTGAGATTGAATATCATGGCAAGTTAGTTGTTTCTACAATGGTGATTTCCTTTCCGGGTCGTTTTAATTACGAATCAGACAAGGCCGTTCCATACAAGTACAATGCTACAATCTTGGAGGATGGTGTGGAAGTTCCCTTCCAACCTTTGTCTGATGTCAAGAATATTGCTGAGGCTAGCCGAGTGACTCGTAGTGGTCGTGTTTTTGCACCTGTCATTCGAGGGAAAGTTAATGCTGATAAGAAGATTGTTGAAAGTGTTGAACCCAAGAAAGCAGTGGGGGAATCTAGTGGTACTACATTGGAAAAATATGTGGATGATATATTGAAGATTATCAAGATGAGCGACTACAGGATCACAGATCAATTGTAGCAGACACCACCAAAGATATCTATTTTGGCCTTGTTGATGAACTCTTCTGCCCACAGGGAATCTTTGATGTGAGTATTGGATCAATATTTTATGGAATGTGATATGCCATTGAACCAATTCAGCAGTGTGGTAGGGGATATTACATCCTGTAATAACCTAAGTTTCTGTGATGGCGAATTTCCTGACGAAGGAAGGAATCATAATTTGGCTCTCCATATCTCTATGAACTGTAAGAACGACTCATTGTAAAATGTGATAATTGATAATGGTTATGCTTTAAATGTCATAACGAGGAGCACTCTTATGAAGCTGAAGTACCAAGGAACTCTCATGCGCCCGAGTGGGATAATTGTAAAAGCTTTTGATGGATCAAGGAAGTATGTCATCGGGGAAGTAGATTGGCCTATTCACATAGGCCCGTATTTATTTCATATTACTTTCCAGGTTATAGATATTGCGCCTGCTTACAACTGTTTGCTGGGACGACCGTGGATATACGAGGCATGGGCTGTCACTTCGACTTTGCACCAAAAGTTGAAGTTCGTACGTGAAGGAAAGGTAGTCGTCATAAATGCAGAACAGGCTTTGTTAATATCTCATTTATCCTCTTTCAGTGATGTGGAAGCGGATGAAGCTGTTGTTGGAACTCAATTACAAGCTCTATCCATTGATAATATAAGGGGAAATGTGAATTCTATAACTTCATTTAAAGATGCTCAGCAGGTTGTGCGTAATGGCCCTAGTAAAGTATGGGTGCAGATCGTTGATCCACCTGTAAATAAAAATAGATTTGGTATGAGATTTTATGTTAAGAATGATAAAGGTAAGAACATGAAGCCGAAGTATGCTTTGGGCAAATATCAGGATATCTTTCATAGCGGAGGTTATCTTCATCCAACTGTTCCTAGGATCAATGCTATTGTTGAGGATGAAGCACAGCAAGAGATTTCGAACTATGTGACACATGGATTTAGAGTCCAAAATTGGAACATCATTGATGTTCCCTCTTGCATTCATGTCTCAAAGTAATTTGTTTTTTGTTAATCTTTTCAAAAAAAATCTTTCACTTTGCTCAAGGTCAAAGTATTGATATTGTATGGGCATATTTGTTTTTTTTATCTTTAAAATCATTAATAAAAGTTGTCTTTACTTTCTGTTTTTTTCTTGGAAAATGGTAATTAGAAAAACCCTTTCAAAATAAATAATAACTGTAATATGTGTGTCAGATTCTAAAAGCAATCATAAATCATATATGCAGATTAATTAAAAAACATGTTGAATACAATGACCCGGTGCCCTCTCGCAACTTTGAATATCCTGTGTATGGGGTCAAAGAAGAAGAATATGATGAGATTCCAGAAGAGGTTTCACGGTTGCTTGAGCGCGAGGAAAGTGTCATTTAGCCATATAAAGTGCCATTGTATACAATCAATTTGGATTCATAGGAAGATCCAAAGGAAGTCAAGATTAGAGCATTACTGCATCCCAATGTAAAGAGTAAGTTGATTGAATTGTTGAAAGAATATGTGGATATATTTTCGTGGTCATACCAAGACATGCCTGATTTGGATACGAATATTGTGGAACATCATTTTCCGCTAAAGCCAGAGTTCCCGCCAATCGAGCATAAATTGCAAAGAACTCACCCTGATATGGCAATAAAAATTAAAGAAGAAGTTTTAAAGCAGATTAATGGTTGTTTTCTTGTGACATCAGTGTACCCTCAGTGGATTTCCAATATCGTCCAAGTCCCAGAGAAAGACGGAAAAGTTCGCATGTGCGTTGATTATAGAGATTTAAACAAAGCTAGTCCAAAATATGATTTTCCATTACCGCATATTGATATGTTGGTTGACAGCGTAACAAAATTCAAAGTATTCTCGTTCATGGATGGATTTTACGGATATAATTAAATTATAATGGCTCACGAGGACATGGAAAAAACAACGTTTATCACACCCTAGGGAACATTCTGTTACAAAGTGATGCCCTTCGGGTTGAAGAACGCTGGTGCAATGTACCAGAGGGCTATGACAACCCTATTCCATGATCTGATGCATAAGGAAATTGAGGTATATGTTGATGATATGATTGTTAAGTCTTAGACTGAAGAAGGGCATATAGAAGATTTGTTGAAATTATTTCAGTGTTTGAGGAAGTATCGTCTCCGCTTGAATCCAAATAAGTGTACCTTCAGTGTTCGATCAGGGAAATTGTTATGTTTCATTCTCAACCAAAAAGGAATTGAAGTTGATCCTGATAAAGTTAAAGAAATTCAAGAAATGTCAGCACCAAGAACTGAAAAGCAAGTTAGAGGCTTCCTTGGGCGTTTGAATTACATTTCCCGATTTATTTCCCACATGACTGCAACGTGTGAGCCAATCTTTAAGTTGTTAAAGAAAGATCAAGGTTGTGTGTGGACAGATGACTTTCAAAGGGATTTTGAAATTATTAAATAATATCTGCTTAAACCTCCTATCTTGCTCCCTCCGGTTGAAGGAATACCATTGATTATGTATCTGACAGTGTTAGATAATTCTATGGGTTGTATTTTTGGACAACAAGATGAAACAGAGAAGAAGGAATATGCCATTTATCATCTCAGCAAGAAATTTACTGACTGTGAGTCGAGGTATTCTATGCTGGAAAAGACATGTTATGCTCTGGCATGGGTGGCAAAGCGATTGCAACAATATATGTTGAATCTTAGTACTTGGTTGGTTTCCAAAATGGATCCAATTAAGTATATTTTTGAAAAACCTGCTCTTACTGGAATATTTTCCCGTTGGCAGATGTTGTTGTCTGAATATGATATTGAATACCGTACTTAGAAGGCTATAAAAAGCAGTGTGTTGGCAGATTATCTTGCTCGCCAACCAATGGATGATTATCAGTCTGTTAAATATGATTTCCCTAATGAGGATGTTATGTTTCTGAAAGCGAAAGATTGTGATGAACCGTTACCTGAGGAAGGTCCTAATCCTGAATCCCGGTGGGGCATGGTGTTTGATGGAGCTGTGAATGCTTATGGGAAAGGAATCGGTGCTGTGATTATTACTCCTTATGGGTCGCATATACCTTTTACTGCAAGGCTGACTTTTAATTGTACCAATAATATGGCAGAGTATGAGGCTTGTATCATGGGTCTCGAGGAGGCCATTAATCTCAGAATCAAAATTCTATATGTGTATGGCGATTCAGCTTTTGTAGTAAATCAGATTAAAGGAGAAAGGGATACTCGTCACCTTGGCTTGATTCCCTCCAAATATTATGGTAGAAGATTATTACCCTTCTTTAATAAAGTTGAGTTCCATCATATTCCCATAGATGAAAATTAGATGAAAGATGCTTTGGCAACTCTGGCTTTTATGTATCAGGTAAATATCTGAAATGACGTGCCTCGTATCACAGTGCGACATTTGGATAGACCGGCTCATATGTTTGCAAAAGAGGAAATGTCACATGAGAAACCTTGGTATTATGATATCAAGAATTTTCTCCAGACTCGAGAATACCAGGCTGGTGCATCAAATAAAGATAGAAAGACATTGAGAAGGTTGGAAGGCAGATTTTTCCTCAATAACGATATGCTATACAAAAGAAATTATGACATGGTATTACTTATATGTATGGATAGACACGAAGTAGACATGTTGATGCATGAAATTCATGAAGGTTCCTTTGGTACCCATGCCAATGGACATTCGATGGCAAAGAAGATGCTTAGGGCAGGTTATTATTGGCTGACAATGGAGTCTGACTGTTATAAATTTGCAAAGAAGTGCCATAAATTCCAGATTTATGCTGACAAGATTCATGTGCCTCCGGTGCGTCTCAATGTTATTTCTTCCCCATGGCCTTTCTCTATGTGGGGTATTAACATGATTGGAATGATTGAACCAAAGGCGTCAAATGGACATCATTTTATCTAGGTAGCAATTGACTACTTCAACAAATGGATGCAAGCAGCTTCATATGCTAATGTCACTAAGCATGTGATAATGCGCTTTATCAAGAACAATCTTATATGTCGGTACGGTGTGCAAGCAAAATTATTACTAACAACGACTCAAATCTAAATAACAAGATAATGTCAGAACTTTGTGAAGAATTCAAGATTGTTCATCACAATTCATCTCCTTACAGACCAAAGATGAATGGGGATGTTGAAGCCGCTAATAAAAACATCAATAAGATCATCCAGGAAATGGCTGTTACTTATAAAGATTGGCCAGAGATTCTCCCTTTTGGTTTGCATGGGTATCGAACATATGTCTGCACTTCAACAGGGGAAACCCCGTTTCTCTTGTGTATGGTATAGAAGCAGTGCTCCCCGTTAAGGTTGAGATTCCCTCTTTACGTGTGATAATGGAAACCCAGTTGTCAGAGGCTGAATGGGTCCAGATCAGGTTTGACCAGTTGAATTTGATTGAAGAAAAGAGAATGAAGGCCTTGTGCCATGGCCAGTTATACCAAAAGAGAATGAAGAAAGATTTTAATAAAAAGGTCAAGCCTCGCGAATTCAGAGAAGGTGACCTCATGCTACGGAAGATCATGTCTTTTAACGCTGATTCTAGGGGCAAATGGACTCCTAATTTTAAAGGCCCATATGTTGTCAAGAAAGTCTTCTCTGGCGGTGCATTGATTCTTGAAACTATGGATGGAGAGGAGTTCCCGTGTCTCGTGAATGTTGATGCAGTCAAGAAATACTTCGCCTAAAGAAATAAAAGAACAACTCGCTAAGTCAAAAACCCGAAAGGACGACTTAGGCAAAAAGGATCGTCTCGGTAGGCTGAAAACCCGAAAGGGCGGTCTAGGAAAACATTAGAGACATAAACAAAATAAACTTTCCCGCTAGGTTGAAAACCCGCAAGGGAAACTTAGGAAAATTTTAGGGATTTCTTGGCAAGTAACTCCTTCAAACAAGACTTGCTCATTGAAGGAACAATCTTCTTGGATCCTCACCATACTTCAACAAAAATCGCTGCTCAGGAATTCAAAGTTGTTAGGGAGAATAAAGGTCATTGTATTTCAATGAATATTTTCCAATATATATTACCATTTCCCAAACTTTGTAATCATCTATGGAGTCTCTCCATTCGCATACTATCATTCTATTAATAAAGTTTGAGCTTTTATCCAATTATTTGCAATTCTTATTTTATTCAGCTTACAAAGACTCCATTTATTATTGATAGTAATTTTCAAAGAAAAAAGATTAAATAACAAAATTGTTTTTTAAAGGAATTTACAAATGACTTTTTACTTTAGATTTTGTGACACAAGAAAAACCAAAATGGTGATTCCCAGTGTTGTACCCCAAAATTTGCCCTCTCATTTTCTCAAGAAATCACCCTGGATCCCCAAGTTTACTTCCATCCAATCCCAAGCTTTGAATTACAAATTTTTCATGAAGATCACTCATAAGGGCAAAATGGTCATTTGCACGCTGAAAGGCCAAACTTTGACCTTTTGATCAAAATCAAATCTTAAAAAAAATCATATTTCATCAAAACATGTTGAAATAGGAAGTTTGTCTCATCTAAAAGTTCAAAAGCCAAATTTACTATGGAAAAGCCAAATTTCTAAATACTTGGGGTCTTTCTAAGTATTTAAGAAAAATGAAATTTCAGAACTTCTGAACCAGCCTCCAGGCAGGTGCAGTCAGAGGTTGCAAACTTGGTTCAACACATAGCCTTCAGTCAGAATATGACTCTTCAGCACCTATGCAAGCTCAGTCAGAGATTGCCAGGGTAAAAACAGAAGATTATAAAGCGTGATAGAAAGTCTGAATACTCTTTCAGAACATGCTGGAAAGCCTGAGGATCCCTCAGAACTTGCTGAGGCAACAGGATACCAAGGTCAGAACATGGGTGCGTGTTTTGGACTATGCTGAAATGGAACTTCTGGCCCAGATTTAAGTAATGATACAAAAACTCATATTACAGGATTTTTGATTTTGACAAATCCCATCATCATTTAATTCTCATTAATGCTCACAACCACTTTTGAGTCTTTGTCCAAATGGTCTCTCCACGTGTAGCATAGAAATACCTTTGTACAGATTTAGGTATGGGTCCATGCGCTACTTTTCGCTTATTGGTTTCACTTTTCCTTAATCCTTGCTTACTAATCCAGCCTAGGCTAAAAACCGTCAACTATCACACCTTATTTGCACTTTTTTCAAGAGCAAGTCATCATCTAGTGTATGATGTTGGCGCCACTTGACATTTTAAATCCACAAAGCTTTGCCTATAAATAGAAGGCCCTTGACCACTGAAAAGAGGTCGAAAGTTTGAGGAAGAAAAACCTGGAATCTCTGCCAAAATTCCTAGACTTTCAAGAATTGTAAACACAACACACAAAAACCTGTTAACTTTGGATCCCTTGCTTTCAAACTCCATTTGTTCTCAAATATTTCTTGACTAAAAAAACATCCATACAGTTTCTAACCCACACGTTAGAAACTGCCATAACCTCTGTATTCACACTACTACATACTCTCCATCCATCCATTCAAAGAAGTTATAATATCACCCCCTTGCCATCCCCAGAAGTTAGAAACTTCCAGCTTACTGAGTATGTGAAGGGGCTTTTCAGAGTATCATCAGAGTTGAGTTTGACTCCAGTTCACAGAATTTCTCCCAGCTGCAAGGTAAGTTACTGCTGACTCTCACCACATTACTTAAGAATCCCCAAATTTACATGCTCAAAAATACAATGTAGATATCATGTTTCTGACGTTGTACATATTCTGAGATGTCATGCATCTGCATGCTTAAGTAGAGATTGAATTAGTTCAGAACTTTCTTGAATAAACTAGAACTCAGAGTTAGGATTAGCAAAGGCATACTTGCCTCTGATTTATGGTTCTGATTTTTCTCATTTCTAAAACACTATGACACCTGCTATAGCTATTCTATGCATGTCTTCTGTTTTGTGGAGAAATAACCAAATTACAGATATTCTGACTAGCGTAAAGAGAGAGAGAGACCAAGTTCTGCCAGTGGCACCAACGCTTCTGGAGTATGTTTTGTTACCAGTAATATCAGAACTTCTGAAAACTACTGTGTTCCCAGTGGGTTCAGAACCTCTGACCTTATACATTTTCACTAACAGGTTTCTATTTTTGCAGTGTGCCAGGGTCTGAACCTCTGACTTCATTTTTAGAAGCAACACGCTGATTCTTTTTTTCTTTCTTTCTTTTCTTTCCTTTTTTTTAATTATTTTTGCTATCACCCTCCATTCCATTAATTAGAAAACCTCAAAAGTATTTCCTTCATACTTTATTTTATTTCTTAAAACAAAAAAAAACAAAAAATATTTTCTTAAAACAAAACAAGTTCATTTCACATTTTTCTTGTGCATTCCTATGCATTTCAATATGGTTGTAATAGTAATTTAGGACTTTATTTTCATTTGCAACCCACATTCATAAACTTGTATACCCCATCCTCTAAACATTGTAATAGCGTAGAATTTCATTTTCCGCAATTTACTGTTTTCCTTATACTATATAGTAATTAGGTGTGTATGGCAAAACATGAAATTGACAAATAGATTACCCTAATCAAGACTAAATGCATGCAAATCAAACACACTTTGCACACATACACCCTTAGGGTAATCTCACTCGTTGCCTTACAAGATGGCCATGTTATGCATGTGGGATATCTTAACACAAACAAATAAAAAAAATACAAGATCATAGTCCCTCGATAACACTATCAAAGTTGTCATTCAAAATGATCTTAGTCCCTAAAGAAAAGTGCTAAGTCATCTCACAACATTGCTATCATGGTCATACGATGACCCAACGCCCGTCCCTTCACATCCAACGATGGGGATTCTTACCTAATCAATGGTAAGATAGCAACATCTAAAGGAGGAGGAAAAGCATATCTAAGACCCTTTGAGTAGGTAGGTTCGCTCTCAATTACTCGCTTGGTCACAACAAAAACATTTTATACACCCACACTTTCATTTTGAAACATTTTCGAAACAAACACTTTGTATACATTTTCATAAGAAACGAGAATCATTACAAAGTTATATTTTCAAAATACTTTCAAAAAGCGCACACCACAAGCACATTCAAACAAAAGCAAGTGATCTAGCAAGTAACTAAGAGTCCATGGAAAACCATGGATGAAAAGGGTGTTAATACCTTCCCTTTTCATAATCTACCCCCCGAACTCAAGAAACAATATCATAGGTCTTTCCTGTGCTTTTTCACCTTTCCTTTTGGATAAAATAAAAGTCGATGGCGACTCTTGCTAAACCGCAACATTTACGATAAAACGCAAAACTTCAAGTCAGTTCTTCCATCGTACCACAAAACTGGAGACTCTGCTGGGGACTTTGTAAGATTGGGGTTACCTTAGGGCTAGATCACATTTACTTGCTTAGATTGTTGGATTTGTTTGCTTTACATTATGGTTCTTTGTTTGGGTTTAAATCCTCTACCCAGATTTGGGATACATTATAGGTAAATAGCAATACGTTGTGGAAACTGTGTGGGGTATACCGACATGGTCTAAGAAATAGCTATGTTAGTGTGACATATTTGTGGGTACTGGTAGCCTTTGAGTTAATCAAAGAGAATACGGGGCTGCTGAGTGATGTCTTGAAGCACTAATTAACTTCTAGAACCCTTTACTTGACCAACTTGGCCTTTAGGATGTAGTGAGATGACCGACTTTGGTGCAGTACGAAGTTGGTAGATACTCGATACTATACTCATTAAGGTTTGGTTTCTTGGGATATTTAGGTCGCCTTTAAAGAGTTTTGAGATGAAACAATGACCAAGGAAACAATCCGGTGATATTGAGCTCCTTAGAACCCGGTTACTATTACTAGGACAGGTTTAAGCCAAATAAACTTCAAGAGGGTACTTACCTATAAAACCCCATGCAAGCCTAAACTAATAACTTGATTGCTTTGCTTGTATATGCATACTCGTACATAACATCATGGACATCATGAACATCACATGCATCCACTAACCATTTCAAGGATTTTGGAGATTCATCTTTGTTCTTGTTTTGTAGGATATGGATTCACTTCGCAGGAAAACTGTCCAAGTCAACCTTTTAAGAATTCCTCCACAACTTAAGGGGCTAGCTTCAAGGATCCATGAGAACTCTCCATTCACTGAGAGACATGGTCGTCTACTCAACTTGGTCACCTCCAACACATATGAGGATATGATGAAGGTGCTCTTTCAGTTCTTTGATCCTTTGCACCATTGCTTCACATTTTCCGATTATCAGCTTGTGCCTAATTTGGAATAATTATCTCAACTCTTGAGGATTCCAATTCTCAATCAACTACCTTTCAACGGTATGTAAAGAGACCCAAAGCCAGAAGAGATTGTTCGAGCTCTGCACTTGCACTCATTTGATGTCACAACTCATTGGGAAACTAGGAATGGTGTCAAAGGCTTCTTAGCAAAGTTCCTATTTGAGAAAGCCCAAAGCTGTTGGAATTATTTAGACTTACAAGCCTTTGAGGAAATTGTGGCTCTTCTTATCTATGGGATGGTTTTTTTCCCCAATCCTGACCAACTCATAGATGTGAGCACCATCAAAATCTTCATGTCACGCAACCCGGTGCCTACATTGCTTGGAGATATCCTACACTCTTTTCACACTCGTACAATGAGGAAAAGAGGTGTCCTTATGTGTTGCACTCCTCTCCTGCCAAGATGGTTTATTTCTCATATTCCCCAAACAGTCTTAAAGAATGAGAAAGGTTTGAGGTGGTCACAAAGGTAAATGACGCTCAAACATTCAGACATTCATTGGTGCTCTCGATCCAAAGAGAATGTTATCATCATTAACCGTTATGGAGAATTTCCTAATGTCCCTCAACTTGGTATTAGGGGAGGCATCACCTACAACCCATGCTTAGATTTAAGACAGTTTGGTTATACCCGAAGGGATGGCCCACACGAGATACTGGTTCAAGGTTTGGTATTCGACTACGACAACGACGATCAAGGTCTTCGCCAGAGATTCCCCAGAGCGTGAAGGATGTTAAACAAGGTAGATAACAAGACGTTGGGGCACAAGAATTCCATCCCCTTGAGCCTTACCAAAAATGGGTACGAACTCGTGCTCAAAGTCTTATGATGCCTTATCCTTCCATCCTCCCTGTGATCATTAATCCTGTTAAGGAGGGAGAAGTTCCATACACTATCCTACATTCTGACATGCCCACATCTCTTGAAGACCTATAAAGGGATTGGATACAACTCAAAGGAGAGCGAGATACTTTCGAAGCCCGATTCTACGTAAGGGAGAAGAAGGTTTCTGAACTCACTAGGCTACTTCATAAGGAGCAGACTCTAAATGCCTACATTGCACCAAAGAGGATGCACACTACTTTTTTATCTTAGAGTTTTGTATTATTTTGCCCAAGGGGCATTGATGTACTCAAACTTTATCTTATTAATATAACGTGTGTTTCTGTTTGTCTAAAACGAACTTGAATCTTTGAAATCCTTGAAAACATTGCATATGCACATATCATGCATCATAACATCATACAGGTTTCTCATAGCCGGCCACCTTATCCTTCTACTTTTATTTCAGTGAGATGGATGTTGAACAGACTGTGAAAGATCTCCAGGCACAGAACGCCCAGTTTCAACAAATGCTCTTGGCTCTGACAAAAGGAAAAGAGGAGTTGAAGACTCCGTTGGCCAAAGAGAAGAAAGTGAAGAAATCAACCAGTGTTGTAATCATGGGGAGAAGGTTTAAAGGACAAACCAGACGAACTTTGGACTTTACAACAACATCCGGTGAAGGAGAGGGGAAAGGCAAGGAAACAACGGTCCCTCCAGAATCTGAAGAGGAGGAAGAAGAGGAAGACTACTCTAGGGAACAGTATCCTCCAGTTGATGACAAGTACAGACACCTCGAAGAGCGTTTGAACGCAATGGAAATACAAAGGGTACCGAGCTTAGATTTTGAAGACTTAGGACTAGTATTTGGGATTGTGATTCCCCAGAAGTTCAAAGTACCTTTGTTTGAAAAATATGATGGAGTGTCATGCCCTAAGATGCACCTCCGATCATATGTGATAAAAATCCAACCACACTCCGCTGATAAAGACTTGTGAGTGCACTTTTTCCAGGATAGTCTATCTGGAACACAACTCGACTGGTTTTACCAACTAGAAAGAGCCAACGTCCATAATTGGGAAGATCTCGCCGTAACTTTCTATAAGCAATATCAATATAATGCCGATTTGGCGCCTACCCGTACTCAACTTCAGAGTATGGCTATGATTTCCAATGAGGGTTTCAAGGATTACACATAGAAGTGGAGAGATCTGGCTGGGAGAGTCCAACCCCCTCTGTCTGAAAGGGAATTGGTGGACATGTTCTTAGGCACTTTATCGGGCCCTTTCTTTAACCATTTAATTGGAAGCTCATCTGTAGGATTTACTGAGTTAATACTGACCGGAGAGAGGGTGGAAGCTGACATAAGAAATGGAAAGATTCAGAAGGATTCGTCTTCTTCTACAGTTGTGAGGAAGCCTTTTATCGCTAAGAAGGAGGTATCTGCTATTTACCCACAAAGAAACCAAGAGAGAGCCGAGCGCCGACCAATGGTAGGGTCCGTTATGATTCCAAAACCTACATCTGATCAGCAAAGAAGTAATCAACCAAGGGTGGAGAGGCCAGTCTGGCAATTCACCTGAATCAACATGACTCCATCTCAGGTATTACCGCATCTATTGAGATCCAATTTGGTAACCCTGAAGGAAGCTCCAAAAAATCCCAACACGACATCTCCTCATTATCACCCCAATGCTCGTTGCGCATATCACTCCGAAAGTCTTGGGCACGATACCAATAACTGTTGGGACTTGAAAAACAAAATACAAGATCTCATTGAAGCAAAGGAATTTGAGTTTTATGCGCCCGAGAAGCCAAATGTTATCTCTGCTCCCATGCCCAGACATGGTCACAACACCAATGCTATTGAAGAAGATTTGTGTGTTACCACAGTTGATGTACTCGTGACTCCACTTCCAATCATTAAGATAAATTTGTTGAAAGCCGGTGTGTTCCCGGGCTGTAATGAAGTTTGCCACCTCTGCTTATCCTCACCAACTGATTTCCCTTTGTTGAAAATAGGCATTCAACGCTTGATAGACAACAAAGAGATTTTGTTTGAAAGTACTCCTGTTTCATCTGTTTCTGTTGAAGATGTTTCAATCATTACCATATCCGCCAATTCTTCCAGGGTTTCCAAAATACCCTTTAGAATTACATCGATTCCGAAAGAAACTCCTCTAATAATCACAATGCATGGGCCAGTCCCATATGAATCAGACAAGACTATGTCGTGGAATTACGGTGGGGACATCTACTACCATGGCATCAAACAAGATGGGCTGGCCGCCGAAGAGATAAACTCCGAAGAGGAAGATTCAGACATTAGCAATATTGCCGGAACCAATAAAATTACCCGAAGCGGTAGAATCTTTTCTCCAGAGATTGCCCCCCCAAAGGCAGTTTTTGGACCCGTGGTTTCTCCAACAATTACTTCTATACTCATAATCATCTATGCAAGTGCTCCTATTGATGAAGCTGTTACAACCCCTATTGTCATTCCTACCAACACTCCTACTGCTGAAACCCGAGGAAAGAGTATTCAAGAAGAGTCTATCCGGACGAAGGCTCAATCATTGACTATTCCCGAAGCTTCCAAGAAAGAAATGGAGGAGATCTTAAAAATTATAAAGAGGAGCGACTACGACGTAGTAGAACAATTGGGGCAAACCCCCTCCAAAATCTCCATGCTAGCATTACTACTGGGTTCCGAGGCGCATGCGAAAGCCTTGGTGAAGTTCCTTAAAATAGCACATGTGCCTCAAGAGACGTCTGCTGACTAATTTCAATATTGTGTGGCCAGTTTGACGGCGGATAATAGCTTAGGCTTCTAGGATGCTGATCTGACACCAAGGGGGAGAAAACACAACGAGGCATTACATGTCTCTGTGGAATATAGAGGAACAACTCTGGCCCATGTCTTGGTGGATAAGTGCTCATCTTTGAATGTTCTGCCAAAGAAAGCTCTTGACAGACTTGACTTTGAAGGACTGACGTTAAAGCCAAGTAACATAATAGTAAGAGCATTTGATGGCTCGAAGTGGATGGTACACGGGGAGGTAGATATCCCCATAAAGGTTGAAACTCAAACTTTTAATTCAACCTTTTATGTAATGGACATCCGCCCCTCTTAGTCCTATTTTCTAGGACGGCCATGGATCCATAATGTTGGCGCTGTCACCTCTACATTGCACCAGATTTTGAAATATCCGGCTCAAGGGAAGATTATAACTGTCCATGGAGAGGAAGAATACATGGTTAGCCATCTCAATTCCTTTCGGTATGTGGAATTGGATGGTGAGTTCATTGAAACTCCTTTTCAACACTTCGAAGAGGTCCCCCAAGAGGTTGCAGTGACCAAGACTGTGTCCCAAATTCCCAAGATTACAAGACCTCCACTCCGAATGTGACCTCTGAAAGACGCCAAAGTTGTAGTAGAGGAAGGAGGATGCACCATCTGGTGGCAACTTCCAGACATCCCGTATAAGTCTGATAAGTTTTGCTTAGGTTTCACTTCAAGTGCTCAAAAGGCTGTACGCCGTGCCCGTGCTGGAGGGCCACTTTTGAAGATTAGCAACCGAGAGGTCAATGCGATAGAAGATGGTGAAGAGGACTGCAGCTTGGAGGATTGGATCTTTCCGATTATCAATGGAGGACTTCGCAATTGGGAGGCCAGAGAATTTGTCCCAATAACTTTCATCCCTCAGTAATTTATCTTTTCTTTTTGTTGTTGGATCTGTAATATTCACAAAAAATTCGCACTCCTAAAACCTTGTGTCTGGCCTGAGGAACAATGGTCCATTTATAAGGGTTGTTATTTCATCTTCATATGACATTCAATGAATCATGGACGTTTTTCGCATATAAACTTTTGTGCTCATTGTTTTTCCTTTACATTTATTTTTCTTTTAAAGATGGCTATACCCTTACACACACACACACTCACATATGCAGGTATCTATCCACTCTGGATCCCATGGGTAACGATACTGCTATGGTCTTTTGTGACTCTGAGAATCTAATCTACCAAGCCGAAGACAAAGGTGAGGAAGATTGTGAAGTACCAGGGGAAATTTCCAGACTACTAGAGCAAGAGGAAAGAGCCATTCAGCCTCACGAAGAACCTGCGGATACAATCAACTTGGGTACCGAGGAGTATAAAAAAGAGGTCAAGGTGGGTGACAATTTGGAACCCAGTGTCAAAGAGCGCCTGACTCAACTGTTACATGACTATGTTGAGATCTTTTCCCGGTCATATGAAGACATGTCTGGACTTGATACAGACATCGTTGTACATCGTCTACCTATGAGAGAAGACTGCCCTCCAGTAAAACAAAAGGTTCGCCGAATGAGACCTGATATGTCAGAAAAGATTAAAGCGGAAGTCATGAAGCAATTCAATGCTGGATTCTTGGTTGTCACTTCTTATCCTCAATGGGTTGCCAACATTGATCTCGTACCTAAAAAAGATGGAAAAGTACGAATGTGTGTGGATTATAGAGATTTGAATAGGGCGAGCCCTAAAGATGATTTTCCACTCCCCCACATTGATATCCTGGTTGACAATACCATACAACACAAAGTGTTTCCTTCATGGACAGATTCTCAGGTTATAACACAATCAAAATGGCACCTGAGGACATGGAGAAAACTACATTTGTCACACAGTGGGGCACATTCTGCTACATGGTAATGCCATTCGGATTGAAGAATGTTGGGGAAACCTATCAACGCGCCATGGTAGCTTTATTTAACGACATGATACATCATGAAATAGAGGTCTACATAGACGATATGATAGCCAGATCACAAACGGAAGAAGAACACCTTGATCACTTACAAAAGTTGTTTGAGAGATTGAAGAAGTATAAGCTGAGGTTAAATCCAAATAAGTGCACATTTAGAGTATGGTCCGGTAAACTCCTAGGTTTTATCATCAGTAACAAAGGTATTGAGGTCGATCCTGCCAAAGTTAAAGTAATACAAGAGATGCCTGCTCCTCATACTGAGAAGGAAGTCAGAGGATTCTTGGGACGCTTGAACTATATTTCCAGATTCATTTCTCACTTAACAGCTACTTGTGGCCAATTTTCAAACTATTGAAGAAAGATCAAGTAGTCAGATGGAATAATGAATGCCAAGTTGCTTTTGACAAAATCAAAGAATATTTACAAGAGCCTCCTGTGTTGATACCACTAGTCGAGGAAAGACCATTGATCATGTATCTAACAGTTTTAGAAAACTCAATGGGGTGTGTATTGGGGAAGCATGACGAGTCTGGCCGAAAAGAGCACGCTATTTATTACCTGAGCAAAAAGTTTACCGACTGTGAAACCAGATATTCACTGCTCGAGAAAACTTGCTGCGCTCTGGCATGGGCTGCTCGCCGGCTAAGACAATATATGCTGACTCATACTACCTTATTGATATCGAAGATGGATCCGATAAAATATATCTTCGACAAGTCTTCTCTTTCTGGGAGAATAGCTAGATGGCAGATGATCCTAACGGAATACGACATACAGTATACTACCCAAAAAGCTATAAAGGGCAGTGTATTGGCTGATCATCTTGCTCACCAAGCCGTAGAAGACTATCAGTTCATGAAGTTTGATTTCCCGGATGAAGACATCATGCCATTAGACAACTGTGAAGAAGTCAGGCCATATGACGGACCTGAACAAGGATCCCGATGGACCCTGTTCTTTGATGGGGCATCCAATGCACTTGGTAATGGTGTCGGTGCCGTACTCATATCTCCAGAAGGGTGTCATACTCCCTTTACTGCCAGACTTTGCTTCAATTGTACAAACAACATGGAGGAATACGAAGCATGCATCTTCGGTCTCAGAGCTGCCATAGACTTGGGGATCAAATCCTTAGACGTGTTTGGAGATTTTGCTTTGGTCATTAGTCATACCAAAGGGGAATGGGACACTGAGCAACCAAACCTTATCCCTTACAAAGAACATGTTTTGACGTTGCTACCACATTTTGAGAAGATTACCTTCGAGCATTTCCCACGAGAAGAAAATCAACTAGCAGATGCTCTAGCCACAATGTCATCTATGTTTAAACTTAATTGGGATAAAGAGGCTCCCCAAATCACCATCGAACAAATGGATGAACCAGCACACTGTCACGAGATTAATACTGAAGAAGTAGTTGACCAACCTTGGTTTCATGAAATCAAAAGGTACCTCGAGGCTCAAGAATATCCAGAAGGAGCTTCAATCAATAATAAGAAGTTCTTAAGAAGATTCTCTGCTAAATGCTTCCTTAGTAATGACATCCTATACAAACGCAATCATGACTCCATTTTGCTTCGATGCGTGGATAAGGTTGAAGCTGAAAAGATCATGGTTGAATTACATGAAGGTACTTTTGTCACCCACTCCAGTGGCATACGATGGCGAAGAAAATCCTACGGGCAAGCTATTACTGGTCTACCATGGAGGCAGATTGCTATCAACACTCTCGGACCTGCCATAAGTGTCAAATTTATGCTGACAAGGTGAACGTGCCTCTGGTTCCTCTGAATATCTTGACGGCTCCTTGGCCCTTTGCTATGTGGGGAATTGATATGATTGGAGAAATCAAGCCTACAACCTCCAATGGACACCGCTTCATCCTAGTGACCATTGACTATTTTACCAAATGTGTCGAAGTGGCTTCCTTCGCCTTCGTTACCAAGAATGTTGTGGCCCGCTTCATCAAGCAAAACCTTATTTGCCGGTACGGTATCCCAGAAAGGATCATCACTAACAATGGTACAAATCTCAACAACAATATGATCACCGCCTTGTGCGAGCAATTCAAGATCCAGCATCATAATTCTTCTTCCTATCGGCCAAAGATAAATGGTGTTGTCGAAGCTGCAAATAAAAACATTAAGAAGATCATACAGAAAATGACAGTCACATACAAAGTCTGGCATGAGATTCTACCATTCGCTCTCCACGGTTATCGCACCACGGCTCGCACGTCAACAGGGGCAACACCCTATTCTTTGGTTTATGGCATGCAGGCTGTCTTACCTATTGAGGTTTAGATCCCCTCTCTGAGGATCATGAAAGATGCAGGGTTGAATAAGGACGATTGGATCCAGACTCGGCTTGATCAACTGTATTTAATTGATGAAAAGAGACTTACTGCTATTTTCCATGGTCAGATGTATCAAAAACGGATGATCAAGGCCTTCAACAAGAAAGTCAAACGTCAAGTATATCAAGTTGGGGGTCTGGTGATCAAACGTATCATCTTGCCACAAAGTGATCCCAGGGGCAAATGGACTCCAACCTATGAAGGACCATTTGTAATCAAAAACATATTCTCTGGTGGAGCAATGATCTTGACCACCATGGATGGCGACGACCTGCCACACCTTGCGAACGCGGACATAGTCAAAAGAAACTATGCATAAGAGGCCCGCTAGGTTAACACACCTAGGCAAAACAAGGGCATCCCGACGAACCAAAAGGTTCAGGCAGAAATTAGGGATAAAATGAAAAATCTGTACACCTGGCAAGTTGAAAACCCGAAAGGGAGACTTGGGCAAAAAAGGGTTTCCCGGTCGATTGAAAACTCGAAAGGGCGGTCCAGGCAAAAGTTAGGGAATAAAAGCGTATGACTATGTCCCGTCGAATCATTTGACGGACAACCTTTAGCTTCCGCTGACAAACTCAGAGTTTATGATCAATTCAATCATCTTCAAACAAGGAAAATAGACAAGATACTCGGAGATACGAAGGCTATAGCAGAATGGGAACCCCATGGGATAACTACACATAGCTATATTTCTTTGTATTAAATTTTTCTTATTTAAGGCGGAATTCTCTTACTAGAATGTTTGTATCCTTGGTACAAAATATTTACTCAAAACCAATAAAAAGATGCCCCTTCGAAAGTGCAAAAAACTATTTATCTTTACACTTGTGTTTTGTTTACAAAAACGTCCAATGATTCATTAATGAACATATACATTTGAACATAATTATTGTTTACAAATAAACAAAATGATAAATATAATTACTGATAGGTTGAAAGAATAGAAAAACGTCCCTAGGATATTCCATAAGGAATCCCCTACAATACGTCATTTCAATCCCCAGCAGAACAAAGTTTCAAATTAATCCCCAGTAGAATTCGTCGAAATTCTCATGATTCCCCAAGCAGATCTTACAAGTAGTACATGGAATTTCCCTCACAACAGAACTTTTTCTCTCGGCAAAAGTTCATCAGTACTTCAACTTCAAGACATAAAAATTCAACATATCCTCAGCAGCATGCAGGGATTTATCTTCCTCAAGCAGACATCAATATAGAAAATCAGCTCACATGCGCATACATTGCATCCATATATCATAAACATTGATAAAGAAAATACATTGCATCATACATTTCACGCAACATAACTTTGTATTTTAGCTAACATTTTACCCTTTTCAGGATAAGATTAATAGCTACCGTTAACAATATACTTGCTTGATATAGTTCAGATACGTTCCAGACATGGATGCCATTCTGATACTCATTCAAATTACAACTTTCAGATACAGTACAGATACGCTCCAGACACGAATGCCATTCTAATACTCGTTCAGATACAACAGTCCTGATACAGTTCAGATATGCTCCAGACACGAAAGTTATTCTGATACTCATTCAGATTCAACCTTTTGATACAGTTCAGATACGCTCCAGACATGGAAGCCATGCTGATACTCATTCAAAGACACCTCCTGATACAGTTCAGATACGCTCCAGACATGCAAGTCATTCTGATACTCATTCAGATTCAACCTTTTGATACAGTTCAGATACGCTCCAGACACGAAAACCATTCTGATACTCATTCAAAACTAAATTTTTGATACAATACAGATACGCTCTAAATACGGACGCCATTCTGATTTTCAACTTACAAATTACATCTCAACAAGCATTCTTGGATGGCATCTACAAGCCCATCTCCAACAAGATTTTATCACCTCTCCAAATGGCATCTTTAAGCCCATTCCCTACACAATCAAGCAGCGCATCATCGAGTGCAAATTTCTGGGCACTCTAGTGTTCAATCATCTTCCACTCTCAAGCCACGAACGACAAACATGTCAATCTCACTTTTCAAGTTTAAGAAGATTGAACAGGGGCAGCTGTTGTACCCCAAAATTTGCCCTCTCATTTTCTTAAGAAATCAGCCTGGATCCTCAGGTTTACTTTCATCCAATCCCAAGCTTTGAATTACAAATTTTTCATGAAGATTAATCATAAGGGCAAAATGGTCATTTGCATGTTGAAAGGCCAAACTTTGACCTTTTGATCAAAATCAAATGTAAAAAAAAATCATATTTCATCAAAACATGTTGAAATAGGATGTTTGTCTCATCTAAAAGTTCAAAAGCCAAATTTACTATGGAAAAGCCAAATTTCTAAATACTTGGGGTCTTTCTAAGTATTTAAGAAAAATGACATTTCAGAACTTCTGAACCAGCCTCCAGACAGGTGCAGTCAGAGGTTTCAAACTTGGTTAAGCATATAACCTTCAGTCAGAATATGGCTCTTCAGCACTTACGCAAGCTCAGTCAGAGTTTGCCAGGGTAAAAACAGAAGATTATAAAGCTTGATATAAAGTCTGAATACTCTTTCAGAACATGCTGGAAAGCTTTAGGATCCCTCAGAACTTGCTGAGGCAACAGGATACCAAGATCAGAACTTGGGTGCGTGTTTTAGACTATGGTGAAATGGAACTTCTGGCCCAGATTTAAGTAATGATGCAAAATCTCATATTACAAGATTTTTGATTTTGACAAATCCCATCATCATTTAATGCTCATTAATACTCACAACCACTTTTGAGTCTTTGTCCAAAGGGTCTCTCCACATGTAGCATAGAAATACCTTTGTACAGATTTAGGTATGGGCCCATGCGCTAATTTTTGCTTATGGGTTTCACTTTTCCTTAATCCCTGCTTACTAATCCATCCTAGGCTAAAAACTGTCAACTATCACACCTTTTTTGAGCTTTCTACAAGATCAAGTCAGCATCTAGTGTATGATGTTGGCACCACTTGACATTTTAAATCCATAAAGCTTTGCCTATAAAGAGAAGGCCCTTGACCACTGAAAAGAGGTCGAAAGTTTGAGCAAGAAAAAACTTGAATCTCTGATAAAATTCCTAGAGTTTCAAGAACTGTAAACACAGCACACAAAAACCTGTTAACTTTGGATCCCTTGCTTTCAAACTCCATTTGTTCTCAAATATTTCTTGACTAAAAAACCATCCATACAGTTTCTGACCCACACGTTAGAAACTGACATAACCTCAGTATTCACACTGCTACGTACTCTCCATCCATCCATTCAAATAAGTTATAATATCACCCCCTTGCCATCCCCTGAAGTTGGAAACTTCCACTTACTGAGTATGCGAAGGGGCTTTTCAGAGTATCATCAGAGTTGAGTTTGACTCCAGTTCACAGAATTTCTCTCAGCTGCAATGTAAGTTGCTGCTGACTCTCACCACATTACTTAAGCATCACCAGATTTACATGCTCAAAAATACAATGTAGATATCATGTTTCTGACATTGTACATATTCTGAGATTTCATGCATCTACCTGCTTAAGTAGAGATTGAATCATTTCAGAACTTTCTTGAAGAAACTAGAACTCAGAGTTAGGATTAGCAAAGGCATACTTGCCTCTGATTTATGGTTCTGATTTTTCTTATTTCTGAAACACTATGACACCTGATGTAGCTATTCTATCCATGTCTTCTGTTTTGTGGAGAAATAACCAAATTACAGATGTTCTGACTAGCGTAAAGAGAGAGAGAGAGACCAAGTTCTGTCAGTGGCACCAACACTTTTGGAGTCTGTTTTGTTACCAGTAATATCAGAACTTCTAAAAACTAATGTGTTCCCAGTGGGTTCAGAACCTCTGACCATATACATTTTCACTAACAGGTTTCTGTTTTTGCAGTGTGCCAGGGTCAGAACCTCTGACTTCATTTTTAGCAGCAACACGCTGATTCTTTTTTTTCTCTTTCTTTTCTTTCCTTTTTTTTTATTTTTTCTATCACCATCCATTCCATTAATCAGCAAACCTCAAAAGTATTTCCTTCATATTTTATTTTATTTCTTAAAACAAAACAAAAAAACCAAAAATATTTTCTTAAAACAAAACAAGTTCATTTCACATTTTTCTTGTACATTCATATGCATTTCAATATGGTTTTAATAGTAATTTAGGACTTTATTTTCATTTGCAACCCCCATTCATAATCTTGTATACCCCATCCCCTAAACATTGTAATAGCGTAGAATTTCATTTTCCGCAATTTACTGTTTTCCTTATACTATATAATAATTAGGTGTGTATGGCAAAACATGAAATTGACAAATATATCACCCTAATCAAGACTAAATGCATGCAAATCAAACACACTTTGCACACATACACCCTTAGGGTAATCTCACTTGTTTCCTTACAAGATGGCCATGTTATGCATGTGGGATGTCTTAGCACAAACAAATCGAAAAAAATACAAGATCATACTCCCTCGATGATGCTATCAAAGTTGCCTTTCAAAATGATCTTAGTCCTTATAGAAAAGTTTTAAGTCATCTCACAACATTGCTATCATGGTCATACGATGACCCAACGACCGTTCCTTCACATCCAATGATGGGGCTTCTTACCAAATCAATGGTAAGATAGCAACATCTAAAGGAGGAGGAAAAGCATATCTAAGACCCTTTGAGTAGGTAGGTTCACTCTCAGTTACTCGCTTGGTCACAACAAAAACACTTTATACACCCACACTTTCATTTTGAAATATTTTCGAAACAAACACTTTGTATACATTTTCATAGGAAAGGAGAATCATTAAAAAGTTATATTTTCAAAATACTTTCAAAAAGCGTACACCACAAGCACATTCAAACAAAAGAAAGTGACTAAGAGCCCATGGAAAACAATGGATGAAAAGGGTGCTAATACCTTCCCTTTTCATAACCTACCCCTCGAACTCAAGAAACAATATCAAGGGTCTTTCCTGTGCTTTTTCACCTTTCCTTTTGGATAAAAGAAAAGTCGGTGGCGACTCTTGCTAAACCGCAACATTTGCGATAAAACGCAAAACTTCAAGTCAGTTCTCCTACCGTACCACACCCAGGATGGACGAACTCAGAAATTTTGGAAGTTTATTTTCCCCAGGAAGTCTCTCAAATAGTTGGAGATGAAACCAATTGGCATAAGGTGAGGTATTGGGCTTGTGATCCCGTTTTCCCCAATGAAGTCTTGGTCCATTTTGATTCTGGATTTGCATGGTTTGAGGTCTCTATCTCAGATTCCCCAGTATGGTTTTATCTCATATGACAGAAGTCCTTTCTTCTTAGCAGTAATAGCATTATTGTTGTTTTCCCAGGCAACTAGGCAAGGGTAGTATCTTTTCTAAGAAGTGTTGAAACAATTGTCAACTTTTTTGGGTTTTCTCTCGCCGAGTGTTGGGTTTGATTTAAAATCCCCATAATTTTGACTTATTGCTGTATTGTTTGATTTCTTAGATCCCCAAGTAAAGTTGAGACTTTGTTTATGGCTGGAAGCTGTTATACACATGTGTTTTCATAATTTATCCCCAGGGAAGATTGAGTAATCATCACTCTTGGTATTGAAGAATTTATTTTTGGGCCCCTCAATGATGTGGTGTTGTACTCCCTAATGAAGTTAGCACGGAATCCCTAGTCAATATCTCAACAATGCGGTTTTCATCTTCCTTAACGAAGTCAATATTATAATCTTCAGTGTAAATTTAGATGTTGAAACATTTGTTTTCCCCATTGAATCCCGTGTAATGTTTCCCGGTGAAGCCCAGAGGAGGATGTTAGATCCCTGTATTTACACTGATTCTATTGTGTAATTTGATTACTTTCGGGATGTGTTTCTTCCCAGTGAAGTTAAGCTATGGGATAGGAATTTGTTTCCTGATTTGGTACTTACTGTCTTTTGGGAATTTTTATTCTGGATGTGATTTAGCCGAGTATTAACTTTACCCAATTTGGTTTTGTATTTTTATCCCCAGTATGGTGTGATGGTTTCATCAGCATATACATAATAACATTTATACATCATGCATAGCTGAATTAAAATTCATTGCTTATTTGCATTTATTAATTTTTATTTGTTGTTGTACTCCAAAATTTACCCTCTTTTCATACACGTATATTATTGGTTTTATGGTTATGGAATAAAGGTATATTTATCAAGCTTCTTCAGGTTACAAGTGACGTTTATTTCGCAAATGGATGTTCTTAGAGTATTTTTCATGCTGAAGATCGGTTCGCCGTTTTGCAACGATTCGGGGTTCAAAGATTCACAAGTCCAACCCGGCGCGTCATATTCAGGTGTTCTTTCGCCAAGATATCTTTGATAACGTATTCTCAAATTCAGGTTCGGCTCAAGAGTCAATTCTTTAAAGAAGGTCTCCAAATGTGTGAGTTTTCTCGAAGAAATATAGTGAAAAAGTATGCTGAAAGTGCAATTTTTACGCACTAAAAAATTCATAACTTGAAGATCGTGGCTTGTTTTGAACCCGTTCCGGTGGAAAAAATTTCGTCTTGACGTCATCTAAATTTTCATCTCTCACGGTTGGAAGCCAATTTTGATCAGAAGGTTTTCAAAAATGCGGATATATATAGTATTTTCGTACAGAAAATTTGTGACAAAAGTTTATTTGTGTCATGTTCAGAAAATCATAACTTGGTTGATTTTCATCATATCGAGCTGGTTCTGGTGCCAAAATTTCACAAATTGACTTGTCTAAGTTTTCAAATGAGGTATCGAGTTCGAACGGTATCCAAAAGGCCTTTGATTTTTGCTCAGAGTGCGCGTGACGCGCCAAAATCCTGAATGCTGAATATTATTTCATCTGGGTCGAAACTTCGAAAATTCATAACTCGGTCAATTTTTATCGGATCGGGCCCATGTTTTTACAAAAGGTCACTGACTCATAGATCTACAACTTTGCTTCCAAAGTCGAGACCGGGTTCTGCTCTGATCAATACCAGTTTTTTATTGAAGAATGTGTCAGAATTGACACTGGAGCCCAAAATAAGTTTGTCAGAGGCGAAACTTCAAAAATTCATAACTAATTCACCGTTTATCCGATTGAGCCCATTTTCTGACAGGAGTTAGTTCCCGATGTCGGATATATTTTGTTTTCACATTTCAACTTCAAAAGTTGCACTTAAGCCCCTGCAATTTTTCCTGGAACACGACGTACTCAAGTGAATAAAAATCTACACTATTGCTTGTGGTTATGGGAGACCCAATTGCACGTTCAAAGCCCATATTTTTTCTCTAATTTCCATTATATAATCTTATTCTTTTCATACAAACAACATAAAAAAAACCTTTTCCACAATCCCCATCTCACTACAAACAAGTCATCCTTATTATAAACCACCATCTCACTACTTCTCCAGTAAGGGTAAGGTTGGTTTGATCTCCATGATCAAAAGGATGTAGAAGCATTCATACAAGCCATATCGGTTTTAACATTACAAAATTTCATATATTTGCTTTATTTGTATTTCATGATATAATAATTTATTTAATGTGTTCATGAGATTCAACACTATAGATTTAGACAGGGTCCCATGCAAGGTTATTACAAAATGTTGAGGACAAAATAGAACAACCACTAATGTATGGCTCATGGCAAAGCAGACATCCTGAGGAGGTTAAGGGCGTGGGTTCAACACCCACCCCTATTGGTTTTGGTTTTATTTCATTCTATTTATCCTTTTATCTATTTTACCTATTTTCCTTCTTTCTGTTTAAAACTTTTTCCATAAAACCTAACATTTTTCACAAACCTTTGATTTTTCCTAATAAACTCAAATAATTAATTTTAGGTTTTTAATTTAATTTTAGGTTTTAATTTAATTTTAGGTTCAACATCCACCCCGGCATTTTCATTATTTGTTTTTGGTTTCTAACCAATTTCTCTTTTCCAATCTTAAATTTATTTAACCACAAAACTTTTTTCACAAACATTTTTTTTACAAAAAAAACCTAATTTAATTTTTAGGTTAATTAATTTTAGAATTTTTAATTTTTTTTTAAATTAACCTTTTTTTAATTCTGATTAATTAGGTTTTAGGTATTTTAAATAACTTTTTTTCAAAATTAATATTTTTTATTAATTAAAATTAATTAAGATTTTTAGGTTTATTTAATTAATTATCATAAATCATTTTTTTTCATAAAAAATCACCAAAATATTTTCTTTTCTATTTTCATCTAATTTTTATTTTCCTAGATAAAGTGTATAAGATGCATTCAACTATAATAGCATAGCTTTATTTTTCTCGCTTTTTTTATTATTATCATGTAATTGCTTCCGGGATGTAATAGTTTTAGGATTTCTTTTCCGCACTCTTCACTATAATGTAATTGTCGCAAAGCTCTGTAATAGCCTAGGTTTACATTTCTGCCTTTATCTTCTGCTACTATATTTTATGCAATGCGTACATTAATAGGATTGTATCAAAAGATCAAAATGAACGATAAAAAAATCCTAATTTCAAGATAGATAACCGAACTGAATCACTGTTGCACACTTTCACCCCTAGGGTACTCCCCACTTGGTTGCCTCGGAAAGAAATGGTCATGTCCCTCGAACGTATGGATACCCTTAGCAAAGACCCTCAGTTAAAGTCATCATAAAGATTATAATCCCTCAATGTCCCTCGAGTTTCCTACGAGAAATGATCTTGTCCCTCGATGTTGTCTACGAATATATGATGACAGTCCCTTCGAGCTGCTAAGGTATCCCTATATGTTTCCTTCTATGACCATAACGATGACCCGTGTTATCCCTCATACATCCAACGATATGGCTACCTACTCACCAATAGTAGGATAGCACTGTCTAAAGGATAGGGAGAAAAGAACGACATTTTCGAGTATAAGTAGATAAGTTATTAGATGCTTGCTCAAAACAACTTTTTGCACCTACACAAAAATATTTCAAAACACTTTAAAAAACATTCTCCTTGTCAACACTCTTGAGGATTGATACAAGAGTTATCACAAAGCGAATCGCCGCACTAAGGAATTTTCAAAACACATAAACACAAGCAATTTCAAAAATGAGCAAGTACCTAAGAGCCCATGGAAAACCATGAATGGAAAGGGTGCTAACACCTTCCCTTTCCATAATCTACCCCCTTACTCAGAGAACTCGAGAAAGGTCTTTTTTATGTTCTTTTCACCCTTTCCTTTGTTGGATAAAAGAAAAGTCGGTGGCGACTCTTGCTTACCGCATATTTGCGAATACAAAACACAAACCAGTATTAACAGTCGGTTCTGCCACCGTATCACAGAATTGGCGACTCTGCTGCGGACAAAAATAAGTGGGGTATACCTTAGGATCTAGGTCATTTTTAAAATTGCTTTCTTGTTTTGCTTTGCCTGCTTTATATTCAAGGGTTTTGTTTGCGTATTATTGAAGATCCTACACCCGGATCTGGGAACACCTTTTAGGTAAGTAGCAGTAAATTGTGAGGGAACTGTGCGGGGTATACCTTCACGGTTGAAGCAGTAGCTACTTTGATGTGACACTTTGGTTGGTACTGTTAACTCTTGAGTCAATCAAGGAGAGTACGGGGCCGCTGTGTGGTGTCATAAAGCATCAACTGACCTTAGAAACTTTAATTTCAAAACTTGGCCAGTAGGACATAGCGAGATGGCCGGCTTTGGTGTATTCCCAAGGTCGACAGATACTCGAAGCTACACTCATTGAGGTTTGACTCTTGAGTTTTGTTTGGTTGCGAGTTAATCGCCTATTGAATGAAGCTTGGGGGGAAAGATCAATGATATTGAGATCCCTTAGCACCCGGTTACTATTTATAGGACAGGTTGAACCAATCCAGCTTCAAGAGGGTATTACCTACAAACCCCATGCAAGCCTAAACATAAGACTGCTTGTGTGACTTGTTTTCCTTCATTGTCTAACAACTTAAATTCTTTGCAGTGTTGTGTTTGTCACCTTATATCTTTGCTTAATGCATAGCATACGCATCATAACATCATGCCACAACATTTCCTTAACCATTTCAAGGATCTCAAGGGTTTGTGATGCAGGTGATGATGAACCAGACATCTAGCAAGGGGCAAGGGGATTTATGTTTCTCTAGCCAGTGCCGTCAAAAGACCAAAACACGACAACTTGAGTCAGGGGCTATGACCCACGTGATATGGTGAGCTTGACTCTTATAGAAGGACTTTCAACCATATGAAGTTCTTAAATCAAAACAGAAAAATTTCAACTTCTGACATTTTCTTGTTTACCCCGCGAGATCCTTGAAAACATTGCATACATATATCATACATATCATTGCATAACAGGTCTTCCAGTACAAGTCTCTCATGTTCTCGCTGTTTATTTCAGAAATGGATTTCCAACAAGATAGCAGAGATCTTCAAACTCAAGAAGCTCAGTTCAGGGAGATGTTCCTAAACCTATCCAAGGGGCAGGAAGAGTTGAAAACAATCCTCGTTGGGAACTTGGTCAAGAAAAGTCCTGAAGACAATAAGGACGAACATCTGGAACTACTGCAAGCTGAGGTAGACGCAATGAGAACCCGGATGCTGGAGCAGATGGCTCTTATCCAAGGCCTAGCCTGGGGACAAGAAGAGCTGAGAGCCATCATCAACCAACTTCATCAAGACGGATACAACATATGAAGCAAACAGTCGAGGTCGGGGAGCAAATCATTGATCAACCTCCAAGAAGACAAAAGGTTGGTTTGGTGAAGAGTGGACCTTTCCAAATTGCTACCACGTTACAGGTCCAACAACAACCTCGCCAAAAACAACAAGTTAATCAGATTAAGCCGGATATACCCAAAAGGCAGTTTACCAAACTCAACGTGTCGCTGTCTGAAGCTTTGTAACACCTATTGAGGATGAATTTGATTATGTTGATAGGAGCTCATCCGGATCCCAGGACCTCCCCTCGTAACTACAATTCAGATGCAAGGTGTGCTTATCATTTTGGCAGTCCGGGGCACGATACTAACGATTGTTGGACACTGAAATACAAGATTCAGAATATGATTGACGCCAAGGAGATTGAATTCGACCCTCCTTAGACTCCTAACGTGATTACTACTCCCCTACAAAAACATGGCTAGGATCGAAAGAATTTTTGTTCATTTGAATTCTCAAGTTGTATTTTCTTTGTTTATTCAAACAATTATTGTCATGTCAAAACTTTTTTATTTCATTAATGCATTCCACATGTTTATCTTGAATTAATCTGTTTTCACTATGCTTAAAATGCTTTATACTTCCTTTTCGTTATATTCAACTCTCGATTAAAAGCTCAAAGCCTTAGAGGGAGGATGACGAAAACGATACCACAATCTCTACAATATGCTTTTGAACAGACCATGCTGACGATGTACAGGCGTTGTTTCAAATCCTAAACAATGGAGTTATAAGGAAGATAATCCATAGTCAACCCCTTTGAGCCAAAGAAGTAGGATTTTTTATTTCACACAAATTAAAACCCTTAATCATAACCTGGGGCAGGATAGTTTTCTCGGTTAATTCAGGTGCGCATTCAGTCGCAATCTTCCGCTTCGTACACAACAAATAGCATCGAATACGTCCTTCCAAAATAAAATACGGTGATGGTTCTGCATAATCGTTAAGACATGAAGTCATTATCTCTCGAAATAAAAGCCCATTAAGTCAAAACCTACGAAGGAGACTTAAGAAAAAAACGGGGGCATCCCGCTGATTGTAATCATAAAAAGAAACAATTCAGGCAAAAGACAGGGATAATAAAATCAAAAAGAAAGAGGTCCTACAAATCCTGGACAAAAAAGATTACAAAAATGACTGCCTATGCAAAATAAACTATCAGTATCGGAACCATTACCGGAACATCAAGGACAGTACTTCAAGACCCAACTGGGATTCTAAACGCACAATTAGCTGAACAAAGGACTGAAGGGCATCACAAAGAACGGGTGGGTATAAATAAATTTTAAGCCTTTATCCTTTGTTTCTTAAAAGGTGAACCAGGCCACGTTATAAGCCTTAAAAGTCCTAGCTAAAGCATGGGTTAGTTTGAGAGCATACTGTTACAAAGATATCCTAACTCCTGTAGGACTTGTTACGAATCCTGAGTTGATATCACATTCTTGCAAATTTTGTTTTACTACGCAAAACACATTTTCAAAAAATTTTCAATACAGACATGAGTTTGCATTCTTTAAATGACATTGTTTGCATATGACTAGTTGTTTGACAGTAGAGAAATCCGCACAATGGATATTCAATAAACATACATCCTCTCAATGGACAGAATCGCCTCAGCAGGAAAGACACTTCCAATAACAGGTCTTCCATAAGAAAGGGGCATAACATGATGTCTAACATAGCTGGGGCAGTCTCTCAAAAAGTGCCAAATAACCAGAGGCAGATCTCCATCTAAATCACTTGGGGAATTACGCATGCATTCCAGCAACAAATCATGTGACATCAAGAAAACATCTTGACAGTACTACAACACAACACTATGGACGGTGACAACTCACTACATCCTGAGAACGTGGACATAGTCGGAAAAGACCACGCATGAAAAAGACCCGTTAGGTCGACTGGCCTAGGCAAAAATAAGGGCATCCCGGCGAACCAAAAAAGTTCGGGCAAAAATTTGGGATAAAAACAAAAAAATCTGTATACCCGGCAAGTCGAAAACCTGAAAAGGTGGCTTGGGCAAAAAAGGGTATCCCGATGGACTGAAAATATGAAAAGACAGTCCAGGCAAAAGTTAGAGATTAAAGCGTACGACCATGTCCAGAAGACTTATCATTCTGATTGGTAGTTACCAAGCACCTCATGAGTTGGGATAACACTCAAGTTATCCACAAAGCCTCTGCAGGTACTTTCTCCAGCAAGTACAGGGGCAGAAAAGTCCTGATGCAAAGTCATTACCGTATCCTCAGTATGCGTCCCAGTAACATCTACACTCCCCACATAGTAGAGGCAACTAAATTTTTGACATCGGCTTCCCCAGACAGGAGTTACTATCCCCAGCCAGGTTCCTTCAGAAAACTGACATCTATATTCCCCGACCGAATTTCATAATCGCAAGCGGGTCATAAAGTTTTCTCCCGAGCAGAGTTTATTTCTCTGAATACAGAATCTCAATCCTCGACAGAGTTTATCCCTTCAGCTACGGAAGTTCATCCTCCAACAGAGTTATGCTCCCGCAGAGTTATTCTCAAACAGAGTCTCTCCCCCGGCAGAGTAGCTGTAAATAAGGAGAAAATATCCAGCATAGTCATCTCCGTTCACCATCCCCAGCGGGAGTAGAAGAACCTCTTTTTGTACGACAGTCAGGAATTCAATTTCCAGTACTCTCCAATAGCAGTCAGGGATTTATTTTCCCAGACTCAGACATGTCACAATAGCATTACATGTTCATAAATCATGACATGCGCATACATATCGCATACAACGTAATCTCATTTACTTTGAGAACATCATCATACAATACATTTCATGCATCACATATAATTAATCATGTACCTTTTCAGGAAAGATGGTTATCATCAACAATTTCCAGCAGATCCAAGATTAGCTCCCGAAACTAAACAGAGTAATTATCTGCGCGACCAGATGCAAATTTACACGGGTTTGTCACGAAGAAATCTTACACGGGTTTCTCCTAAATACAGCTTCACACGGGTTTATCCTGAAATAATCTTACACGGGTCCCTTCTCATACATTTCCAAATAAAGTTTCACACGAACTCATCCCGAAGTAACCTTACCCAGATTCCTCCTGAAGCCCTACACGGGCTTATCCCGAAGAAACCTTACTTAGGTTCCTTTTCGGTTCAGATGAAGTTTTACCCAAACTCTCCACGAAGCAACCTTACCTAGGCTCCTTCTTGGTTCAGATGCAGTTTTACCCAAACTCCTCACGAACCAACCTTACCTAGATTCCTTATCGGTTCAGATGCAGTTTTACCCAAACTCCCCACTAAGCAACCTTACCTAGGTTCCTTCTCGGTTCAGATGAAGTTTTATCCAAACTACCCACGAATTAACCTTACATAAATTCCTTCTCGGTTCAGATGCAGTTTTACCCAAACTCCCCACAAAGCAACCTTACTCAGGTTCCTTCTCAGTTCAGATGCAATTTTACCCAAACTCCCCACGAAGCAACCTTACCTAGGTTCCTTCTCGGTTTAGATGAAGTTTTACCCAAACTCCCCACGAAGTAACCTTACATAGGTTCTTTCTCGATTGAGATGCAGTTTTACCCAAACTCCCCACGAAGCAACCTTACTTAGGTTCCTTCTAGGTTCAAATGCAGTTTTACCCAAACTCCTCATGAAGCAACCTTACTTAGGTTCCTTCTCGGTTCAAATGCAGTTTTACCCAAACTCCCCACGAAGCAACCTTACTTAGGTTCCTTCTCGGTTCAGATGCAGTTTTACCCAAACTCCCCACGAAGCAACCTTACCTAGGTTCCTTCTCGGTTCAGATGAAGTTTTACCCAAACTCCCCATGAAGCAACCTTACCTAAGTTCCTTCTCGATTCAGATGCAGTTTTCCCAAACTCCTCACGAAGCAACCTTACCTAGGTTCCTTCTCAATTCAAATACAGTTTTACCCAAAACTCCCCACAAAGTAACCCTACGACCCAGGTTCCTTCCCATAAGCCCTACTATCCAGGCTTTTATCTTGAAGTAACCCTACTATCCAGGTTCCTTCCCATAAGCCCTACTATCCAGGCTTTCATTTTGAAGTAACCCTACTATCCAGGTTCCTTCCTATAAGCTCTACTATCCATACTTTCATCTTAATGTAACCCTACGACCCAGGTTCCTTTTTATAAGCCCTACTATCCAGGCTTTCAATTTGAAGTAACCATACTATCCAAGTTACTTCCCATAAGCCTTACTATCCAGGATTTCATCTTGAGGCAGCCCTACTATCCAGGCTTTCATTTCAAAGCAACCCTACGATCCAGGTTCCTTCCAATAAGCCCTACTATCCAGGCTTTATTTTCGAAGCAACCCTACGACCCATGTTCCTTCTCATAGCCCTATTATCCAGGCTTTCATTTGGAAGTAACCCTACTATCCAGGTTCCTTATCATAGCCCTACTATCCAGGCTTTCATTTCAAAGTAACCCTACTATCCAGGTTCCTTCTCATAGCCCTATTATCCCGGCTTTCATTTCGAAGTAACCCCTCTATCTAGGTTCCTTCTTATAGCCCTACTATCCAGACTTTAATTTCGAAGTATCCCTACTATCCAGGTTCCTTCTCATAGCCCTACTATCCGGGCTTTCATTTCGAAGAAACCCTACTATCCAGGTTCCTTCTCAAGCCTTACTATCCAGGATTTCATCTCGAAGTAACCCTACTATCTCGGTTCCTTCTCTTTTATATCCGGATAATAGTTTACAACACTGTAAAACCTGGACCCGACCAGATACAGTCGATTTCATATTTCCCCAGTAAGTTGCTGTGAAACCTGGAATACAACCAGATAGTAGTCAACCTTATCATCCTCAACCAGTCACTGTGAAGCCTAGATCCTGATTAGATAAGTAGTTCACTTCTGTCTCCTCAATCAAGAGATGACTCCCCAGTAGAATAACTGACAACTAAAGCTCTTAGACTCTATTCCCCAAGACAGAGACCAACATTCCTCAGCGAAGTCCTCCCTAACAACAGGAACAATAATTCCCACGAAGTAATATCTCACGAAATCATCATTATTCTGGATGGCATCTTTAAGCCCATCTCCGACGACTCTCCATCCCATTCTCAGGATATCATCTTTTAGCCCATCTCCGACGACTTTCAGTCATCTTCTCCAAATGGCATCTATAAGCCCATTCCAGACATTATCTATATATATTCAAGCATCCTTACAGACTAGTGAAAATTTCTGGGCACTCTAGTGTTCAATCATCATCCACCTCCAGATCACGCAAGGCAGACAAGCCAATCAAAATCTTCAGGTTTAAGAAGATTGAACAAGGGCAGCTGTTGTAGCCCAAAATTTACCCTCTTTTCATACACGCATATTATTGGTTTTATGGTTATGGAATAAAGGTATATTTATCAAGCTTCGTCAGGTTACAGGTGACGTTTATTTCGCTAATGGATGTTCTCAGAGTATTTTCTGTGCTGAAGGTTGGTTCGCCGTTTTGCAACGATTTGGGGTTCAAAGATTCATAAGTCCAACCCGACGCGTCATATTCATGTGTTCTTTCGCCAAGATATCTATGATAACATATTGTCAAATTCAGGTTAGGCTCAAGAGTCAATTCTTTAAAGAAGGTCTCCGAATCTGTGAGTTTTCTCGAAGAAATTTGGTGGAAAAGTGTGCTGAAAGTGCAGTTTTTACGCACTAAAAAATTCATAACTTGAAGATCGTGACTTGTTTTGAACCCGTTCCGGTGGCCAAAATTTCATCTTGATGTCGTCTATGTTTTCATATCTCACATCTAGAAGCCAATTTCGATCAGAAGGTCTTCAAAAATGCGGATTTATCAAGTATTTTCGTATAGGAAATTTGTGATTGAAGTTTATTTGCGTCATGTTCAGAAAATCATAACTTGGTCGATTTTCATCATATCGAGCTGGTTCTAGCGCCAAAATTTCACAAATAAAGTTGGCTAAGTTTTCACAGGAGGTATCGAGTTCGAACGGTATCCAAAAGGAATTATTTTTTGCTCAGAGTATGCATGACGCGCCGAAAATCCTGAATGCTGAATATTATTTCATCTGGGTCGAAACTTCGAAAATTCATAACTCGGTCAATATTTATCGGATCGGGCCCATCTTTTTACACAAGGTCACTGACTCGAGACCGGGTTCTGCTCCAATCAATACCAGTTATTTATTGAAGAACGTGTCAGAATTGACACTGGAGCCCAAAATAAGTTTGGCTGAAGCGAAATTTCAAAAATTCATAACTAATTCACTGTTTATCCGTTTGAGCGCATTTTTGGACAAGAGTTAGTTCTCGATGTCGGATACATTTTGATTTCACATTTCAACTTTAAAAATTTCACGTAAGTCCCTGTATTTATTGTGGAACATGATGGACTTAAGTGAATAAAAATCTGCACTATTGCTTGTGGTTATGGGAGGCCCAATTGCACATTCAAAGTCCATATTTTTTCTCTAATTTCTATTATATAATATCATTCTTTTCATACAAAAAAACAAAAAGAAAACCTTTTCCACAACCCCCATCTCACTACAAACAAGTAATCCTTGTTACAAACCCCCATCTCACTACTTCTGCACTAAGAGTATGGTTGGTTTGATCTCCATGATCAAAAGGATGTAGAAGCATTCATACATCCGATTTCGGTTTTAACATTACAAAATTTCATATATTTTCTTTATTTGTATTTCATGATATAGTAATTTATTTAATGTGTTCATGAGATTCAACACTGCAGATTTAGACAAGGTCCCATGCAGGGTTATTACAAAATACTGAGGCCAAAACAGAACAACCACCAATGCATGGCTCGTGGCAAGGCAGATATCCTGAGGAGGTTAAGGGAGTGGGTTCAACACCCACCCCTATTGGTTTTGGTTTTCTTCCATTCTATTTATCCTTTTATCTCTTTTACCTATTTTTCTTCTTTCTGTTTAAAACTTTTTTCATAAAACCTAACATTTTTCACAAACCTTTGATTTTTCCTAATAAACTCAAATAATTAATTTTAGGTTTTTAATTTAATTTTATGTTATAATTTAATTTTAGGTTCAACATCTACCCCGTCATTTTCATTATTTGTTTTTGGTTTCTAACCAATTTGTCTTTTCCAATCTTAAATTCACTTAACCACAACTTTTTTCACAAACCTTTTTTTTACAAAACAACCTAATTTAATTTTTAGGTTAATTAATTTTAGATTTTTTAACTTTTTTTTTAATTCAGATTAATTAGGTTTTAGGTATTTTAATTAACTTTTTTTTCAAAATTAACATTATTTTATTAATTGAAAATAATTTAGTTTTTTAGGTTTATTTAATTAATTATCATAAATCATTTTTTTCATAAAAAATCACCAAAATATTTACTTTTCTATTTTCATCTTATTTTTATTTTCCTAGATAAAGTGTACAAGGCGCATTCAACTATAATAGTGTAGCTTTATTTTTCCCGCTTTTTTTATCATTATCATGTAATTGCTTCCGGGATGTAATAGTTTTAGGATTTCTTTTCCGCACTCTTCACTATTAGTTTTAGGATTTCTTCCTTTACCTTCTACTACTATATTTTGTGCAATACTTAGATTAATAAGATTCTATGAAAAGATGAAAATGAACGATAGAAAATCCTAATTTCAAGATAAATAACCAAACTGAATCACTGTTGCACACTTGCACCCCTAGGGTACTGTTCACTTGGTTGCCTCGGAAAGCAATTGTCATGTCCCTCGAACATAGGGATACCCTTAGCAAAGACCCTCGATTAAAGTCATCATAAAGATCATAGTCCCTCAATGTCCCTCGAGTTGCCTACGAAAAATGATCTTGTCCCTCGATGTTGCCTACGAATATATGATGGCAGTCCATTCGAACTGCTAAGGTATCCCGATATGTTTCTATGACCATAACGATGACCCGCGCTTGTCCCTCATACATCCAACGATAGGGCTACCTACTCACTAATAGTAGGATAGCGCTGTCTAAAGGATAGGGAGAAAAGAACGACATTTTCGAGTATAAGTAGATAAGTTTTTAGATGCTTGCTCAAAACAAATTTTTGCACCTACACAAAAATATTTCAAAACACTTTCAAAATCATTCTCCTTGTCAACACTCTTGAGGACTGATACAAGAGTTATCACAAAGCGAATCTCCACACTAAGGCATTATCAGAATAATTTTCAAAACACATAAACACAAGCAATTTAAAAAATGAGCAAGTACCTAAGAGCCCATGGAAAACCATGGATGGAAAGGGTTCGAACACCTTGCCTTTCCATAATCTACCCCCTTTACTCAGAGAACTCGAGAAAGGTCTTTTTTTGTTCTTTTCACCCTTACCTTTATTGGATAAAAGAAAAGTCGATGGAGACTCTTGCTTACCGCACATTTGCGAATATAAAATGCAAACCAGTATTAACAGTCGGTTTTGCCACATTGGCATATTAGCCTATTTGCATATTTGTGTCACCCTCTCTCCAATAGTTTGTCAAATTTAAGTAGAAAGTGTATATTCTTTCAATGTCTCCACTGAGTTATCCCTCGTGGAATATTTTTGCTTTAGTCTCCCTATTCAGTTCTTTATTTGAGTGGAATGTGATCCCCTTTTGATTTTATTTCTCATCAGGTGCTATCTCGGTTGACTGTTTCATATCGGTCTATTTCTGGTTTGAATCTATGGTCCCCGATAGCATTATTATTTTGATTTATGCAAAATTTGAGCCCTAGTTTGAGAATGTGCATTTATTTTGGCACGAGAAGACTTTAGCTCCTCAGCAGGAATATATTCGCATTTCCCCATGAATCCATATTTCTTTCCCTAGGATGCCATATTTATTTACCCAAGAATCCATATTTCTTTTCCCAGGAAGCCATATTTCTTTTCCCATGATGTCATTATTACAGTTCCTTCTCATAACAACAAGTGGCGATCTCTTTATTTGAGAAAGTTGTACTTCCCCAATAAGTCTGTTAGTCCCCTGAGAGGATTCGTTTATTTACTCCAATGAATGGTAATCACATCATTATGGGAGATAGTTCATTGTTGAGATTTTTTACTCCAATGAATGGTAGTCTCGTCATTATGGGAGATAGTTCGTTGTTGAGATGTTACTCCAATGAATGGTAGTCTCGTCATTATGGGAGATAGTTCGTTATTGAGATTTGTTACTCCAATGAATTGTAATCTCGTCATTATGGGATATATTTCGTTGCTGAGATGTTACTCCAATTAATGGTAGTCTCATTATTATAGGAGATAGTTCGTTGTTGGGATTTGTTACTCTAATTAATGGTAGTCTCTTCATTATGGGAGATAGTTCGTTGTTGAGATTTGTTACTCCAATGAATGGTAGTCTCGTCATTATGGGAGATAGTTCGTTATTGAGATTTGTTACTCCAATGAATGGTAGTCTCGTCATTATGGGAGACATTTTATTGTTGAGATCTTTTTCCGATGGATGGTAGTCTCGTCATTATGGGAGATAGTTTGTCGTTAAGATTCACTTTTCTCTGAAGAAGTTTGTTTGTTTCCAGTCATGAGTACTGATGCCAAACATTTGTTACCACCCCTAATATTAATGTTTGCTGGTATTATCCTACCAGCTCTTTTCCCCCAGTAGGTCGACATTACCTTTTTTTCTATCTTCTCTGAGAGTGGATAGTTCGCGGTTATTTGTTGATCACCGTTATCCTTTACTTTCTCTTCTCAATATTTGAGTTAATGTTGCTTTATCTCCTCCTTGGGCTTTACACCAGTAGAGTTGAGTCCTCTGTTCACCAGTGATTTATTTTCCTTGTCTAGTTTTCTTTTTTATCTTTTATCTTATGTTTCCCCAGTGGTGTCTTATGTAACCATTGGATTTGTTTGTTTGCATGCACAATCATAAACACTGCATGGCTTCTTAGGGCCAAAAATAGGGTTTGTTTTATATTTAAGTATCTTCAATCGCGTCGACACGAATATTTTAACCTTCATATCTTCGGATAGAAGACACTTAAATAAAGGAAGCTATTGTACCCCAATTTCCCCCCTAAGATCCCTCTATGATATCATGTCAATTCAATCACAACAAGATCACATTAGGGTTTGGTTTTTCTCCTTATCTTTAGCATTGCTCATGGGGAATCACCAAGCACCTTTAATTGTATATTGTGATCATATATATTTTGTATTTATTAACTTTTAACTAATAAATACAATGAATGTTTTCCTTAATCGATGATATTATAGGTGAAAGCACAACATATTCCATCAAGTTAATTTATAGGTTCATGAGTTTATTTCCATGCCTTCTTAAACAAATCTTCATTGAGATTCAAGCCACATCATTGAAGATATTTTGAAGTAATGTCATGACAAAGTCTATCATGATTCATCATGCCTTAAGTTGTCAAAGATAGTTCAAAGATATTAGGGTTGATTGAAGAAATTTGACCTAATTAGACAAGTTCTTGATTTCTTGGTCACAAGTACATTTTTACATCAATTCTTAGTATTTGAAAGTGGTTATGGTTGCTATGGTTTCCCATTATCATCCTCAACAACTTCTATTTATATTACAAAAGTATTTGTGCAAGAAAGTTTTTCAAAATTGAAAAGGGTTTCCAAAGCATTTTGTTGCTCTAGGAGCTAGGGTTTTGAACTTCTAAGGGATATATCTTGCTCATATTTTGGTATTTTTGAGTGATTCCAAAGACATGATTCTCTTTAAAGGGTTATCCACAAATCCCTTGAAAAGTTTCAAGAAACTTTTATGTGGAATATGCCTAAATATTGAGAATGATTACAAGTCCTCTAGATAGGCCATCAAATTCCCTTGTGTGACTTAAAAAGATCATAACTTGGTCATTTTTTATCTCCTTGAGCACATTCATTTTCCATAATGATCTTAAAGGTGTGAACTTCAACTCTTATTTTATGTTTAAATCTTGAAAATGGATGGAAGATGCCCTAAGGATGCAAAAGATTATAGGTCATCTCATGAATTTTCACCAACTTCACAAAGTCATAACTTTCTCAATTGTTGGAGTTTTTAAATGGTTCAAGTCTCAAAATGTCATTCAAGATATCTACTTCATGTCATATTTTTGGGTCAAGAGCAAATTTTAAATGGAAGGCCATGTTTGGATGCAAGACATTAATGGATATTTTTGAAGAAAAATTAGAATTTTTTCTAAGTACAAAAAATAAGCATTTTTTCCAACTTCGAATCATCACAACTTTCAGCTCAAGCATACATTTGATTATATCCTTTGCACATTGTAAAGTTTGTGATCTCATCTTTCTAAGCCATCAATAATCAATTCCTAAGGTTCCCTAAATCGTGCACACCATTGATTCAAAGATGGTACCTTGAGACTGAAGTTTCCTCCAAAGTCAGAAAATTTCTGCACGTTTTTACTTCTAATCATGTTTAGAAATCTTCCATAAGTGATTAGCACCTTGAAACACAAGTTTTAGTTGATTTTTGAGCAAAATAGAAGTCACACGTTTAATGTTTTCAACTTCACGCGATTTCCCCCCAAACATCATCATTTCACACGCTTAAGCATTCCATTAGCTTCCCCATAAATAGAGGGTCATACCTCATTCATTTTCTTAAGCTTAGATAGCTAGAATCACCCTACCAAACTCTCTCTTCGACCCACTTTTCTACAACTTTGAATTTGGTTTTATAGCTTTCCTCAATCCATTTTCTTTGTCAATTCTTCATCCTTGAACTTCACTGAAGCTAACAGAAGAAGAACCAAGCTCTAAGACTTCCTAAATCTTACTAGCTAAGTCAAGTTTCAGAGCTCTGAATTTGAACTCTAATAGGTAGATTTGTTCATCAATTCTCTTAAGCTTTGGTACTGTATTGAAGCTCTCATCATTATGATTTTAGTCACAACATTTATCTTAAACTGGAAGTGAGTTTTGGCCATGAATTTTCAAATCCCTTTTCAAATCTTTCCTTATCAAACGACTGAGCTGCACCTTACATAAATTTTTCATGAGGGTACCATTGGAATCGTCTTGAAGAGATGAAGCGAATGGTACCAGTCTCGAGCTTTAATTTTTCCATTTCCTGAACCTGCAAATCACGTGGACAGAGGTTGAACCAATGGGAATTTGCCACACATTTTTTCAAATCAATGGGAATTTGCCACGCAATTTTTCAAATCTTATTTAATAGTTAATCACATGTTTTATTCATTAAGGACCATGATATACACAGCGCGTCTGATCCATTGGACCATGATATTCATCCTTGCATTAAGACCAAAACTCTTTTTCTTGAAAAATGCATAAAACTTCTAATAAACTCTCAAATCCTTCTTTAAGGTAAAAGATATCAACCAATACAAACTTTTTTTCCTTCGGGCCTTTCTTTAGAACTTTCAAACTGGATGTGTTATTTTCCTTCTCTATGCAATATGATGTGTAATTTCCCAAAGATCGGGTTTCACCATGTCTACTTGCTACGAGTCGTGACTTTATCATTATTCGCCTCCGGGCATTTTTTGAGCACATTAATTCCTTTCTACTCAAGATGCATGAGTCTCCAAAGGTCAAACTGCAGGTAGAATACGAAATTGATGTTCTTCCATTAAGAAACACAAACAAACCAAAATATGTGAGCCAAACTATGGTTGCTCTGATTCCTTAAAAGGGATACGTAGGTGGAGACCTTTTATGGGGCCTCTGATACGATGGGAGAACCGATTATTATACTGGTTTTGCGTTTGTGTTCGCAATGTTGCGGCAAGCAAGAGTCTCCACCAACTTTTCTTTTATCCAACAAAGGAAAGGGTGAAAATAACAGAAAAATACCTTTCGAGAGCTTTCTGAGTAAGGGATGTAGATTATGGAAAAGGAAGGTGTTAGCACCCTTTCCATCCGTAGTTATCTACGGGCTCTTAGATGCCTTGTTCATTTTGAAATACCTTATGCTTTGTGTGTTTTGAAAAAGTATTTGAAACGCCAATCGTAAGGCAATTTGCTCTTTGATAACTCTTGTATCAGTCCTCAAGATTGTTGATAAAGCGTTTTGAAAATGTTTTTGAAAGTTGTTTTGTGTAAGTGTAATATTTGTTTGAGCAAGCATCTAACAACTATCTACTTTACTCGAAAGGATCGTTCTTTTCCTCTTTTCCTTTGCACATCGCTATCCTACTATTAGTGAGTAGGTAGCCCTAGTCGTTGGATGTTTGAGGGACATTTGAAGGGACATTTATAGTCACAAAGGAAACTGGGAAAGAAATCTTAGTAACTACTATAAGTTTTTAAGATCATTTTTACCGAGGCAACGTCGAGAGGGTCATCGAGGGACTTATGATCTTTAAACTGGAGGGTAGCCACTAAAATCTCTCACGTTTCAAGAGTTGTGACTGTTTTTCCGAAGGAAACCAAAGTGGGGTACCCTAGAGGTGCGCATGTGCAATTGTATTGTTTTCAGTTATTTTAGTCTTTGCATTAGGTTTACTAGCGTTTTGTTTTATTCTTGCCATATAATCCTAGTTAGCATACATCTAAGAAGTTAATAATTTGACAGTAATTAAAAGTGCGGAAATGTAAATCTAGCTATTACAAGGCTTCGGGGAGGAGGATTGTTATAAGTCCAAACTTGGGAAAAAAATAAGGAAAGCAGAGAAGTAAAGAGACCTAATTAAGTTTATTATAAACCCTGAGCAGATACATTAATATAAAAAAAGTGTGAAAGTAAATAACGCGTGCGAAACGAAAACGAATCTAAAACCCTAAAAATTATTAAGTTAAAAGAAAATCTTTTTGTCGCTTTTGTTTATTTGGAGAAAAAAAAGAATGTTTCGGTTAAACCATAATTAATTAATTAAAAGAAAAAAAATTATCAACTAAAGTTAATTCTATAACAACCTAATACTTTTTGGTATTTTTGTTATTTAAGATAACATTACAATTTTAACCTAATTCTAATTGTTTTTTAATTTATGAATAAAAATAAAAATGATTAATTAAATTAATTTATAAAAATTTAAATTGAATAAAACCTAGATTTAAGTTTTTTTTATATATTTTTTCTGATTTTTTACGACTAGATAAATAAGAAGTGATTTTTTTAAAAGCATAAAAATAATTGAACGAATAAAACAAAGTAAAAAAAGAAGTGGACTGGGCCTAGTATATGTAGCAAGATGGAGGTGTAATCTGGAATTTTGACAGGCCCAAGTGGCGCTGGTCCAACTTCCTGTATGGAATCCAGTGATGCTGACCTTTGGAAACTTCAGTGTGGGCACCGAATCTGGAGCGTTTGAATTAGATATGATGAGATCCCATGGCATTGTGACGAGGGAACACGGTAGGCGTGCTGGGGTCTGAAGTATTGGATCTGTATGAAACAAGTACGAGAAAATCAAATTATGCAAAAGGGCTGGGTCAAACCCAACCCCCTTTGGACTAACGCCTTATCACTCCTCTCCTTTCCATCTGAGTTGCACGCTTCAACTATTAATTAAATAATAATGGATAAGAATATATTAAACGTGGCATCTATACCGGAGGGACACAGGAGCCCTAGCTCTGGTCGTCTTCTCCGATTGTCTTTTCCACTAAAACTTGCAAACAAAGACACAAATAAAGATCCAGGAAGACCTTGTCCCCCCTAATTCAGGGCCTGTGGTCTCAATGGAAGCAAATTCAAGACCTAAAACTGGCTGGTTTGGTGCTGCTACACAATCGGAAATATTCAAATGTAACTATGGCATATCAATATTTTGTATGCATGGGAACATGAGGATGATTCAAATCTGTTCAAAAACATCTCAGGAACACGCTAACAGTATTAGAATAATTTAAAACAAGACAAAAATAGAAATACGAAAATCATGAATGATATGCAACCAGTGATGCCATGTGAGGGTGTTTCGTGTGCTTAGAGACTTCAAGATTGTCTCCAACTTACTCAATATCCTTTCTAGGAATGAATGGAACCACGATCTTGCAGTAAGAAGGTTTGTAGTGAGGGTTTGGTAGCTTTATGGCGTCTTGAAAGACTTTAGAAATTACTTTTTGTGATTTGGTGAGGCTAGCTGCGCATGTGTTTGAGGAAATTTTTTCCGTCCCCTCTGCTTTTAAGATTATTAGGTTTATATAGACAAAGGGTTTAGGTCAACAATTGGGCTTCACATATTTGCACATTATGATGGAGATAGTTGATTTGATTTTCATGAAAACTTGCTATATTTGATCCAATCATGTGCCAATCTATTTTATGCGTTTTTTCCAGCTTGCTATGAGTTGTTTGGGCCTCCAACTTGATGGGAATCGAAAGCTTACATGCCCCTGTAGATCCATTTTACATCCAATGGTTTCTTATGTTGGTTCTTTCGACAAGATCCCAAGCTTTTCTCCTTTCTATGGCTCTGAACTCCAATTCGAATTTCTCCAGGCTTCATCATCATGGCTTCTTCGATTAAGTCACCATCTACATTGGTTTCTTGATCTGGAAAACTCTCATATTCAATCATCCTAGTTGAACTCAGTTCCTGTTCCTTTCGATCTAATCTCTTTCAATTTGACCAAACGAATCATCACCTCTTCATCTTGACTGATCGAAGCTTTGTTCTATTCTTTCTCTTTCGAACAAAGTTTTGACAATTGTGATTGTGTCGAAGCTTCGTCCTGTTCGTATCCTTCGAACACAGTTGTGACATTTATGACTGTGTCGAAGCTTCGTTCTATTCGTCTCCTTCGAACACAGTTGCATAGGTGATTCTTCGATTCGTCCAGTCAAAGTATAAACTTGTTCATTTTCTTATCGAACTGAACTTCGACTCCAATCCCACCCTTTACTTTCGTCTACAAAACCATCTTCACTTATCACTAGTTTGTCTTCGATTGGGTGAATACAACTTGTAAGCACCAATCGAATGATAACCCATGAGCTCCAAGACTTCACTTCGATCATCCAACTTCTTCCTTAATTGTTAAAGTACATACCTGAAACACATTGATCCATGAACTCCAAGATGACTTATATTTGGTTTATTCGTACCTAAATGTCCTTCAATCACGCCATATTTGAAGGTTTCATGTCCTTTGGACCATTAGATTTGCACAAGTTTCTTTGGATAAGATCGAAGCTTTTGAATTCAAAATCTTCTTCTTTTCGAAGCGCCAATTAAAACAACACGTTAGCCGAAGTGTCTTTCCTTGTACTGCTTCGAATATCTTAATTTTACCTAGTTCGATAATGGTTCAACATAGTGAAGCTCTTTACTAGCCCTTCATCAATCGAAGACTTCATAAAAGCCTCCTTACCCTTTCTTTCGAACTGTTCTTTATTCGATCATAATGTCAGCTATTCAGAACTTGTGTAATCGAAACTCCCAGCTAACACTACTTTGTTGGGCATCAAAATAGACTCCATACTGTTGTCGGAGCTGCTTCGACCCAAAAGCTCTTAGGCATATTTTCAGCTTTCAACTTACACTTATTTTCTTTCTTTCAGTTAGGCCATTATGTTGAGGTGCATAGGGTGTCAATGAAATCATTTGAAGCTTTTGCAGACCAAAATTCTTTTTGAGAAATGTAACCCTAGGTGGAGGTCCATTACTTAGGAGGGGAATTTGTCTGGTCAATTATTGGTTAACCTTGAACAGTTGGGGGCTTCAATGAGCATGTATTGAGTAAAAATGGGAGGGAAAATTTTGGGGTACAACAGCTGCCCCTGTTCAATCTTCTTAAACCTGAAGATTTAGATTGGCTTGTCTGCCTTTTGTGATCTGAAGGTGGAAGATTATTGAACACTATAGTGCCTAGAAATTTTCACTCGCATGAAGTAACGCCGTTGGTTGATGATATAAGGAATGGGCTTACAAATGCCATTTTGAGAAGATGACTAAGAGTTTTCAGAGATGGTCTTAAATAGGCCATCCAAAGTAGATACTGACTTCATAAGAGGTCTCTTTGTAGGGATTACTATTCCTATTTTTTGAGGAGAACTCCGTTGGGGAATGTTGGTTTCTGTTTGGAGAATAGAGTCTAGGAATTTTAGTTACCCATTACTCTATTGGGGAGTTATCCCTTGACTAGAGGGATGAAAGTTAGTTGTTATCTGGTCAAAATCCAGGTTTCACAGTAACTTGCTAGGGAGTATGCAACTAACCGTTGTCTGGCCGCTTTCCAGGCTTCAGTGACTTGAAATGTATTAGAAGGCAATCATGTAAGGCTGCTTTAGGATGAGCCCGTGTAAAGCTGAATTTGGAAATTGTGAGAAGGAATCCGTGTAAGATTTCTTCATGATGAGTCCGTGTTAGACTACATATGGAAATGATGAGAAGGAACCCGTGTAAGATTGCTTCAGGATGAGCCCGTGTAAACTGCATCTGGAAATGATGAGAAAGAACCCGTGTAAGATTGCTTCAGGATGAGCCCGTGTAAAGCTGCATCTGGAAATATATTAGAAGGAGCCTGGGTAGGGTTGCTTTATCTGGTCGCGTAGATAGTTTCCATATCTTGCTTCAAGAATTGATCCACAGTCAGTTGTTCTCAGATAGCTGCCCTGTCCGGTTTCATGAATTAATCTGGAACTGTTTTTGTTGGTTGTTGAGATAGTTGCCCTGTCTGGTTTTAGGAATTAATATCTAACTTGGTCTTGTAGATAATCGCCTCATATTATTTCGGGAATTAATCTACAATCAGTTGTTCATAGATAGTTTCCCTGTCTGGTTTCAGGAATTAATCTGGAACTTGCTTTTTGTTGGTCATATAGATAGTTGCCCTGGCTTGTTTCAGGAATTAATCTCTGACCTTAGAGAAATAAAGATAGTTTCCCAATCCTGTTTCGGGAGTTAATCTTCAATATGCTCTTGTAGATAATTGTCCTGTCTTATTTTAGGTATTAATCTATAATCGGTTGTTCACAGAAAGTTGTCCTGTCTTGTTTCGGGTATTAATTTGGAACTTGTTTTTTGTTGGTCGTAGAGATGGTTTCCCTGGCTTGTTTCAGGAATTAATCTCTGATCTTAGAGAAAGAAAGATGGTTTCCTCGTCCTATTTCGGGAGTTAATCTTCATTATGTTCATGTAGATAATTGTCCTGTCTTGTTTAAGGTATTAATCTACAATCAATTGATCACAAATAGTAGTCCTGTCTTGTTTCAGGTATTAATATGGAACTTGTTTTTTTTGTGAAAATTGTTGATGATGTTCGTCTGTTGATCTTTCCTGAAAAGGTAAAGAGTTAGTTATATGGAATATCATGATGCATGAAGTGTATTGGGTAATGATGTTCTCTAAATAAATGAGATTATGATATATGCATTTGTGCTGCATATTCTATGACGGTTATAAAATGATGTATGAATGCAATACATGAATGTATCAGTTGTTCTATTGCGGTGTTGTTGAACTAAGGAAAATAAATCCCTGTTTGTTGCTGGGGATGAAGAATGTAAGTCTTCAAATTTTGTTGAAGTTGAAATGCTGGGATACGGATTTCCGTTGTTAGAGAAATAAACTCTGTTGGGGAAGGGAAACTCCGTAACCCGCTTGGGGATTTTTTATGAAGCCCTGTTGGGGAACCCAAGAAGTTTATGAACCAGGCTAGGGAATTCTTTAAGATTTCGGGGAAATTATTGGAGATCCTTGCTTTGCATGGGGCATTGGAACACCTGACATCTTTAGGCTATATGCTGAAAATGTAGCAATGACTTTGTAGGAGGACATCTCTGTATCCAAACCTACTAGGGAACATATCCTTACTGATGACGAACTCTACGAAGATAGTCCCATGGGGGTGATTACTCTGTGAGGCTTTTGTGGTTAGCTTGAATGTTATCCCAACTCCTGGAATCTTGAGTAAATGTTGATCAGGGTGATATGCCTTCTATTGATAGACAAGTGACGAGTTGACGGGACATAGTCGTACGTTTTAATCCCTATTTTTTTCCTGGACTGTCCTTTCATATTTTCAGTCTACTAGGATACCCTTTTCTTCCCAAGCCACCTTTTCAGGTTTTCGACTTTCCAGGTGTACAATTTTATTTATATATCCCTAATTTTTCCATGAACTCTTTTGGTTCGCCGGAATGCCCTTATTTTTGCTTAGGCCAGTCAACCTAGCAGGTGTTTTTCATGCGTAGTATTTTCCGACTATGTCCACGTTCATAGGGTGCGATAAATTGTCACTATTCATAATAGTAAGTGTTGCAGCACTACCAGAAAATGTTTTCTTGATCGCACGTGGCCCTTCCTGTTCAATGCCCCAAGTGATTCAAATGGAGAACTGCCCCTGGCTATTCGGCACTTTTGAGAGATTCCTTGAATCTTGACTCGAATGCCCCCAGATCAGTTAAGCACCGTGGCATGCCCCTTGATTATGAGAGGACTGTTACTAGAAATGTCTTTACATCTGAGGTGATTTTGTTCATTGAATATCCGTCGTGCGAATTTCTCTGTTGTTGAACAATTAGTTATATGCAAACAGTGGTATTAAAAATGCAAAGCTTATGTCTGTCTTGAAGTTTTTGAGAATTCATTTTTTTAGTAAAAACATAATTTTGTAAGAATGTGAATTCAACTCAGGATTTATAGCAAACCTTACAGGATTCAGGATACCTTTTGTAATAGTATGCTTTCGAACTAACCTGTGCTTTAGCTAGGACTTTTAGGGGTTGTAACGTGGCCTGGTTCACAGTTTTTGAAACGAAAGGATAAAGGATCAGAATTTATTTGTACCCAACCCATTCTTCGTGATGTTTTTCAGTCCTATACTCAGTTAATTGTGCGTCTAAATTCCAATTGAGTCTGGAATTTTGGCTTTGACATTCCGGTGATGGTTCAGATACTGAAAGTTTATTTGAGAAGGCAGTCATTTTGTAACCTTTTATTTTTGTGGAGGATTTGTAGCGACCACTTTTTTTATTTTATTATCCATACCTTTTGTTTGAACTGTTTCTTTTGTGATTACAGTCAGCGGGATGCCCCAATTTTTTTCTTAAGTCTCCTCCATAGGTTTTGACTTAGCGGGATTCTCTTTAGAGAGATAATGACTTCCTGTTTTAATGATTATGCGGAACCATCACCATCTTTCGTTTTAGAATGATACCTCTGAAACTACTTGACGTGTACGAGGGGAAAGCTTGCAATTGAATGCACCATTGAATTAACTGAGAAACTATCCTGCCCCAGATTATGATTAAGGTTTTCAATTTGCGTGAAAAAGAAAACTCCTACTTCTTAGGCTCAAAGGGGTTAACTAGGGATTATCTTCCTTATAACTCCATTGTTTAGGATTTGAAACAATGCCTGTACCTCATCAGCAAGGTCTGTTCAAAATAATACTGTATAAATTGTGGTATCTTTTACTTCATCCTCCCTCTAAAGGCTTACAGCTTTTAATCAAGAGTCGAATATCACAAAAAGGAAGTAAAAGCACAGTTTCAGCATAGTGAAAACGAATGGATTAATTCAAGACAAACATATGCAATGCATTAATGAAATAACAAAGTTTGACATAAATAAGTGTTCGAATAATCAAAAGACAATTACAATTTGAGAATTCAAATGAACAAAAAGCCTCTTTGTCTGAACTTGTCACTTCAGATGGTGTGCCTTTGAGGGACGGCAGATAAATTCAGTCTGACCATCTTGTGTGAACTCCAACATCCCTTTGTCGATCAAGTCCTGAATCTTATTTTTTAATGCCCAACAACTATTTGTATCATGTCCAAGACTATTGGAATGGTATGTGTAACACGGTGGGAGAACTAACTTGGTTGTTTTACGTTTGATCACAATTGTGCGGATAGCAAGAGTTGCCACCGAATTTTCTTTTATCCAATAAGGAAAGGCTGAAAAGAATAGGAAAGACCTTTAGAGATGTTTTCTTGAGTTCGGGGGGTAGATTATGGAAAGGGAAGGTATTAGCACCCTTTTCATCCATGGTTTTCCATGGGCTCTTAGTTGCTCGCTAGATCACTTGCTTTTGTTTGACAGTGTGCTTGTGGTGTGGGTTTTGAAAGTATTTTGAAAATGTCTTTGCAATGGTTCTCGTTTCTATAAGAACGCGTACAAAGTGTTTGTTTGGGAAAATAGTTCGAAGATGTGTTTGTGTAGTGTGTTTCTGAAAGTGATTTTGAAATGGTGTCTTCTTTGTAATGGTTCTCGTCTCTCTAAGAACGCATACAAAGTGTTTTGTCTTTTGAAAATGTTTCAAGATGAAAGTGTTGGTGTAAAAAAATGTTTTTATCGTGAGCAAGCGAGCAACTAGGAGCGAATCTACCTACTCAAAAGCTATTAGATGTTCTTTTCTTCCTCCTTTATATGTTTCTATCTTACCATTGATTTGGTAAAAATCCTCATCGTTGGATGTGAAGGGACAGGCGCGGGTCAATCGTACAGTCATAGAAGGCAACTTGTGAGACGCTTTAGCAATTTTTCGTAAGGGACTAGATCGTTTTACCGAAGGAAACATCGTGGGACATCTAGGGACTACGATCTCTTTTATCGAAGGGTCTTTGCTAAAGCGTCCCATATTCGAGGGACATGACTGTATTTTTTCCTAAGGAAACGGGTGAGGTTACCCTAGCGGTTCACGTGTGAAAAAAGTGTGTTTGATTCAAGTTATTTTGTCTTTAAAATTAGGTTATCTAGCGATTGATTTTGAATCTTGTCATGCACTCCTAATTACTATACAGTATCGTGAAAATAGTAAATTGCGGAAATTAAATTTCTATGCTATTACAGAGTTTTCGGGAATGGGGGTACAAATTTACAAATGGGGATGGATTCATGCGATCGAATGTGCTAATAGGAAAACAATACAACCAAATCGAATCAAGCAATTAATCGAAATTACAAGTTTATGAAGTAAAATTAATTAACAAAATAAAGATAAGGAAATAAAATTCTTGTTTTTTTTTTGAAAAATGTTGAAAGAAAATAAAGAATCTATTATATTTTTTTTTGAATTTTATTATGTATAAACTAAATATTTTAAAATAAATTTTATTAAACTATAAAAAAATGTCGACAAAGTTATTTACAAAGTCCTAAATTAACTAATTTTAAAATTATATATTTAATTGAAAATTTCTTTTAAAATCTAAACTAAATTGATATTCTAAATTATTAAAGTTAAACTAAACTAAATATAATGACTTGAAACTATATTAATATATTTTTTGGTATTTTATTTTTAATTTATAAAAAAAAACTCAATTTCTTAATTAAATAAAAAGTTGGTTATATTAGTTTTATATAATTATTAAATGAAAAGATAACTAACAATTAAAATAAGTAAGAAAGGGAAAGAAAAGAGCCTGGGGTGTGTGACCTGGAATGTATGGTGCCTGACCCAGAATAACAGTAATAAAAAAAACTGAAACAAAAAAAATCCAACTATTGGGCCGGATTGGGTCCCAGCTGACCCGAATCCATCCTCCTCAAGATAAAACACGGGTTCCAGAACCCTAATTTTCCAGGCACGCCCAATTTGAAATCAAATTTTGACTCTATTCTCTCAGTTTCGATTGATTGATACCCCATGCTTCACTCTGTGATTCTACTGGTGTTTGGCTTGAGCGTGAGTGTTGAGATGGTTAGTAGCTCACGAAGGGATTATGTACTAGGGGTGGAACGGATAATGGTGTTGAGGAAGACGGAAGTTTGTGTTGATGGGTAGGAGAAGGGAAGTTAGCGGAAGGGTGATGGTGAGCGGTCGTTTAAGTGAGCTCGCCGGTGGTGGAAGTTTGGTTGAAGTAGTAGGTTCGATGGGTAACGAAGATTGGGAGGTTAGGATAACAATGGTGAGTTGATGATGGGCGTTGGGCAGAGAAAAGATTATGTAAGAGATTGGGTGAAGAATTTGAGAGTTATGCAGTATTTAGAGATACTTTCTTATGGAATGAGGTGAGTCCTTTCCGCCTTTCAGTGGCCCCTCAATTCTTAAAGTAATAATATTTGAATGAAAATCTCGGAAATATCTCAGTCTCAAACTCACAGCTTTTCTATCGTTATAGAAGTTATGGATTATAATGTGAATTTAAAGCACAAACTGAAAGAAAACAAGATAGAAAAAAAATAAGGAACCTCTTTATTCCTCTGTGTTTATAATTTTCGATTGAACTTTGTTCTCCTACCTCTCATCCATCAGCTTCACGTATTGACACTTCGAACGGTCACAAACCGTTGTTTTTTTATGGGTCCCTGTAGATTCAGGTCTGAGACTTTGTTGCAGGTAGATGGAAAAACTTCAATTAAATACGGTTGCAGGTATGAATCAGGTATGCAACTCATTTGTGAGTCGGTTGGTTTTGATTCTGCTTCTGGTTCAGTTTCAAGCCATAAATTAGCATGGTTCCTTGTCTTGGTTAATTTTATGATCAAAACATCGCTATTAACATTCCCGGTTACTATAACTTTTTGTTGCTTCGAATTAATGTTTACGCTAGTATCACCGTATATTCCTTGAAGAAATTTGATGAATTTTTTCTTGCAGCCTTGGCAATGAACGGAGACCTTCAAGACAATTGTCTTGGAGTTGGGATGTTGTGGAGGTTGTTCAGGTTGTGTTTGAATATTATATTATATTATAGGTCTGGGTATCTCAGTTTGTTGGAGGAAGTCACTACCTTTCGTAGAGTTTTGTTACAATTTTTTTCTCTTTAATCGAACAGTGGCTGTTATTATATTGAGATGTGGGTGAAAAGTGGGGGGAAAACTGTTGAGTCTTGAACTGTTTTGGAAAGCTGACTTTGAACATTTGAGTAGCAGGTTTGTATTTGCCTATTTGGTGCAACTCTTTTTTAGGCTTGCAACAGGTTTGGCATAGGTTTTGGCATGTTCTGTTTGGTTGTTTATGTAACAGGTTTTGGCTGATTTGTGGCAACAGTGCAGGTGATATCTTTTCCTCTTTTATCTTTCAATGATGTAAAGAAAACTTGATTTTATTCAATAATTTCTGAAGGGTTTGTATAATTTAAGGAACATGATGATGTAATGTGGTGTGTTGAGTAAGCTAGCTTGCTATTTTTCCTTGTTCCATTTTGTTTTACTTGTTGCTGCCTTCCTTGTGCTACTGTAACATTTTGTTGCAGGTTCTGCTATGGCTTGCTCTGCTGCATTGCAGCCTGTCCTTGCTTTCTTGCCCTTGCTTGCTTGCCTTGCTGTTTGACCATGCTTGCTTGCCTTGTTTTTTTTGTTTGCATATTTTGTTATTGCTTGCTGCCTGCTGCTATATTAGTTGCAGGTTTTGGACAACCTTGGCTTGACTTGTTGTGCTTCGAAGCTTTGGGCTTGTTGTATATTTCCTTTCTATTTTGACAGCCTTGGGCTTGCATATTTTCTTGCTATTTTGACAACCTTGGGCTTGCATATTTTCTTGCTGTTTTGACAGCCTTGGGCTTGCTTGGAAATTTTCTTTTCATTTTTGTGAACCAAGGCCCAACCTTGTGATTTGCAAAAAATGGGAGAAGAGGGATTATGATAAAACGAACCATCTTTAATTCTGATTCCTACATACAAACCCTAGTGATGAGTTTTTTCCTTTCTTTACACATCACTTTGCTTGAATTGCTGCTAACTTTCTTTTCTTCATTTCATGAACATGAGGAGTGGATGGCAAGCGAGGATTGGATGGATTGCTTGAAGATGAAGCAATGCAGACTTGAAGAAACAAAATAAAACTTCTCTCTGTGTAGACAAAGCAAACATTGTAATTCTTTGTAAACAAAACAAAAATTTGTAATTTATTTCATTTGTGATGTAATGAACACAAGCCCTTGAATAAATTTGTAAATGATGAAATTTATCGTACCAATCTTGAATTTATTTAAACTTTGCAATTCTCAATTGAATGCTTTGAATAAAACATCTTGGTTTGGTAACTTGAACTTCAAGCAATCACAAAATGATCAAATAAACCATGCGCCTTGTACTCCAATAAAATTCTTAAACAAAATAAATGTTTAAGAATTCAATTCCAATTTGGTTAACTCAAACCCAAAACCATGGTCATCTAAATGACAGTCTTAATCTTCACCTATTGTCCAAATCAAATTTGCATTCAAAATAAACTCGTACACCATGCTCGATTAAAATGGAACTTCATTGCCAAAACAAACATGCTTTAAGAACATTCATCAATCCTGTAGAATTAACAAACTTCAACAAATTATGGTTAAGAACATTCGAAATCAATCAAATGACTTGCAACGATTCGATAACTTTGAAAGTCTTCCAAACACAATTTTCTTTCGATCTTTGAAGATAAACTTGTGAGCGACATCACTTATGACCATATGCAGAAATAATTGTCTCAAGATCTCGTAATTTGAGGAAATCACAATTCTTAGAAATCAGGCGACAGTTACTTATGAATAGTTCAAATTCCTTGAAGCGACTTCTAACATATTCGAATTTTGGTGATCTTTCACACGTAATCCGATCTTGATTTGTGAAGATAAATTGGAGATGACGTCAAGGAGAGTCATACGCAAGAAGAATCACTCAAAAATATCGAATAATGAAGAAGTTACAATCGTTTGAATTTGCTCTCGCAAAAGGTCGATTTTTGGGTCAATGGAGTCATTTTCAGTCATCTGAACCCTTAACTGAGCAAGCTTGCAATGCAAGGTTTGAAACTTGGCACGAACATGCTTGAGGAGACATGAAGATCTATGAAGACCATTTGAAACCTTGGATATTTCTTTCGTTTGTAAAGAATTCCATTACTGAGGAAGAACTTAGCAGAAAATCTTCTCAAGAACTTCTTATCATTGACTGAAGCTTCTCTCAGATACTCTTGAGCCTCGAGATACCTCTTAAGTTCATGGAACCAAGGCTGGTCCACTACTTCTTCAGTATCGATCTCTTGATAGTAAGCTGGTTGATCCATCCGTTCAATGGTGATCTGGGGAGCCTCGTTACCCCCACTTGAGTTTAAACATGGATGACATGGTTGCTAGCGCGTCCTCTAGTTAATTTTACTCTTGTGGAAAATGCTCAAAGGTAATCACCTCAAAATACGGGATTAATGTCAACACATGTTCTTTCTAGGGGATGAGATTAGGGTACTTTGTGTCCCATTCTCCTTTGATCTGACTGATGACCAAGGTTGAATCTCCAAAAACACTTAAAGACTTGATTCCCAAATCTATGGCAGCTTTGAGACCAAAAATACACGCTTCATATTTTGCCATGTTATTTGTACAGTTGAAGTAAAGTCTTGCGGTGAAGGGAGTATGAATCCTTAAAGGGATATGATTATAAAACCTATGCCATTGCCGAGTGCGTTAGACGCTCCATCAAAAACCAAGGTCCATCGGGATCCTTGTTCAGGTCCGTCATATGGTCTGACTTCTTCACAATTGTTCACTATCATGATGTCTTCATCTGGGAATTCGAATTTCATGGATTGGTAGTCATCCATAGCCTGATGAGCAAGATGATCGGCTAGCACACTCCCCTTTATTGCTTTTTGGGTAGTGTACTGAATGTCGTATTCAGTCAAGATCATCTTCCAACTTACTATTCTCCCAGAGAGGGCAGGCTTCACGAATATGTATTTTATTGGGTCCATCTTGGATATCAATAAGGTGGTATGGGTCAACATATACTGTCTTAGCTAGTGAGCAGCCCATGTCAGAGCACAACAAGTTTTCTCGAGAAGTAAATATCTTGTTTCACAGTCGGTAAATTTTTTTCTCAGGTAGTAAATAGCATGCTCTTTTTGGTCAGACTCGTCATGCTGCCCCAACACACACCCCATTGAATTTTCCAAAACAGTTAGATACATGATCAGAGGTCTTCCCTCGACTGACAGCATCAAAACAAGAGGCTCTTGAAGGTACTCTTTGATCTTGTCAAAAGCAGCTTGGCACTTATCATTCCATTTGACTACTTGATCTTTCTTCAGTAATTTGAAGATTGGTTCACAAGTAGCAGTCAAGTGAGAAATGAATCTGGAAATGTAGTTTAACTGTCCCAAGAATCCTCCGACTTCCTTCTCAGTGCAAGGAGCAAGCATTTCTTGTATTGCTTTCACCTTGGCTGAATCCACTTCGATACCTTTACCGCTGACGACGAAGCTTAACAATTTACCGGACCTTACCCCAAATGTGCATTTATTCGGGTTCAACCTCAGCTTATATTTCTTTAGTCTTTCAAACAGCTTATGCAAATAGTCAATATGTTCCTCTTCAGTTTGAGATCTGGCTATCATGTCGTCCACATAGACCTATATTTTGTGATGGATCATGTCGTGAAATAGAGCTACCATGGCACGCTGATAAGTTTCCCCAGCGTTCTTCAACCCGAATGGCATAACTTTGTAACAGAATGTGCCCCACTGTGTGACAAAAGTCGTTTTTTCCATGTCCTCAGGTGCCATTTTGATTTGATTGTAGCCTGAGAAACCATCCATGAATGAGAACACTTTATGCTGTGCGGTGTTGTCAACCAAAATTTCGATATGGGGAAGTGGGAAATCATCCTTAGGGCTTGCCCTATTTAAATCTCGGTAATACACACATACTCGCACTTTGCCTTCCTTTTTAGGCACTGGAACAACATTGGCGACCCATTGCGGATAGGAGGTAACGGCTAAGAATCCGACGTTGAATTGTTTCATGACTTCGGCCTTGATCTTCTCTGACATGTCTGGCCGCATGCGACGGACTTTCTGTTTTACCAGAGGGCAGTCTTCTTTTGTCGGTAGGCGATGGACCACGATATCAGCATCAAGTTCTGGCATGTCTTCGTACAACCAGGAAAAGACCTCAACATAATCATGTAGTAACTGAGTTAGACGCTTCTTGACCTTGGGTTCTAGATTGGCACCCACCTTGACTTCTTTCTTGTCCTCTTCGGTACCTAGGTTAATTGTGTCCACTGGTTCTTCGTGGGGCTGTATGGTCCTTTCTTCTTGTTGTAGTAACCTGGATAGTTCCCTTGGAACTTCACAATCTTCCTCACCTTCGTCTTCGGCTTGGTAGATTAGATTTTCAGATTCACAAAAGGCCATAGAAGAATTGTTACCCATGGGATCCCGAACGGATGTAGATCTGCATTTTGAATGTGAGTGTGTGTAAGAGTATAGTTATCTTTGAAAGAAATAAAATAATGTAGAAAAATAAAGACAAATAGAAAAAAGTTTGTATCCAAAAACATCCATGATTCATTGATGTCATATGAAAATTAGGTAACAAACCCTTACAAATGGACCGTTGTGCCTCGGGTAAGACACAAGGTTTTAAAAGTCTGAATTGTTTAATTATTACAGGTCCGACAAAATTTAAAGATAATTACTGTTGGATGAAAGTAATTGGGACAAAATCTTTAGCTTCCTAGTTGCTGAGTCGTCCATTAATTGTTGGAAAAATCCAATCTTCTAGGTCACAACTGTCATCATCATCATCCTCCAATGCGTTAACTCCGTGGTTGCTAATCTTCAAAGGTAATCCCCTGGCACGAGCACGGCGCACATCTTTCTGGGCTCCTGAAGTGAAACCCAAACCAAATTTATCAGATTTGTAAGGGATATCTGGAAGCTGACCCTAGATAGTGCACCCCCCTTCTTCAACCACTTCTCTAGCATCTTTCAATGAAGACATCTTTAGCAGAGGTCTTGTAATCTTCGGGACTTAGGAAACAACCTTGGTTACTGCCACGGTTTGTGGGAATTCCTCGAAATGCTGAAACAGAGTTTCGATGAATTCACCATCCATTTCAACGTATCTGAAGGAGTTCAAGTGACTAACCATATATTCCTCCTCTCCATGGACAGTGATGATTTTTCCCTTGGGTGGGTACTTCAACATCTGATGTAATGTAGAGGTGACAGCACCAACATTGTGAATCCATGGTCGTCCCAATAAGAAAGAATAGGAAGGGCGAATGTCCATCACGTAAAACGTTGAATCAAAGGTTTGGGTTCCAATTTTTATGGGGATGTCCACCTCCCCTTGCACCATTCTCTTTGAACCGTCGAAGGTCCTTACCACTATGTTGCTGGGTTTTAAGGTTAAACCTTCACAATCGAGTCTATCAAGAGCCTTCTTAGGCAGCGCATTCAAAGACGAAGCGGTATCAACCAAGACATGGGCCAAAGTTTTCCCCAGCATTCGACAGAGACATGCAATGCCTCGTTGTGCTTCCTCCCTCTAGGTGTCAGGTCAGCATCAGAAAATCCTAAACCATTGTCAATGGTCAAACTTGCCACACAATCTTGGAACTGATCAATTGAGGTTTCTTGTGGCACGTGGGAAGTTTTAAGAAATTTCAGCAAGGCCTTCGCGTGAGCCTCGGAGTACAATAATAAAGCCAGCACTGAAATCTTTGATGGAGTCTGCCCTAGCTGTTCGACCACGTTGTAGTCGCTTCTCTTTATAATTTTCAGAATTTCTTCCATCTCTTTTTGGAAGGCTTCTGAGATAGATACTGACTGCGCCTTCATCTGACAGGCTCAACCAGAATGCCTTTTGCCCGAGTCTCGGTCGACTCGGTGGTAGGGGTGCCAGTAGGGATAACCACAAGAATTATAGTAGTTGTGTCAACAGGAACAGAAGCAAGGATGATTACAGGACTAGTAACAGTCTTTAGAGGAGAAATATCTGGGGAGAATACTCTTTCACTCCGGGTTATCTTGCTGGTTCCCGCAATGTTGCCGATGTCGGGGTCAGTCTTCTCAAAATCGAGTCTTTATCAGCCAACCAATCCTATTTGACGCTGTGATAGTAGATGTCGCCCCCATAGTTCCATGGGAAAGTTTTATCTGATGAATACGGGATCGGCCCTGGCATAGTAATTATTAGTGGAGTCACCTTTGGAACTGATGTAATTCTAACGGGCCTTTTGGTGGAGACCCTGAAAGAATTGGCGGAAATGGTTACTATTGAAACATACTTGTAAACAATGGTTGGAACGATAGTCTTTTCAAACAAAATTTCTTTGTCATCCATCAGGTGCTGGACACCTACTTTCAATAAATGATAACCAGCTGGTAGGGATAAACAGAGGTGGCAACGTTTGTCATGGCCCGGAAATAAACCGGCTTAAAACAGGTTCTTCTTGACAGTCACGAGAAGAGTAACAAGTTCATCAACAGCAGTAACAAACATATCATCTTCAACAATGTTAACATCACGGCCATGCTTGGGCATGGGAGCGATGATAACATTTGGGATCTCAGGAGCATCAAATTCAATTTCTTTTTCTTTGACAAGGTCTTGCACCTTGTTTTTCAAAGCCCAGCAATTATTGGTATCATGGCCTGGACTTTCTGAATGGTAAGCACAACGAACATTAGGGTTGTAATGAGGAGAGGCTGTGTTGGGATTCTTTGGGGCTTCCTTCAAAGTTACCAGATTAAATCTCAACAAATGTGGCAAGACTTGAGATAGCATCATATTAATTCGGGTAAATTGTCTTATCGCTCTCTCTGTGCTAGGTTGGTTGTTCCTTTGTTGAATATGTGCATGCTTAGGGATCATGAAAGCCCCTACCACTGGGCGGCGTTCAGTTTTGTCCTAATTCCTTTGAGGGTACACAGCACCAAGCTCTTTCTTCCTAATGAATGGTTTTCTCGCGGTACTAGAAGATGCATCTTTTTGGATCTTCCCACTCTTAATCCCAGCTTCCACTCTTTCTCCGGTCAAGATTAATTCAGTGAAGCCCTCTGAGGAGCTTCCAATTAGATGATTGAAGAAAGGACCGGACAAGGTACCTAGAAACATGTCTACTAGCTCTCTTTCAGACAGGGGAGGCTGGAGTCTTCCCTCTAAGTCCCTCCATTTCTGAGCGTAGTCTTTAAAACCTTTGCTCGAACCCATAGCCGGACTTTGGAGTTGAGTACGCGTGGGAGCAAGGTATGCATTGTACTGATATTGTTTATAAAAAGTAGCGGATAGGTCTTCCCAATTATGGATATTGGCCCTTTCTAATTGATAGAACCAATCTAGCTGAGTCCCAGATAGACTATCCTGAAAGAAGTGGACCGACAAATCTCTGTCAGCAGTATGAGGCTGTATCCTCCTTACATAAGATCGGAGGTGCATCTTGGGACACGAAACCCCATCGTACTTAGCAAATATGGGTGCCTTGAATTTGGTGGAATAACAATCCCAGACACCAAACCCAACTCTTCAAAGTCCAGCCCAGGCACTTTCTGAATCTCCATTGCATTTAGACGTTCTTCCAAATGTTTGTATTTGTCGTCAGCCGAAGGATACTGTTCTTCAGAGTAATCCTCTTCTTCTTCCTCAGATTCTAGATGGTCAGTCACTTCTTTGTTTTACCCTTCCTGATTATCCTTTTCACCTGATGATGTTACGAAGTCTAAAGTCCATTTGGCTTATCCCTTGAACCTTCTTCCCATATTCAAAACACCGATTATTTCTTCGCTTCCTTCTTCTTTTCTTTGATCAGTAGGGTTTTCAACTCATCTTGTCCTTTTTCCAGAGTCAAGAACATTTATTGAAACTGGGCGTTCTGCGCCTGGAGGTTTTTCACTGTCTGCTCATGATCCATATTACTGAAATAAACAGTAGAAAGATAAGGAGACATGTGGTAAGAAACCTACTTATGTTATGATGAATGAAGATGCATATGTAATGATTTCAAGGAAATTAGAGATTTAAGTTTGCTTTAGACCAAAAAAGAACACACGTTATATGAAAAAAAATCAAAGTTTGAGTACAACATGCCTCTTTGGGCTTACAATCAAAGAAATGAAAAAACAAACAACTAAGACAAAAAAGTTGAGCGCATCCTCTTTGGTGCAATGTAGGCGTTCAGACTCCGCTCCTCATGAAGCTGCTCGGTGAGTTCCAAAACCTTCTTCTCACTGGCGTAGAATTGGGCCTCAAAAGTGTCTCGCTCCCCCTTAAGCTGTATCCAATCCATTTGCAAGTCTTCGAGAGAGGTGGGCATGTCGGGATGAAGGATAGTGTATGGGACATCTCCTTCTACCATAAGCTCTACGATAACTGGGAGAATAGAGGGATAAGGAATCATAAGACTTTGAGCACGAGCTCGTAACCATTTGAGATAAGGCTCAAGAGGGATGGAATTCTTGTGCCCCAGTGTCTTGCTATCAACTCTATGTACCATGCCCCAAGCTCGCATGAACCTTTTGTGGTAATCCTGAGCATCATTCTCGTAGTCGAAGACGATTCCTTTAATAAGTGCATCGTGAGGACCATCCCTTCTCGCATATCCAAACTGTCGCAGTTCCAAACAAGGATTCTAAGTGATTCCTCCCCTAATGCCCAAGAGGGGAACATTAGGGAATTCTCCGCATCCATCACTGATGGTAACATTCTCCGAGGACCTGGGACACCAACGAATGCTTGAATGTGTAAGAGTCATCAACCTTTGAGGCCATTTCAAGCCCTGTTCATTCTTCAAGACGGATCGGGGTAGGTGCAAAGTAAACCACCTATCCAAAAGAGGTGTGCAACACAAAAGGGTTCCTCTCCTCTTCATAGTGCGAGTATACAACAAATTTAGGATATCTCCAAGCAGAGTAGGTACTGGATTGCGTGACAGGAAAATCTTAATTGCATTCACGTCTATGAGCTGGTCCAAATTAGGAAACAGTACCAACCCATAGATGAGAAGAGCTAAAACCTCTTCAAAAGCTTGTATGTCCAAGGTATCCCAGAAATGATGAGCTTTCTCGAACAAGAACTTAGCTAAAAGACCCTTGACACCTCTCCTGGTTTCCCAGTTAGCTACTACGTCAGACCGTTGTAAGGACAAAGCTTTAGCAATCTCTTCAGGTTTAGGGTCTCTTTCCTCACCATTGAAAGGTACCTCATTAAGGATAGGCACCCCTAACAGCAGAGAAAATTCCTCCATAGTAGGCACTAACTGGTAATCTGGAAAAGTGAAGTAGTGATGTAGAGGGTCAAAGAACTGAAAGAGCACTTTGAACATTTCTTCATCAGGGCTTGAAGCGACCAAGCTGAGAAGCCTACCATGTCTTTCTATGAATGGAGAGCATTTGGGTATCCTTGATGCCAAATCCTTAAGCTTATGAGGTACTTTTACCAGACTGATTTGGATAGTGAATCTGCGGGCGAGAGCCATGTCCTACAAAACAAGACAAAAATAAACTCTAAGGGTGCTTCAAATGGTTAGTATGACATGCTATGTTATGATGTCATGATTATGCTCAGATATAGCAGATATAGCAAGCACAAACAAGTCACACAAAAACTCTAGGTTTAAGGCTTGCATGGATTTAAAGGTGATACCCTCTTGAAGTTGGGTTGGTTCAACCTGTCCTAAATATAGTAACCGGGTTCTAAGGGATCTCAATATCACCAGTCTTTCCCCCAAATCTCGTTCAGATAGAAAATTGACTTTCCACCAAACAAAATTCGAGGGTCGAACCTCAATGAGTGTAGTATCGAGTATTAACGGACTTTGGGTTTACACCAAAGACGATTATCTCACTACGCCCTAAAAGCCAAGTTGGTAAATTAAGGTGCTAAGGTCAGTTGGCGTTTTATGATATCACGTAGCGGCCCCGTATTCTCCTTGATTACTCAAGGGCTACCAGTACACACCAAAGTATCGCATCAACGTAGCTACTGTTTCAACTGTGTTGGTATACCCCGCACAGTTCCCTCACAGTTAATTGCTACTTACCTAAAAAAGGTGCCCCAAATCCGAGTGTAGGATCAAAGTAAACCCAAACAATAAACCATAATGTAAAGCATGCAAGTCAAATAAAGAAAGCAAGTAAATAGGATCTAGCCCTAAGGTAACCCCACTTTTAAGTATTTTCCTCAGCAGAGTCGCTAGTTTTGTAACGTAGTGGGAGAACTGACTTGGTTGTTTTGTGTTTGATTGCAATTATGCGGATAGCAAGAGTTGCCACCGACTTTTCTTTTATCCAATAAGGAAAGGCTGAAAAGAATAGGAAATACCTTTAGAGATGTTTTCTTGAGTTCGGGGGGTAGATTATAAAAAGGGAAGGTATTAGCACCCTTTTCATCCATGGTTTTCCATGGGCTCTTAGTTACTTTCTAGATCACTTGCTTTTGTTTGACAGTGTGCTTGTGGTGTGGGTTTGAAAGTATTTTGAAAATGTCTTTGCAATGGTTCTCGTTTCTATAAGACCACGTAGAAATTGTTTGTTTGGGAAAATAGTTCAAAGATGTGTTTGTGTAGTGTGTTTTTGAAAGTGATTTTGAAAAGGTGTCTTCTTTGTAATGGTTCTCGTCTCTATAAGAATGCATACTAAGTGTTTTGTCTTTTGAAAATGTTTCAAGATGAAAGTGTTGGTGTAAATAAATGTTTTTGTCGTGAGCAAGCGAGCAACTAGGAGCGAATCTACCTACTTAAAAGGTCTTAGATGTTCTTTTCTTCCTCCTTTAGATTTTGCTATCTTACCATTGTTTTGGTAAGAATCCTCATCGTTGGATGTGAAGGGACATGCGCGGGTCACTCGTACAGTCATAGAAGGAAACTTGTGAGACGCTTTAGAAATTTTTTGTAAGGTACTAGATCGTTTTACCGAAGGCAACATCGAGGGACATCGAGGGACTACAATCTCTTTTATTGAAGGGTCTTTGCTAAAGCGTCCCATATTCGAGGGACATGACTGTATTTTTTTCGAAGGCAACGAGCGAGGTTACCCTAGAGGTGCGCGTGTGAAAAAGTGTGTTTGATTCAAGTTATTTTGTCTTTGAAATTAGGTTATGTAGCGATTGATTTTGAATATTTCCATGCACTCCTAATTACTATACAATATAGGGAAAACAGTAAATTACGGAAATTAAATTTCTATGCTATTACAGAGTTTTCGGGAATGGGGGTACAAATTTACAAATGGCGATGGATTCATGCGATTAAATGTGCTAATAGGCAAACAATACAACAAAATCGAATCGAGCAATTAATCAAAATTACAACAAGTTTATGAAGTGAAATTAATTAACAAAATAAAGATAAGGAAATAAAATTCTTGTTTATTTTTTGAAAAATGTGGAAAGAAAATAAAGAATATATTCTTTTTTTTTTTAATTTTATTATGTATAAACTAAATATTTTAAAATAAAGTTTATTAAACTATAAAAAAAATGTTGACAAAGTTATTTACAAAGTCCTAAATTAACTAATTTTAAAATTATATATTTAATTTAAAATTTCTTTTAAAATCTAAACTAAATTGATATTCTAAATTATTAAAGTTAAACTAACCTAAATATAATGACTTGAAACTATATTAATATATTTTTTGGTATTTTATTTTTAGTTTATAAAAAAAAAACTCAATTTCTTAATTAAATAAAAAGTTGTTTATATTCGTTTTATAAAATTATTAAATGAAAAGATAACTAACAATTAAAACAAGTAAGAAAGGGAAAGAAAAGAGCATGGGGTGTGTGACCTGGAATGTATGGTGCATGGCCCAGAATAACAATAATAAAAAAACTGAACCAAAAAAAATCCAACTATTGGGCCAGATCGAGTCACAGCTGACCCGAATCCATCCTCCTCAAGATAAAACACAGGTTCCAGAACCCCAATTTCCAGGCACGCCCAATTTGGAAATGAAGTTTCACTCTATTCTCTCAGTTTCGATCGATTGATACCCCATGCTTCACTCTGTGTGATTCTGCTGGTGTTTGATTTGAGTGTGAGTGCTGAGATTGTTAGTAGCTCGCGGAGGGATTACGTACTGGGGGTGGAGCGCATAGTGGTGTTGAGGAAGACAGAATTATGTGTTGATGGGTAGGAGAAAGGAAGTTAGTGGAAGGGTGATGGTGAGCGGTCGTTGAAGTGAGCTCGTCGGTGGTGGAAGTTTGGTTGAAGTAGTAGGTTCAATAGGTAACGGAGATTGGGAGGTTGTGATAAAAATGGTGAGTTGATGGTGAGCGTTGGATAGAGAAAAGATTATGTGAGAGATTGAGTGAAGAATTTGAGAGTTATGCAGTATTTAGATATACTTTCGTATGGAATGAGGTTAGTACTTTCCTCCTCTCAGTGGCCCCTCGATTCTTACAGTCAAAATATTTGAATGAAAATCTCTAAAATATCGCAGTCTCAAACTCACAGCTTTTCTATTGTTATAGAAGTTATGGATTATAATTTTAATTTAAAGCACAAAAAGAAAGAAAACAAGAAAGAAAAAACAAATCAGGTACCTCTTTATTCCTCTCTGTTTATGATTTTCGATTGCATTTTGTTCTCCTATCTCTCATCCATCAGCTTCGCGTATTGACATATCGAACGGTCATAAACCGTTGTTTTTTTGGGTCCCTGTAGATTCAGGTCTGAAACTTTGTTGCAGGTATATGGTAAAACTTCAATTAAATACGGTTTCAGGTATGAATCAGGTATGCAACTCAGTTGTGAGTCGGTTGGTTTTGATTCTGCTTCTGGTTTAGTTTCAAGCCATAACTAAGCATGCTTCCCTGTCTTGGTTAATTTTATGATCAAATCATCGCTGCTAACGTTCCCGGTTACTATAACTTTTTGTTGCTTCAAATTAATGTTTACGCTAGTAAAACCGTATATGCCTTGAAAAATTTTAATGACTATTTTCTTGCAGCCTTGGCATTGAATGGAGACCTTCAAGACAATTGTCTTGGAGTTGGGATGTTGTGGAGGTTGTTCAGGTTGTGTTTGAATATTATATTGTATTGTAGGTTTGGGTATCTCAGTTTGTTGGAGGAAGTCACTGCCTTTCGTAGAGTTTTGTTACAATTCTTTTCTCTTTAATCGAACAGTGGTTGTTATTATATTGAGATGAGGGTGAAAAGTGGGGGAAAAATGTTGAGTTTTGAACTGTTTTGGAAAGATGACTTTGAACATTTGAGTAGCAGGTTTGTATTTTCCTATTTGGTGCAACTGTTTTTTAGGCTTGCAACTGGTTTGACAAAGGTTTTGGCATGTTCTGTTTGGTTGTTTATGTAATAGGTTTTGGCAGATTTGGGGCAGCAGTGCCGGTGATATCTTTTCCTTTTTTATCTTTCAATGATGTAAACAAACTTGCTTTTATTCAATAATTTCTGAAGGGTTTGTATAATTTAAAGAAAATGATGATGTAATGTTGTGTGTTGAGCAAGCTAGCTTGTTATTTTTCCTTGTTCCATTTTATTTTACCTGCTGCTACCTTCTTTGTGCTGCTGTAACATTTTTTTGCAGGTTCTGCTATGGCTTGCTCTGCTGCATTACAACCTGCCCTTGCTTGCTTTCCCTTGCTTGCTTGCCTTGTTTTTTGACCTTGCTTGCTTGCCTTGTTTTTTTTTATTGCATATTTTGTTGTTGCTTGCTGCCTGTTGCTATATTTGTTGCACGTTTTGGACATAATTGGCTTGGCTTGTTGTGCTTGGCAGCTTTGGGCTTGCTGTATATTTTCTTGCTGTTTTGACAGCCTTGGGCTTGCATATTTTCTTGCTGTTTTGACAACCTTAGGCTTTCATATTTTCTTGCTGTTTTGACAACCTTGGGCTTGCTTGTAAATTTTCTTTTCCTTTTTGTGAACCAAGGCCCAACCTTGTGATTTGCAAAAAATGGGAGAAAAGGGATTATGATAAAACGAACCATCTTTAATTCTAATTCCTACATACAAACCCTAGTGATGAATTTTTTCCTTTCTTTACACATCACTTTGCTTGAATTGCTAACTTTCTTTTCTTCGTTTCATGAACATGAGGCGTGGATGGCAAACGAGGATTTGATTGGTTGCTTGAAGATGAAGCAATGGATACTTGAAGAAACAAAATGAAACTTCTCTCTTTGTAGACAAAGGAAACATTGTAATTATTTGTAAACAAAACAAAAATTTGTAATTTATTTCATTTGTGATGTAATGAACACAAGGCCTTGAATAAATTTGTAAATGATGAAATTTATCGTATCAATCTTGAATTTATTTAAACTTTGCAATTCTCAATTGAATGCTTTGAATAAAACATCTTGGTTTGGTAACTTGAACTTCAAGCAATCACAAAATGATCAAATAAACAACGCGCCTTGTACTCCAATAAAATTTTTAAACAAAATAAATGTTTAAGAATTCAATTCCAATTTGGTTAACTCAAACCCAAAACCATTGTAATCTAAATGACAGTCTTAATCTTCACCTCTTGTCCAAATCAAATTTGCATTCAAAATGAACTCGCACACCATGCTTGATTAAAATGGAACTTCATTGCCAAAACAAACATACTTTAAGAACATTCATCAATCTTGTAAAATTAACAAACTTCAACAAATTGTGGTTAAGAACATTCGAAATCAAACAAATGACTTGCGACGATTCGATAACTTTCAAAGTATTCCAAACACAATTTTCTTTCGATATTTGAAGATAAACTCGTGAGTGAAATCACTCATGTCCATATGCAGAAATAATCATCTCAAGATCTCATAATTTAAGGAAATCACAATTCTTAGTAATCAGGCGACAGATACTTAAGATTAGGTCAAAATCCATGAAGCGACTTCTAACGTATTCGAATTTTGGTGATCTTCCACATGTAATCAGCTCTTGATTTGTGAAGAGAAATTGGAGATGATGTCGAGGAGAGTCATACACAAGAAGAACCTCTCAAAAATATCGAATAATGAAGAAGTTACAATCGTTTGAATTTGCTCTCGCAAAAGGTCGATTTTTGGGTCAATGGAGTCATTTTCAGTCATCTGAACCCGTGACTAAGCAAACTTGCAATGCGAGGTTTGAAACATGGAACGAACATCCTTGAGGAGACATGAAGATCTATGAAGACCATATGAAACCTTGGAGACTCAATTTTCTTTGGGAAATAACAAACCCTAATTGTTGACTTACTATATAGGAAGAGAATCTGTCTGATCAACTTTTGAGCCAAATTGAGTATTCGAGAAACCCTAGGAAAGTATCTTGAATGAAAAATGGGAGGGAAAATTTTAGGGTACAATAGTATGCACACATTGCATCCGGATGATAGCTAGGAGTGGATGTATTGGGATTCCGAGGAGGATCCCTCAACATAATCAACTCCATCTTCAATATATGTTGCAATAATTGAGCCAAGGACATGTTGATTTCATTGAATTACCTTTTGGGCATGTCCTTATTTTGATGATTCCCTTGTCGTTGTTGCTACATTGGCTCCAGATTAGAGATATGTGCTACCCCCACATATTGGTTGAGATTACTCTTATTGCGTCCCTTCTGGTCGTACACAGTACTAGACTCCTTCTTTCCATGGTATGGTCTCTTCTGAGTACTTGAAGATGCAGTCCCCTGAATTTTACCACTCCTGGGTTTATTTTCAACATGTTCCCGCATGAACATGCCACCCAATTCCCTATCTGCCGAGAGAGATTGATCATTGATTAGGCCCTAAGCTTTAGCAGTTTGCCCCAGGCAGTCGTATATGTCTTGATGAAGCTTGCTGATGAGAATCCTTAACCCTTCTTGTTCCCGAGCTAAACTTTGGATAAGAGACACATGACTACTCATCTGGGTTCTCATCCTTTCCATCTCAGCTTGCAGTTGTTGCAACTGGTCATCCTTGTTGTCGTCAGGATTTTTCTTGGTCAAGTTCCAAGCGAGAAGTGCTTTCAATTCTTCTTGCCTCTTGGATAGGTTCAGGAATATTTCTTTGAACTGAGAATATTGAGTTTGGAGATCTTTGTTGTTCTGTTTGAGAGCCATTTTCCTTGCTAAAATAAACAACGAGAAAATGAGAAACCTGTGCTGGAAGACCTGTTATGTAATTACATGCATGCAATGTTTTCAAGGATCTCGTGGGGGTAAACATAAGAAGCTGTTAGAATCCGACTGCATTTTTGACATAAGAACTTCGTGTCATTGAATGTCCTTCTACAAGAATCAAGCTCACCATGTCGAGTGTGTCATAGCCTCTGACTCAAGTTATCATGTTTTGGTCTTTTGATGGCATTGGCTAGAGGAAAATAAATCCCCTTACCCCCTTGCTAGACATCCGGTTTATCATAACCTACACCACAGACCCTTGAGATCCTTGAAATGGTTAAGGAAATGCTATGGTATGATGCTATGATGTGTATGTTATGCATCAAGCAAAAGTGTAAGGTGATGAAGACAAGTGAGTCTTGCAAGAAGTCCAAGTTATTGGATAATGACTACCAACAAGTCCTACAAGGAACTCACATTGTTAGATAATCAATAAAACCCTGCAAGGAGTTCAAGTTTGTTAGATAATGAAAGCAAACAAGTCACACAAGTAGCCTTAGGTTTAAAGGCTTTCATGAGTTTTAAAGGTAAGTACCCTCTTGAAATTGAGTTGGTTCAACCTGTCCTAGAAAGTAATAGGGTTCTAGGGAATCTCAATATCACTGATCTTTCTTAATCGGGCATTGTTTCAGCACAAGCCTCTTTATTGACGACCAGAATATCCCGAAAGTCCGAGATAAATGACCTTAGTATCGAGTATCAACTAACTTAGGACTTCACTAAAGTCGGCTATCTCACTACTTCCTAATGGCCAAGTTGTTCAATTAAAGGTTCTAAGGTTAGTTAGTGCTTCATGACACCACACAACGCCCCCATATTCTCCTTGACTAAACTCAAAGGCTACCGGTACCAACAAATGTGTCACACTAATGTAGCTATCACTTCAACCATGTCAGTATACCCCGCACAGTCCCCACGATCTATTGCTACTTATATAAAAGGTGCCCCTGATCCGGGTGTAGGATCTTTTAGTAACAACCCAAACAAGCCCTCAAAGATAAAGAATACAAAACACACAATGTAAAGCAAATAAAAAATTAACTAAACTCTAAGGTAACCGCACTTATTATCTAGTCGCCAATTCTATGATACGCTGGCAGAAACGACTGTTATACTGGTTTTGAGTTTATGTTAGAAAATGTTGCGGAAAGCAAGAGTCGCCATCGAATTTTCTTTTATCCAACAAAGGAAAGGGTGAAAAGAACACAAAAAGACCTTTCAAGAGTTTTTTGAGTAAGGGGGGTTGATTAAGGAAAGGGAAGGTGTTAGCACCCTTTCTATCTGTAGTTATCTACGGGCTCTTAGATGCTTAGCTCATTTTGAAATACCTTGTGCTTTGTGTGTTTTGAAAAAGTATTTGAAACGCCAATAGTAAGGAAATTTTGTTTATGATAACTCTTGTATCAGTCCTCAATAGTGTTGATAAAGCGTTTTAAAAATGTTTTTGAAAGTTGTTTTATGTAAGTATAAAAGTTTGTTTGAGCAAGCATCTAACATCTATCTACTTTACTCGAAAGGTTCGTTCTTTTCCTCTTTTCCTTTGGACATTGCTATCCTACTATTATTGAGTAGGTAGCCCTAGTCATTGGATGTTTGAGGGACATTCGTAGGGACGTTTATAGTCACAAAGGCAACTGGGCAAGAAATCTTAGTAACTACCACAGGGTTTTAAGATCATTTTTATCGAGGTAACATCGAGATGGTCATCGAGGGACTTATGATATTTAAACCGGAGGGTAGCCACTAAAATGTCTCACATTTCGAGAGTTGTGACTGTTTTTCCAAAGGCAACCGAAGTGGGGTACCCTAGAGGTGCGCATGTGCAATTGTATTGTTTTCAGTTATTTTAGTCTTTGCATTAGGTTTGCTAGCGTTTTTTTTATTCATGCCATACAATCCTAGTTAGCATACATCTAAGCAGTTAATAATTTGATAGTAATTAAAAGTGCGAAAATGTAAATCTAGCTATTACAAGTCTTCGGGGAGGGGGATTATTACAAGTACAAACTTGGGGAAAAAAAAGGAAAGCAGAGAAGTAAAGAGACCTAATTAGGTATATTACAAACCATGAGTAGATACATTAATATAAAAAAGTGCAAAAGTAAATAACGCGTGCGAAACGGAAACGACTTCTAAAACCCTAAAAATTATTAAGTTAAAAGAAAATATTTTTGTCGCTTTTATTTATTTGGAGAAAAAAATGAAAGTTTGAGTTAAACCATAATTGATTAATTAAAAGAAACGAAAAAATTATCAATTAAAGTTAATTCTAACACAACCTAATACTTTTTGGTATTTTTGTTATTTAAGAAAACATAAAAATATTAACCTAATTCTAATTTTTTTTTAAATTTATGAATAGAAATAAAAATGATTAATTAAATTAATTTATAAAAATTAAAATTGAATAAAACCTAGATTTAAGTTTTTTTAAAAATATTTTTTCTAATTTTTTACAACTAGATAAATAAAAAGTGATTTATTTTAAAAGCATAAAAATAATTGAACAAATAAAACAAAGTAAAAAAACAGAAGTGGACTGAGCCTGGTATATTTAGCAAGATAGGGGTGTAATCTAGAATTTTGACAGGCCCAAGTGGCGCTGGTCCAACTTCCTGTATGGAATCCAGTGATGCTGACCTTTGGAAACTTCAGTGTGGGCACCGAATCTGGAGCGTTTGAATTAGATATGATGAGATCCCATGGAATTGTGATGAGGGCACATGGTAGGCATGCTGGGGTCTGAAGCATTGGATTTGTATGAAACAAGTAAGAGAAAATCAAATTATGCAAAAGGGATGGGTTCACGGTAGGAGCGCTGGGGTCTGAAGCATTGGATTTGTATGAAACAAGTAAGAGAAAATCAAATTATGCAAAAGGGCTGGGTCTAACCCAGCCCCCTTTGGACTAACGCCTTATCACGCCTCGCCTTGCCAACTGAGCTACACGCTTCAACTGTTAATTAAATAACAAGGATAAGAATATATTAAACATGGCATCTATATCGGAGGGACGTCGGAGCCCTAGCTTCGGTCGTCTTTTCCACCAAAATCTGCAAACAAAGACACAAATAAAGATCTAGGGAGACCCTGTTTCCTCTAATTCAGGGTGTGCGATCTCAATGGAAGCAAATTCAAGACCTAAAACTGGCTGGTTTGGGCGCTGCTACACAATTAGAAATATTCAAAAGTAACTATAGCATATCAATATTTCGTATGCATGGGAACACGAGGATGATTCAAATATGTTAAAAAACATCTTAAGAACACGTTAACATTATTGGCATAATTTAAAACATGACAAAAATAGAAATACTAAAATTATGAATGATATGCAACCGATGATGCCATGTGAGGGTGTTTCGTGTTCTTAGAGACTTCAAGATTATCGCCAACTTACTCAATCTCCTTTCTAGGAATGAATGGAACCATGATCTTGCAGTAAGAAGGTTTGTAGTGAGGGTTTGGAAACTTCAGGGCTTCTTGAAAGACCTTAGTTTTTTTTTTGTGATTTTGTGAGGCTAGTTGCGCATGTGTTTGAGGCAATTTTTTCCGGCCCCTCTGCTTCTGAGATTATTAGGTTTATATATATACAAAGGGTTTAAGTAAACAATTAGGCTTCATATATTTGCATAATATGATGGAGAGATTTTATTAGATTTTCATGAAAAATTGCTATATTTGATCCAATCATGTGCCAATCTGTTTTATGCGTTTTTGCCAGCTTACTATGAGTTGTTTGGGCCTCCAAATTGATGGGAATCGAAAGCTTACATGCCCTAGTAGATCCATTTCATATCCAATGGTTTCTTATGTTGGTTCTTTAGACAATCTCCCAATCTTTGCTCCTTTCGATGGCTCTGAACTCCAATTCGAATTGCTCCAGGCTTCATCATCATGACTTCTTCGATTAAGTCACCATCTGCATTGGTTACTTGATCTGGAAAACTCTCATATTCAATCAGCCTAGTCAAACTTAGTTCTTGTTCCTTTTGATCTCCTATCTTTCAATTCGACCAAACGAAACATCACCTCTTCATCTTGACTAGTCAAAGCTTTGTTCTGTTCTTTCTCCTTCGAATGAAGTTTTGACAGTTGTGATTGTGTCAAAGCTTCATTCTGTCTGTCTCTTTCGAACGCATTTGTGACTGTGTCGAAGCTTCATTTTGTTCATCTCCTTCGAACACAGTTGCATAGGTGATTCTTTGATTCTTCCAATCGAATTATCAACTTATTCATTTTCTTCTCGAACTAAACTTCGACTACAGTCCCACCCTTTGCTTTCATCTACAAGACCATCTTCACTGATCACTAGTTTGTCTTCGATTGGGTGAATACAAGTTGTATGCACCAATCGAATGATAACCCATGAGCGCCAAGACTTCATTTCGACCATCCAACTTCTTCCTCACTTGTTCAGGTACATGCCTGAAACACATTGATCCAAGAACTCCAAGATGAATTATATTTGGCTGATTCATCCTTAACTGTCCTTCGATCACGCCATGTTTGAAGGTTGCATATACTTTGAACCATTAGACTTCCATATGTTTCTTTGGGTAAGATCGAAGCTTTTGAATTCAAAATCTTCTTCTTTTTGAAGCGCCAATTCAAACAACATGTCAGTCGAAGTGTCTTTCCTTGTACTTCTTCGAATATCTTACATCTCCCTAGTTCGAAAATGAGCCCTTCGATAATGGTTCAATGTAGTGAAGCTCTTTACTAGCCCTTCATCAATCGAAGACTTCATAAAATCCACCTTACCCTTTCTTTCGTATTGTTCTTTCTTCGATCATAGTGTCAGCTATTCAGAACTTGTGTAATCGAAACTCCCAGCTAACACTGCTTCATTGGGCATTAAAATAGACTGCATACTGCTGTCGAAGCTGCTTCGACCCAAAATCTCTTAAGCATATTTTCAGCTTTCAACTTATACTTATTTTCTTTCTTTCAGTTAGGCCATTATGTTGAGGCGCATAGGGTGTCATGGAAATCATTTGAAGCTTTTGCAAACCAAAATTCTTTGTAACTGAAACCCTAGGTGGAGGTCCATTGCTAGGAGGGGAGTTTTTCTTGTCAATTATTGGTTAACCTTGAGCAGTTAGGGGCCTCAATGACCATGTCTTGAGTAAAAATGGGAGGGAAAATTTTTGGGTACAACAGCTACCCCTGTTCAATCTTCTTAAACTTGAAGATTTAGATTGTCTTGTCTGCCTTTCGTGATGTGAAGGTGGAAGATGATTGAACACTAGAGTGCCTATAAATTTTCACTCGCATGAAGTAACGTTGTTGTTGATGATATCAGGAATGGGCTTACAGATGCCACTTTGAGGAGATGACTGAGAGTTGTTAGAGATGGGCTTAACGCCGGTTGTTTCACATTTATCTTTATGTCATTTTATATTTGCTCACTTGAGATTTCTTTTATTTTAAATACACTTAATAATCAACTTGAACATTAAAAGCTTTAAGGTTACTCGGACTATTGTTACTATCATTGGCTTTGTGGAGTTGTGGATCTCTCGGACTTAGGATTAGAAGCCTCGATAATTGGGGACCTTGTTGCTCTGTTGTTATTCTGTATGAAGTTCTTGCGATTTACTCCAAGGAATTGGGTTGATTTTATTTTTTTGTGGGTTATTCTGATTATATGCTTTGTCTGTGATTAAGAATTCTTCTGTATACAACCGTTACTCTTCGCAATTTATGCGAAGACTTAATTCATCTAAAGCTTGGCATTCCTTAGAGGTTTATCATTTTTTCTTGCTTGGTTTCAATCCAAAGAATGAGTATTATACATTGACTTCTTATGTCAAGTGTTGGTTGCTTATTGGTTAGACCATTATTTCCCCTGGCTTTTACCATATGCTTTAGGATAGCCCCTTCATCTCCTCATATCTTCTTTAATTTCAAAAATCTTATCCCTTATTTTCAAAATTCTTCTTGTTTTTCTAATTTGAACATTTTTCATAATAAACTTGGACTTAGGTCCATGCATTTTCAAAAGCTTTTCTTAATAAAAATTTAATCAAGTTAACCATACTATGACATCTTTCTCAAGACTAAAAGTCATTAACCTCATTCAAACTATTTTTCCACGTTGGTTTCTTACTTTAACACTTTTCTTAAAAGATTAGACTCTTGTCGATTCTTGTAGTTATGCGAGTCATTATACTTCTATGATATGTAGTGAAGCTAGATATTTTCCACTTGGGTGTTGAGTGAGGCTTTGTTTATTTTAAAATCCAAGCTATATCCTCCACTTTGAGATGATGAAAATTCTCCTTTCTCATAATCGTGGATAGTAAGTATGTTTTCCACTTGGATATGACGATGATGTTTCTTCTCTTAAAATTAACCAACACATATGTATTTTAAAATTTTTGAGGTGAACTACGAGTACCCTGATCCCCTATGGCACAAAAGGTGGTACGTAGCACTAAAGGTTCGTAACCGTGACGGGTGCAAAAATTGAAAGAAACACTTATTTTCCCATAGCCAAAATACACAGATTTTCAAAGAAGTTCCTGTAGAGTGTAGAAGATGTTTAGGGTGATAATACATTCCCTTTGCATAACCAACCCCCGTACCTAGATTCTCACCCCCTTTTTTTGGGTTTATTCGCTTTTTTTCCATTTCCTTTGGAAACAATAAAGTGCAATGGCGATTTTTATTTGATCTGTACAAGTTTTGTCAATCCAATGGCTTAGTCTTAACATTTCTACCACTACAAAAAACGGACGACTTCACTGGGGATTTAAGATCTCTAAGTAGGTTGATCCTATATTTTTTTATTTGTGTATGTGTTATTATATGTTGTATATATGTATGTCTAGATTTTTCTGATTTTTCAGGGGTGCTTGGTGATCTCTAATAATTCCTATACCTGGACTTGGGTAAACTTAAGATAGGAAGAGAGGTATAGTCATGTTAACATTGAGGGAGGAGTCCCGATAAAGGAGGCATGAGATCCCCCACTCAGTGGAGGCCTCTTTAACTATAGTATTTTTTTTAACGAGCAATCAGAAAGACATTGCTGCTTTCAACCTGGGAGCCTGTGAAACTGAGTACCATAAAACCCTTAACCCATATATGCCTTTTAGGTGTAGTGTGGAGACTATGACGAAGTAATCCGGAAGTGGTTTTCACGTGATGTTACACTCAGACGAGTTTTTCCAGAGAATATTGCTAATTACCAAGCTAATCGGGAGGTTGGTAATATCCGAAGAAAGAATGTAGACTCTGGGACCTCTTTAGAACCTTGTTCGGCAGGTGATAAACCATTAGTCTTTACCTTGTGGGTAGTACATTTGACTTCATGCTCGTGACATTGAACCTATGATCCCTCATGTTTGTGATCTTGTGTGTGATTGTTGCATCATCATGCATTCATGCATCCATGGGCATTCTTTAAACAATTCTTCAAGGAACTTAAGATTGAACTTTGCAAATATCTCAAGTACTTTTTTGACCAAGGATTTTTGAAAGAAAAATACTCGGAAGTACAATTTCAAGGATCCTAAGATAGAGTAACTGAGGAGTTTGATTCCTGAGATTGAGAGTCCTACAGATTTCCGAAGAAGTATGAAGCCATTGTGCCTCTTATGAAGCTCAAGATGAGGGAGGGTATTCTTTCTACATTGGTCTAATTATATGATCCTTTATACCAGTGTTTTACTTTTCCTGATTATTAACTGATGCCCACATTGGAGGATTATCCGTACTTACTTGGTTTACCTATTACCAATCGAGTTCCTTTCACCGGCTTAGAAGGAGAGCCCAAGTTTTATAAGATTGCTACCATAACTCACTTGAGGAAGTCTAAGATTGAGGCTAACATAACTACCAAAGGAGGAATCAGGGGTTTACCTGCTCGTTTTCTATTGGATAAAGCTCATTACTTTGCCAAGATGAAGAGTAAAATTGCTTTTGAAGCTATCTTCGCTTTGTTTGCCTATGGGTTGTTCTTGTTTCCAAACATCGAAAAATTTATTGATGTCAATGCTATTAGAATATTTTTGATTGGGAATACAGACCCTACGCTGTTAGGAGATACTTATTATTCCATTCATCTTCGGAATTTTTATTAGGAGGTGATGACCATTTGTTGCACACCGTTGTTATATGAGTGGTTTATTTCTCACTTACCTCGATCTGTTGCTTTTTGGGATATCAAGAAGGAACCACAGTGGGCACTAAAGATTATGACTCTCACTCATTCTGACATTGATTGGGATTTGTGTACCCAAAAATTTACCCTCTATTTTCTCAAGACATTTCTCACAAAGATCTTCAATAGCTCAAGTTTGCACAAGTGTTGACTAGGTCAAATCACCTCTTAAGCATTGGGACCATAAATTAGGGTTTTGACTCTTAAAAGGACAATTGGACTTTTAATATCCCAAATTACTTTCATGGTTCATTAAAGACCTCAAAGAACACGCATGCCAAGTTTCAAGTCTTGGATCATAATTTACTCAGTCAATTGATCAACTGATTGAAAATCAGATGTATTGGGTAAAAAGTCAATTGTGGTTAACCCACAGTCAAACTTCAATATTTTTGGCCAATATCAACATTTTTAAGTCATATTCATCAAGAAAAGTGTTCAAATCATCAAAGGGGCAAAATGGTCAAAATTAGGGTTTTGACTAAGAATGATTGATTTTTGACTTTTGCCCTAAGACATGATCTAATGACTTGAAGCACAATATTAAAGACTCAAACACATCATCTTGACCTAGTTGCATGACTCAATTCATTTCTCAAGATCAAACAATTGATACTTGAAATTTGGTCAACTAATGAAAAGTCAACCAATACATCAAAAGTCAAACTTTGACTTTTTGGTCAACATTAAGTTTCAAAGATCAAGATTAATCAAGACATTAAAAAATATGAAGCTTGATCATCAAGAATCAATAAAGTCAAAAAATCATCAAAAAGTCAAACTTTTCAATATTTAGAAATTTTTTCTGTGTTTTGAACTTGATAATTTCATTACTTCATGACCTTTTTTCACCAAGATGTAAGATGATTCAAAGAAAACTTTCAAAATGAAAGTTGTAGATCTTGATGAATCCTACAACTTTTTATTAGAGGGTTGATGTCCAAGAAATTCTTAGATTTGAAGATATAATCCCATGAAGTCATGACCTTTTTCATAAAACACTTAGTGAAAATTTTGACAAGTTTAGGCAGATTTTTGACCTAACTTCCTAACCAATTTTCACCTAGATCCAAGATGATTTAGCCAAATTGGTCAACATGAAGGTTGTAGATAATGTTTCAAGCTTTCCAAAATTTCCAAGAACTTGAAGAGATCATGCTTGAGATAAGAGAATCGAAGGCAAGAAGTTGGGCATTCATTCTTGAATTACAAGTCATTTTTAGGATGAACACACAACCAAATCTCAAGCCATGATGTATAAATATCACTTTGCATGTTTTAAACTTGCCAATCAATCAATAATTAAATTTTTACACAACTAATTAAGCCATTTTCAAGGCATTTGAGCCATTATCCAAGTGATTAATCCATTTTTGGCACAAAGGTAACATTGCCATTTTGGAAAGTGGATTTAATCACAAAGTCCACTCTCCTTGAGTTTTGTACTTGTTCCTTCTGCACATACACAAACTCAAAGCCAGAAGAAACTTGTCTAGAGCCTTTCAACCACCCTACAAGCCTTGTACTATGCATTGAAACCATGTTTGTCAAGCTTGCTTCAAAAACAAGTCAAATGGCCATAACATGTGATCTTGTAATTTTGACCATCTCAAGTCCTCAAACCTTTTCCTATAAATTGAGATATTGTTTACAAGCCAAGGAAACGAAATTACAAGCCTAAAAACTCTCTCAAACTTCCTCAAACTCAGAATTGCATCAAAACCTCATTTTTATGCAATTTTGGACCTCACACCTCAAACTCTCATTTCACTCGTGCGTTCTTCCTCAAAATCAATCACAGAGAATCTATATATCATTAAGAACTTAACCAAACACCTGTTACACAACTGTAACACCTCCATCACCATCCTCCATTTTCAAAAACCGCACCTTGCACGTTGACTTCTCCAACATGATTCAAGCACTCTCAATCCAAAGTAAACATTGCAAAAGGTGAGTTTTCTGAACTTTTATCTCTTCATACAAGCATTATTTGGCTTTAATTTTAAAAGATAAATTATAGACATCATAACTCTGAAACTAACCATGTCCTTAGAATTCATTTATATTTCCTGAGCATGGAGAATTTTAAGTTTGAACTTTCTGAAAAAATTAGGTCAGATTTGGTACCAATAGAAATTCGTGCTTATATTTAATCCATTGTTTAATTTATTTACATATTTTAAATCATGGTGAAATTTCTAACAAGTTTGATGTTTACAATTTCTGAAATGGTTGAGAAATGTGCAAGATATGAAATTCAAAAATCTGGTTCAGAGTTGGCGCGAGGAGGAAGATGAAGTTGTCATCATAGTTTATTTTATATTTATTGCAAGTTGTCTCAATAATGGATGAAACAGCCACCCCAGTGGCAGAGAGCGTGCGCGTAAGACATTACTATGGAGGGTCCTGGGTTCGAGCCCCAGCGTACCCTTTTGTTCCTTTTTTCTCTCCATATTTTCCTTGTTTTCCTTCTCACTCACAAACGCGCTTGGGCCCTCTCAGCTTTGGGCTTGTTCCACTTCTTTCCTCATACCCCCCTGATTTCTAATAACGCAGGCCCATTTGTTTCTTTTATTCGTTTTTTCTGATTCAAACAAAATCATTGTTTTGGGCCTAAAACATTTTGCAATTTTTTAACTACCCGTTTTCTTTTCAAACCCCCTGACTTCATATTTTATTTTTATTTTTATTTTTTTCTTTTCTTTTATTATTATTATTTTTTATTTTTAATAAAAAAATATACAAAAATATATTTCCATAAATAATTAGACTAAAAATATTTATTTTTTATTTTATCTCTACTTTATTTTATAAATAACAAAAACCCTAAAAACTTTTTTCTTTATTAAATTAATTAAAATAAATTTAAACATTAGGATTTTTATTAACTTCTTTTCAAATTAATTAATTAGGTTAAACCCCTTTTTTATCAAATACTCAAATAAAAACAATTTTCTTTTCTCTTCTCATTATCTCTACATTTTTGTATATTTTGTTATTTCATACTACATTTATGTAATTGTCAAAGCCTTCTAATATTAATTAGGATTTTATTTACTTGTCATCCCCATTTGTAATTTGTACCCCCATCCCATAAAGTGATGTAATAGCGTAGAACTATTTAATTTCCGCAATTTATCGCTTTCCATATTATTGCTAGTAATTAGGGTTTTTATGGCAAAACTTAAAATCAAACTAATAGATAACCCAAATTCAAGACAAAATAAATGAAAAAAATACACTTTGCACACATGCACCTCTAGTGTTAACCCACACTTGTTGCCTTAGATTAAAATAGTCATGTCCCTCGAACATGGGATACCTTAACAAAGACCTTCGATTACAAGATCATAATCCCTCGATGACCCTTCGATGTTGCCTTCGTTAAACGGTATTAGTCCCTTACAACAAATTGATAAGGTATCTTACAATGTTGCCTTCTATGACTGTACGATGACCCATGCATGTCCCTTCACAACCAATGATAAGGTTTCTTACCAACTAATGGTAAGATAACACTATCTAGAGGAGGAGGAAAAGAATAAAGACTTTCTTTTGAGTAGGTAGAACGTTCATAGTTGCTTGCTCACAAACATTTAAAAACAAAACATCTTTCAAACACACTAACACTTTCATGAAATATTTTCAAAAGTCAACACTTTATATACATTCTTATAGAGACGAGAACCATTACAAAGTTCGCCTAAACAAAGGCACTTTTCAAAAATACTTTCAAACAAATACAAACACATTTCACAAAGAATTTTCAAAGTGAACTAGTAATTAAGAGCCCATAGATAACTACGGATGAAAAGGGTGATAACACCTTCCCTTTTCATAACCTACCCCCCGAACTCAAGAAAATTCTCAAAAGGTCTTTCCTGTTCTTTTCACCTTTTCCTTTATTGGATAAAAGAAAAGTCGGTGGCGACTCTTTCTATCCGCAACAATTGTGATAAAATGCAAAGCACCCAATTCAGTTCTCCCACCGTATTACAGGTATCATCAAGCTTATTATGATGTGGAGATTATTGATAGTTGTGGTAGTTTCCCCAATATGCCTCTTCTTGGTACAAAGGGGGAAATTAAGTACAATCTTGTTCTTGCACGTCGCCAACTTGGACATCAGATGAGAGACAAGCCAAACAATATTCATTTGAGTGGCTTCTTTCTCAAAGAAGAAGAAGATCACAAGGCAGTTAAGAAAGAGATTAAAAACGCTTGGCACCATATTCATAGGAAGAATATAAAATATTTGGGACCAAGAGAAGATGTTTCCTTAGAGCCTCATCTTCGTTGGGTATAAGCAAGGGAAATTCAGTTAAAGATGCCTTATTCTCACGAAGAACCTTTATTTGCCATGTTTATGAGAACTACTCCTCCTCTTTTAGATGATATGGAAGAATTTCAGCTTGCCTTAGTTAGGATACATCAAGAGATGGAAGCATGGAAGAACAAGTACCAGACTTTTGAGGTGTACCACTCAACAGAATTGAAAGAAAAAGATGATTTAATTGAGATTCTTGAGAGTCATGTTGTAGAGATGATGGAGAAGCAATAGGATTTATTTTCCTCTAGAGCTCAGCCAGGTCCCAGACACCCATTCTTTGATTCTGGTGATTAGAAAGAAGACGCCGACAAGTATGCAAAAGAGAATAAGTAGTTGTAGGCTCAGATTGCAGGACTAAAGGGAAAGCGTCAGTGCATGGAGAGATCTTCTTCAGCTTTGGCTCCTTAGGATGTCTTAAAATTTTATCTTTATTCCTCTTGTACTTAGGATTATTGAAACTTGAACTAAAAGTTGGCATCCATTCCAAAGTTATTATTAAAATGAGATTTCTCAGTATTTCCAAATGTGTTAGTACTTCAATATTTGCAATTGTTTATAATTTTTTGAGTTCCTTGAATAAACAAAATAAATCATGTGCATTGCATTTCATACATCCTTTCACATTTTTTTTTGCATTCCTATCTTTCACACGTGTCTTGTTTTTCTACGTTGTTAAGTCGACAAGTTGTCTCATCGCTACAATACTCAAGCTAATTATAGAAATAAGATGTAAAACCTTGAATAATAGAATCATGAGTTGTGCGAAGAATTTACTACTTTGAGATTTGGTATGGCCAACCTGACTGCTTTGGTAGAATTGTAGGTGGCTGCTCAAAATCAGCCATCACCTCCTCCTCCTCTGTCTCCTCATGCTACTCAACCACAACAGACGATCATTATTTCAAGGGTTTCATCAATTCCCATATTTGTTACTCCAGTTAATGCTACTGAATACCATATGCCTTGCGGTTACCCATGGGGAATGCCTGAGAATTTCATGCTAGAAGGTTACAGTTCTGCTACTCAAGTTGCTCCATTTGTTCAAACTGCAACTGTTTCTGCACCTCCTGTGGTGCATGCTGCTCATGTTGCTAATAATGAGATTCATCATGATGCACCTCCTACAGTGAATGTTATGCATGTTATTAACGATGAAGTTTAACATCATGCTCCTCCAGTAAGTGAAAGTTTGGGCTTCTATGACCGAATGGAAAACTTTTAGGATCAATTCAATGAAATGCATAAATAAGTGAAGGCTCTCCGAGGGAAATAATTATTCAGATAGAATGTCACTGACCTCTGCTTAGTTTCTAGTGTGAAAGTGCCAGCAAAGTTTAAGGTGTCAGAATTTGAGAAGTACAAGGGAAATTCTTGCCCCCGTGACCACCTAGTGGTGTATATCAGAAGGATGTCCACTCACACTGATGACCAATGTTTTCTTATTCATTTCTTCCAGGATAGTTTAATTTGTGCTTCCTTTAAATGGTATATGGGATTGGACACTAGCAACATCCGCACATTCAATGACTTGGGTGAAACTTCCAAGAAGAAGTATAAGTAAAACATATTTATGGCGCCTGACCGTGACCAACTGAGAGCAATGGCTCAGAAAGATAAATAATCATTTAAAAAGTATGCACATCATTGGCGCAAGGTTGCTTCCAAAGTGGTACCCCCAATGGGAGAGCAAAAAATGACTAAGGTCTTCCTAAAAACCCTTGGTTCATTTCAAAATGAAAGAATGGTTGCAAATGCACCGAGTGATTTCACTAAGATGGTAAGTATGAGTATCCGTCTAGAAGAAGCTGTCAGGGAAGGACGACTGTCAAAAGATGAAGGTTATAGTGGAACAAAGAAATCATCATATGGGTTTTCTAAGAATAAATTGAAACCAATGTTGTTGCTGACGAAATAAAGGTTAGACCTACAAGAAGACGTCATCAACATCAATAACATGTAGCCTCTGTAACTCCAGTTGTCAATGTGGCTCTGCTTTATCTTTATGTCATTTTATCTTTGCTCACTTGAGATTTCTTTTATTTTAAAGGCAATTAATAATAATTGAACATTAAAAGCTTTAAGGTTACTTGGATTATTGGTTACTATCCTTGGCTTTATGGAGTTATAGTCCTCTCAGACTTAGGATTAGAAGCCTTGATACTTGGGGACCTTGTTGCTCTGTTGTTATTCTGTCTGAAGTTCTTGGGGTTTACTACAAGGCATTGGGTTGATTTTCTTTGTGTGCACTGATTATATGCTAGGTCTAAGATTAAGAATTCTTTTGTATACAGTCGTTACTCTGTCCAATTTTTGCAAAGACTTAATTCCTATGAAGTTTAGTATTCCTCATAGGTTTAGTATGTTTGCTTGCTTGGTTTCAATCCAAATAATGAGAATTCTACATTGACTTCTTATGTTAAGTGTTGGCTTCTTGTTGGTTAGACCACTATTTCTCTTGGCTTTTACCTTATGCTTTAGGATAGTCCCTTCATCTCCTTCTATCTTCTTTAATTTCAAAAATCTTCTCCCTCCTTTTCAAAACTCTTCTTGTTTTTCTAATTTGAACCACTTTCATAATAAACTTGGACTTAGGTCCATGCATTTTCAAAAGCTTTTCTTAATCAAAGTTTAATCAACTTAACCATACTTTGATATCTTTCTCAAGACTAAAAGTCATTAACCTCATTCAAACCATTTTTCCACTTTGGCTTTTTACTTTAGAACATTTCTCAAAAGATTAGACTCTTGTAGATTCTTGTAGTGATTCGAACCACTATACTTCTACGATATATAGTGAAGTGAGATATTTTCCACTTGGGTGTTGAGTGAGACTTTTTTTATTTTAAAATCCAAGCTATATCTTTCACTTTGAGATGATGCAAAATCTCCTTTCTCATAATTGTGGGTAGTAAGCATGTTTCCCATTCGGATATGATGATGATGTCTCTTCTCTTAAAATTAACCAACACACATGTGTTTTAAAAATTTTAAGGTGAACTGCGAGTACCCTTATCCCCTATTGTAAGGAACGTGGTACGTAGGAACTAAAGGTTCGTAACTGCGGCGGGTGCAAAAATTATAAAAAATATTTCTTTTCCCATCTCTACTATCTATTTTTGTATACAGCTTCTATTGTCAAAATACACATTTTTTCAAAGAGGTTCCTGCGGAATACCGTATATGTTTAGGATGCTAATACCTTCCATTTGCATAACTAACCCCCGTACCTAAATCCCCCCCCCCCCCATTTTTTGGGTTTATTCGCTCTTTTCCCATTTCCTTTGGAAATAATAAAGCGTCGTGGTGATTTTTATTTGATCTGTACGAGTTAAGTCGATCCAATGGCTTAGTCTCAACATTTCTACCGCTACAATCTCTCCCATTTTCTCCTATCTATGGCCATGCGACAACACCATCGCCCGATGATTCTTCTCCATCGCTTGGAGACACAATTGAAGAAGTGAAAAACACAAGAAGGGGAGGGGTTGAATTGAAAACTTAAAATCAAATTCACAATGACACAGTATTTTTATCCTGGTTCGTTTGATCTCAAACTACTCTAGTCCACCCGTCAAGGTGATTTTGCCTCTCTCCAACGAGGACTTAATTCACTAATCACAAATAGATTACAATCACTACTTTGACAACTGTCAAAGTCCTCCTGAGTACAACCACACTCCGGTTAATCTCAAGGAACAACTGTCTTAATCAAAGATACAAGAATTCTGTGAAGTTGTTTTTCGTTACAAAAACAATTATCACAACTATGATAGTTTACACAATTTTAGAGCATGGAAAATAATAGAGAAACTTGAGAGTTTTGAATTTTATTGCCGTAGCGTTGGCAAATCATAAACGATTTGATCTCTTAGCTTGTTTATATAGGCAATGGAATCCTATTCATCATTAAGCGTGATAATGGATAATTAAGAAGTTTCCATATTGAGAAGATCCTGTCTGAATGAAGCCGTTGTAATTTATGTTGTCTTGATTAAATAGTAACGCTTCAGAATCTTACATCCTTGCCTGATGCTGATGCTTTAGAACATTGATGAATTAGATTATAATCCTTCTGTTTAGAATCAGAGTTTACTTTACTTAAGCGCAGGTTCTGATCATCATTCTTCAGCGCAAATTCTGATTATCTCAGCGTGTAGCTTCTATAGCCTAACTTCTGATGATGCTTTGGTTAGAACTTCTGCATACACAATAAAATGATTTTAGAATGCATATTTTTTCTTTGTATTTTTTATCATCGAAACTCTAACTAAGGGTTGTAGAATCAAACTATGTTTTAATAACAATACGTACAAGGTTTTCCTGTTGCAATTTATTGCATAAAAACCAATCTTAATATTTTGATTTCTTAACATTATAGGTCCTAAAACAACATCTAATCACAAGTTTTTCACCAAATAACAACAATCCAATGCATTAAACATTATTGATACAATTTGTTTACAATCCAAGACCATAAAACATTGTCTAATTCATCTTATCATCACATATTTATCACAACCAAAACCCATCATAATCTACATCTATCTAAACCTTAAATAGATTATAATGATCAAGATAAACACCCCTTACCTTGAGATTATTGCTATGAATTGAATCCTCCTTGTGCTCTACCGTGATTCATATGCTTCTTCTTGCCTCTTTATGCCCTAGGTCTCTTTCGCCACATTGTTCTTCCAATACTACGATCACACAGAATGATCATATAAACTCTCCCAACTTTTCCTTATACCAAACTTGCCATCTTAGACCTCTAATAATGAACTTCCCATCATGTCCTCACTTATCCTTCACTAATTACCATCTTGCCCCTATTTTCTTTACACCACCGTTCTATTTATTTAAATCCAAATAATTCTAAATAATTACTATTAACATCTAAATAAGTCCGAAATATTTATCTAAATCCTAAAAACCACTTAGTATCCCATCGTTCACCTTTATCCCATCAAATACCACACAAATCATCATTATAAACATCATACTCATTAAGTCATTGTTATTACATCGTAAATGCATCACAAATACACATCATAAATCGTCACAAGGACTCACACAAAGAAACAAAACATTATACATACCAAACACTTCACAATGACTCATATATTCATGCTAAATTAATTAAATAATAATTAATCTAGAATTTTGGGTGTTACAACTCTTCCCCACTTAAAATAATTTTTGCCCTCGAAAGTTACCTGGCGGAAACAAATTTGGGTAAGACCCTCTCATCTGATCCTCGTGCTCCCAAGTCCAACTCTCACCAGGTGGTCCACCCCACAATAACTTCACTAAGGCGACGTCATTTCCTCGTAATTGCTTCACTTTCCAACCTTCCAATTGCAATGGTAATGCTTTAACAATCAAGTTCTCTCTCACTTGTACATCATCCATTTGAATCACATGTGACGGGTCTGGAATATACTTTATCAACTGAGACAAATGAAACACGTCATGTAGATTCACGAGTGACGACGGTAAAGTAATATGATAAGTCATCTCATCTATCTTCTCTGATATCTAATATGGACCAACAAAACTCGACGTAAGTTTTCTTGACTTCAACACTCTACCTACATTGGTTATCAGAGTAACTCTCAAAAACACATGATCATCTTGTGATACGGTGGGAGAAATGACTTGAGGGTTTGCGTTTGTTTTTGAAAATGTTGCGGTTAGAAAGAGTCGCCACTGACTCTTCTTTTATCCAAAAGGAAAGGTGAAAAAGCACAGGAAAGACCTTTAGAGATGTTTTCTTGAGTTCGGGGGGTAGATTATGAAAAGGGAAGGTGTTAGCACCCTTTTCATCCATGGTTTTCCATGGGCTCTTAGTTACTTGTTAGATCACTTTCTTTTGTTTGAAAATTGTGATTTGTGTAGTTTTTGAAAGTATTTTGAAAAGGCACTGTCATTTGGGCGAACTTTTGTAATGATTCTCATTCGTAAGAATGTATACAAAGGTGTTGAGATTTTGAAAATATTTCATGTTTGGAAAGTGTTTTGAAAGTGTTTTTGGATGTTTTTGTTTATGAAAATAGAAAGGATGTTTACTTTGAAAATAGAAAGGTCTTAGGTGTTCTTTTCCTCCTCCTTTAGACGTTGCTATCTTACCATTGTTTTAGTAAGAAGCCCCATTGTTGGATGTGAAGGGACGGGCGTGGGTCATTGTATAACCATGATAACAATGTTATGAGATGACTTAGCATTTTTCTTTAGGGACTAAGATCATTTTGAAAGGCAACTTTGATAGCGTCATCGAGGGACTATGATCTTGTATTTTTGATTTGTTTATACTAAGACATCCCACATGCATAACATGACCATTTTTGTAAGGCAACAAGTGGAATAACCCTAGGGGTGATAGTGTGCAAGTGTATTTGATTGCATGCATAATTTTGTCTTGAATTAGGGTTTTCTAAACATTGGTTTCAGTCTTGCCATACACACCCTAATTACTAACAATATATGAAAGCAATAAAAGTACGGAAAATAAAGATTCTACGCTATTACAATCATTAGGGGGATGGGGTGTACATGTTTTCAAATGGGGATTGAAAATTAAATCATAAGTTATTATTACAACCACGTTGAATGGATAAGAATGTACAGGAAATGTAAAATGTTTTTTTCGTTTAAAAATGGAAATAAGTTTTGTTTAAGAAAATATTTTTGGTATTTTTGATTAATGAAAAAAATAAAAGTGATGGCAAAATCAAAAATAATAATAAAGGAAAAAAAGACAGAATCAGCGTAAATGCTGAAATAGAAGAGGTCAGAAGTTCTGACTCTGACGTGCTGCACAAACAGAAACAAACGTTAATATAAATAGGGAAGGTCAGAAGTTCTGGATCTGCTGAGAACACAAAAGTTTCCAGAAGTTCTGATGCAACTGTCAGAACTTTCCCTCTCTTCTCCATGCTAGTCAGAACATCTGCAACTTAGTCATTTCTTAACAGAACAGAAGTTGCAGACATAACAGTTGTGACAAGTTTCATAATATTTCAGAAACAAGGGATATTAGAAATATAAATCAGAAGCAAACATGAATTCTCTAATGAAGCTCTGAACTGGAATTCCCTATACTTAAGCAGGCAGATGCATGAAATCTCAGAATATGTACATCATCAGAATCAAAATGTCTACATTGTATTTTTAAACGTGCAAATCTGATAATGCCTAAGTAATATGATGAGGGTCAGCAGAAGCTTACCTTGCAATTGGAAAATACTCTGTGAGCTGGAGGTTGGTTCTGACCACTTGTGATGTTCTGAATAGCTTCCCCACGTGTTCAGCAGGCTGGAAACTTTCAACTTGTGTTGTAAATGATTAGAAAATTCTGTAACAACCAAGGGATAAAGTTCTGACATTTTGAGGTGGACGTTGATGGAGAATATGTTACAGTTTGACTTACAGAAGTTTGGATGGATTTTGAATATATATCAGAAACTGTATGGGTGGTTTTGGTCAAGAAACACTTGAGGAAAAAATGGAGTTTTAATGCAAGAAATCAAAATGCTAACAAGTTTTGTATTATTGTGTTTGCAATCTTTTTGGACTCATGGAATTTTTGCAGGGGTTCAAGGCTTTTCTTTCTCAAGTTTTTTGACCCTTTTTCAATGGCCAATGGAGTTCTATTTATAGGCAAAAGTTTTGTAGTTTGGAGAGGTCAAGTGGCACCAACGTCATACGCTAGACGCTGACTTACTCTTGAAGTAAGCTTAAACAAGCATGGTTCAAGTCACAAAGTAGGATGGCTAGTAGATTTAACAGCGCCTGTGCTGGATTTGTCAGCATGAATTAAGGAAAAGCAAGAGCAGCACATGGGCCTAGCACACTTTTTCACAAAAGATTGCTTTCCCAAGACAGTAGGGGTACACGTGGGGGAAATCCTTTGGATAAAGGCTCAAAAGTGGTTGTGAGCATTAAATGATGATGAGATTTATCAAATCAGAAATCCTGCCATGTGAAACTCTGCATCATTGCTTAATCCTAGATCAGAAGTTCTGCTTCAGCATAGCATCCAATCTTGTGATCCTTTTATCTTCCTACTCCAGCATGTTCTGAAGGAGTTCCCTGAATTTCCAGGAAGTTTGTAACACGCTTTGTAAACCTTCTTTGTGTTAGAACATAGTTTGATTCTACAACCCTTGGTTAGAGTTTTGATGATAACAAATACAAAGAATAAATAATAAATACAAAGAACAAATATGCACCTTAAAAATTATGTTATATGTATACAGAAGTTCTGATCATATCAGCATCAGAAGATAAGCCATAAGAGCTACACGCTGAAGCAATCAGAACATGCGCTGAAGATTGATGACCAGAACATGCGCTTAATCAAAGTAAACTCTGATTGTGAATAAGAACATACCAATCCAAGTCATCAATATTCTGAAGTGTCATCAGCAGATAAGGAGATACGATTCTGAAGCGTTACTGATCATTCAAGACAGCATCAATTCCAACGGCTTCTTTCAGACAGGATCTTCTCCAAATGGAAAGTGTGTTAATGACATTAAAAATGCTTTATGATCAACATCATTCCACTGCCTATATAAACAAAGTCAAATTTCAAAATCAAGAATGATTTTTCCATATTACGACTCACACATATTCAAAGTTGCAAGCAATATTCTTTATATTTCCAAGCTATAATCATGTGTAATTTATCACAGTTGTGATAAACAGTTTTGCTAGAAACATAACAACACATATCTTGTATAATTACATTGAAACATTGTTCCTTGAGATTAACCGGACTGTGGTTGTACTCAAGAAGACTTTAACAGTTGTTAAAGTAGCTTTTGTAATCTTGTTGAGATTAGTGTATTATAACATCGTTGGAGAGAGGCGAAATCACCTTGGCGGGTGGACTGGAGTAGTTTGAGATCAAATGAACCAGGATAAAAAACGGTGTCATTGAGCTTTTAATTTTAAGTTTTCAATTCAACCCCCCCCCCCTTCTTGTATTTTTCACATCTTCAATTGGCATCAGAGCGCCTGGTTCTGAGCTTAAACACTTAACCGTGTCAGTACAAGATCCAAGCTTCAGAAAAACACTATGGTGGGACCAAGCCAAAACATCGACAATGACAACCATGAAGACAAGGACAGATTCAGTGGCAAACCTCCATTCTTTGATGGAGAAAACTTTGACTACTGGAAAGACAGAATTGAGAGTTTCTTTCTGGCTCATGATGCTGATCTGTGGGACGTGGTGACTGATGGATACACGCACCTAGTGGATGGACGTGGTCAGAAGATAGACAGAAAAATTATGTTTGATCAGCAAAAGCGTGAATTCAGAAACCAACACAAAGCCAGAACAATACTTCTCAGCGCCATCTCATACATAGAATATGAGAAAATATCAAACAGAGAGACTGCCAAGAACATGTTTGACTCTCTGAGAATGACGCATGAAGGCAAAATTCAAGTCAAAGAGACCAAGGCCCTTGCACTCATTCATAAATATGAGGCATTCAAGATGGAAGATAGCGAATCAATAGAAACTATGTTTTCAAGAATCCAAATCCTTGTTGCTAGACTAAAGGTTCTTGACAAAGGGTATTCCACTGCTGATCATGTTAACAAGATCATCAGAAGTTTTCCCAAACAATGGAGGCCAATGGTCACAACACTTAAGCTAGCCAAAGATCTCAAAAAAATTTCTCTGGAGGAACTTGTTATCTCCCTCAGAAGTTACGAGATAGAGCTAGAAGAAGATGAGCCTCAAAAGCAAGGTAAGCCATTAGCTTTAAACTCTAACAGAAAATCTGACTCTAAGGTTTTGCAGGTTGTGGAAGAAACTTCTGATGGATCCTCATCAGAAGAGGATGAACTGTCTCTCCTCTCCAGAAGGGTGAACCAACTGTGGAAGCAGAGACAAAGAAAGTTCAGAAATCCTAGAAGATCAGAGAATTAGAATGAATCCTCCTCCAGATATAGAAAGTCTGAGTCTTCCTCTGGACACAGAAGATCTGATGGTTCTTCAGGATACAAAAAGCCAAACAACAAGGACATCATCTGCTATGAATGTAATGACCAAGGGCACTACAAAAGTGACTACCCAAAGCTTCAGAAGGAAAAGCCCAAAAATAAGTTCTTCAAGGAAAAGAAGAAAAGCCTCATGGCTACATGGGATGATTCTGACACATCTGAAGCTGACTCAAAATCAGCTGATGAAAGAGAAAACATAGCTCTCATGGAAAACGTATCTGAAGACAATGAAGCTTCTGGCTCAGACTCAGAATCAGACACTGAAGAGGTATTTCCTGACTTTACCATAAACTTTACTAAGGTTGGATTTGCAGAAAGTCTAAATGACATTCTAGAAAGGTATCAGCAAATCAGAGTCAATTTCAGGAACCTGAAAAGGAATCTTGCCTCTAACTCTGAAAAGTCTGAGATTCTCAGATTAGATAATTCTGAGTTAAAAGAAAAAATTTCAAAATTAGAAAATGATTTGCAAAACTCTCAGAAGGAAACTATCTCTAAAACTCCCAGCAATTCTGCTGAGATCATCAAAGAGTATGATCACAGCTTTCAGAAGTTTCTAGCTAAAAACATAGACAGAAGCAAGATGGCTTCAATGATCTATAGGGTTAGCAGAAATGTCAGAAAAGGGATAGGATATCAAGGTAAGGTATCTAAAACAAAACATTTCATGGACTTAGTTATAAAACGCACACCACTAAATTCACATTTTATATATGGGCACACACATGACATAAAATACACAAGTAGTGATTATTCTGTTAAACCAAAATTCAATCAGAATTTTGGTAAAACTAATAAATCAGGACCCAAGAAAATGTGGGTACCTAAGGATAAAATTATACATGTAGCAAATATCTTTAGCAACACGGATAAGACACCAATCATGGTACCTGGACTCTGGCTGCTCATGACACATGACGAGAAGAAGGCATATGTTCCAAAGCTTGGAACTTAAGCCTGGAGGCCACGTAGGATTTGGAGGCAATCAGAGAGGAAAAATCATTGTCTCTGGAACAGTAGGTAATGGAAATCTTCCCTCTATAAATAATGCATTATTAGTTGATGGATTAATGCATAACATGTTATCCATAAGTCAATTAAGTGATAACGGTTATGATATAATCTTTAATCAAAATTCATGCAAAGCTGTTAGTCAGAAATATGGGACTATCCTATTTAATGGGAAGAGTAAAAACAACATTTAGAAAATAAAACCTTCCGAACTAAAGAATCAGAATGTAAAAGGCCTACTTTCTGTTAACAACGAGCAATGGGTCTGGAACAGAAGATTGGGGCATGTTAGTGTGAGAAGAATATCTCAGATTAACAAACTCAATTTGGTCAGAGGACTTCCTAATTTGAAATTCAACTCAGATGCTCTGTGTGAAGCATGTCAGAAAGGCAAATTTGCAAAACCTGCTTTCAAATCCAAAAATGTTGTTTCCACCTCTAAGTCATTAGAACTTCTGCACATTGACTTATTTGGACCAGTAAAAACTGCTTCAGCCAGTGGCAAGAAGTATGGGTTAATAATCGTAGATGACTATAGTATATGGACATGGGTAAAGTTCTTAAGACATAAGGACGAGTCACATTCTGTGTTTGTTACCTTCTGCAACCAAGTTCAGAATGAAAAGGATCTTAGAATTGTCAAAGTCAGAAGTGATCATGGTGGAGAATTTGAAAATAAAAATTTTGAATTATTTTTTAATGAAAAAGGCATTTTGAATGACTTCTCTTGTCCTAGAACTCCCCAGCAAAATGGAGTTGTAGAACGAAAGAACAGAACATTGCATGAAATAGCCAGAACCATGATCAACGAGACTAACATTTCTAAGATCTTCTGGGCAGAGGCAATTAACACAGCGTGTTACATTCAAAATAGAATCTCCATAAGACCTATTCGGGAAAAGACTCCATATGAATTGTGGAAGAACAGAAAGCCCAATATTTCTTATTTTCATCCATTTGGATGCACATGTTTTATTCTGAATACAACAAATTATTTGAACAAGTTTGACTCTAAAGCATAAAAGTGTATTATGTTAGGATACTCTGAACGCTCAAGAGGATACAAAGTATACAATACAGAAACACAGATTGTTGAAGAGTCAATTAGTGTTAGGTTTGATGATAAGCTTGACTCTTAAAAGTCAAAGCAGAATGAACTCCTTGCAGGTATGGAAGTTGAACTCACAGGTACTGAAGACAACTCATCAGAAGTTCTCAACAGAGACACTCCCTCAACAACGGAAAGAGTCACTGCAAGCAATCCAACACCTTCTGTTGATCAACTCCAGAAAAGACTATCCAGAAGCAGCATTTATCACCCAGAAGATACAATATTGGGAAAGAAGGATGATCCAATCAGAACAAGATCAACATTCAGAAACTCTAAAGAATACCTTATGGGACTAGTCTCTCTAATTGAACCAACAACAATTGATGAAGCACTTCTGGACAATGACTGGATTCTGGTAATGCAGGAGGAACTGAAGCAATTCACCAGAAATGACGTATGGGATTTGGTTCCCAAACCAAAAGGATTCAACGTCATTGGTACAAAGTGGGTGTTCAGAAACAAACTGAACGAGCAAGGTGAAGTCATCAGAAACAAAGCATGATTGGTAGCACAAGGTTATAGTCAGCAAGAGGGGATAAACTATACAGAAACCTTATCTCCAGTCGCTAGGTTAGAATATCAGACTTTTAATATCATTTGTTGTTAATAAAGGCATCACTCTGTATCAGATGGATGTCAAAAGTGCATTCTTAAATGGATATATAGATGAAGAGGTATATGTGCACCAACCTCCTGGTTTTGAAAATTCAAAAAATCCAGAATATGTTTTCAAACTAAAGAAGTCACTCTATGGTCTGAAACAAGCTCCCAGAGCTTGGTATGAAAGACTAAGTAACTTCCTGTTAGAAAAGGAATTCACCAGAGGGAAAGTGGACACAACCTTATTCTGTAAGACAGTTAAGAATGACATGTTAGTATGTCAGATTTATGTTGATGACATTATATTTGGATCTACTAAACCCTCTCTGGGAAGAGAGTTTGCTAAATGTATGCTGGCAGAGTTTGAGATGAGTCTAATGGGGGAACTCAAATTCTTTCTGGGCATTCAGATAAACCAAACTCCAGAAGGAACTTCCATTCATCAGAGCAAATATGTCAGAGAATTTCTGAAGAAATTTGATCTCTCAGAATGTAAGCCCTCAAAGATCCCAATGCATCCCACGTGCATTCTGGAAAAGGAAGAGGTAAGTAAAAAGGTAGAACAGAAGGTCTACAAAGGTATGGTTGGTTCTCTTCTCTATCTGACTGATTCAAGGCCTGGAATTTTATTTAGTGTTTGCATATGTGCTAGATTCCAATTAGATCCTATAGAATCTCACTTAACTGCAGTTAAGCGAATTTTCAAGTATCTGAAACGTGCTGCTTATATGGGTTTATTTTATAGAAAATCAAATGATTACAGCTTAGTAGGATATTGTGATGCTGACTTCACTGGAGACATAGTAGAAAGTAAAAGCACTTCTGGAAGCTACCAGTTTCTGGGAGAAAATCTGATTTCATGGTCCAGCAAGAGACAGTCCACAATAGCACTATCAACAGCAGAAGCTGAATACATAGTAGCTGCTGGATGTAGCACGCAAATGCTCTGGATGAAAAGTCAACTTGAAGACTTCAACATATTTGAGAGTAACATTCCTATCCTCTGTGACAATACTTCTGCTATTTGTCTCAGTAAAAATCCAATTCTGTATTCTAGGGATAAGCATATAGAAATAAAACATCATTTTATTAGGGACTATATTCAGAGAGGGATTCTTAACTTAAAATTCATTGACACATACTATCAATGGTCTGATATCTTTACAAAACCTCTTTCTGAAGATAGGTTTAACTTCATTATGAAACATCTCAGCATGAAGTTATGCTCAGAATAAAATATTTTATCTGTATATCTTAACCTTCAGAACTTTGTTATTTTCTGTGAACTACTTATCAACCTGTCTTCAGAGTTTTAGAAGTACAGATTGCATCAGAATCTATCCATGAAGATCTGAATGTTTCATTTCAAGGATAGAAGCGTGATGTTCATATAATCAAACAATTGTCATCCATTCATCAGCTGCTTTCTGAGGCTGAACACATGTTCACTTTTCTGAAAGGTCAAAAGCGCTGATTGGGTGCATTGAGACACAAGTCATGGGTAACCGTTCCAATATCTTTCTGAATCCCCTAATTTCAGCTGTCATTAAAGCTTATAATCATGAATAATTATTTCTCTCTCTTACTGTTTACACTTTCAAGAAAAACTATTTAATCTCAAATCTCACTTTTTACATTCACTTCTTTTTAATCTCTAAATACTTTCTATCGTTTCAAGTTCTTATTTTCAAAAACCCATTTTCATCTTCCTCAAATCTCGTGTGAACAATGGCTTCTTCAAGCGTCCAAAACATCAGTACTCAGGAATCTGCTTCAATGGAACAGTACGAAGAACCTTACAGAATGCTACTCACTCCCATTGATAATCTGGAAGTTCTTTCAGAACTGATTATTAACTTTGAAAGCTTATAAGAAAACGACTTCAATCTATATGAAGACGTTACTGCTCAAGGTTAGAACAAATACTTTGACCATCTTCTAGGGCCAACATATCCAATCCTTGTCAAAGAATTCTGGATACATGCTTCTTCTTCAAATCATCAAGTTACCTCTTATGTCATGAGGAAGAAAAGTGTCATTACATAAGATCTAATTTCAAAGCTTATTTGTTACAATGGTGGAGGTGTCAGATGATTTGACATGGCTGAGAGATGCTCTGATGTAGCCTCTATTGCAAGGGAAATATTTACTCATAGACTTCCCTCCAGCAAAATCAGAGATCTGAAGGATCACCACAGAATTTGGGCAAGAATAATTCTGGGGTGTATCAACCACAAGAAGCCAACTAGCTCTCCTGATTACATCAACATTGATCAGCAGTTTCTGATCTATTTTATTTCTAAGAAGACTAAGGTAAACCTTCCACACTTTTTGTTTAATCACCTTAGAACGAGTGTGAAGGAAACAAGAGAAGATGAACGGTCCAAGAGGGACTGGATTCCCTTTGGCAGGCTCATATCAAATATTTTGACAGAGAATAGGCTGATAGAGCATTTGACTGAAGCTCAGGAAATCAGCACACTGGAAGCAACTACTGGGAAGCCCCTGAACGCAAAAAATCTAAAGAAGATGAAAATCATTGAGAATATCAAGAAGGAACCCAACGTTACTTATTTTACAACCATCACTTCAAGAAGAATTCCTCTGGATGATTTTCCTCTATTCTTTGAGATTGACTCCAAGCCAGAGATAATAGTCAGATATATGGATGCTTGTAAGGCAGATGGTACTGCACTAGAAATCAACATCCAGGATTTGCATAAGGAGGCTCCAGAAGTTGTTTTGAAGAAGACTAAGAAAAGTAAAGCTGCAGCAGAAGGACCATCTCAAAGGACTCCAAAAGCTGCCAAAAAGAAAGGTAATCCTTCCTTTGTTACTGTTTTAGAATCAATAAATATATCAACATCTGAAACCATGCCTACTAAACCAGAACATCTAACTCCATAAACATTTGAAGACTTTGACATAGGGTTTGATCCATCAGAAACTCTAGGTATGAATGAAACTCACTCCCTTCCTCATAATCCAAATCCTGAACAAACCCAACCAGAACTTGCCAAAGTTCTGTCTGATATTGACTCATTTGACCAAGACTTTTCAGCTCCCGTACCATAAAATCCAAACCCTCAACTCCCTGAAAATCCAAACTTTGATACCACACCAGAAATTTCGCAACCTCACTCTCCACAACAAGAAATTCTCCAAACACAATCACCTCAACCTGAAATACAACAACCAGAAGACCAACCTTCTGATAATCAATCTTATGATATCCATGAACCAGAACCTCACCATGTTTCAACAAACCAATGTGAAGAACTTCATTCATATTCTGATACAATCCGAATACCTGGAACCACAGAACCATTTGCTATTCGCATGCCTCTCACCATCCACGACATTCCAGAAATTCCTTCTTCTCTGGAATCCACACCACCAAACTCACCTACAAGTCCAATCATTATACCTGACTGTCCCACTCCTTCATCCACCAGCAGTCCAGCTGACAACGTAAGACTTGTCATTGATCCAATTGCGCTGGAAAGACTAGCCTCTATATCTCACAAAACTGCCATTCCCAAACCCAAACCAACTGAAACCACATCAGATATTGGTACAATTTTGTTAATTTTTGAAACAGGGATACAAGAATGGATAACTTCTTTGAAGCATGCTAGTCAAGAGATGACTAATCCTGCTGCTTCTAATTATATATGGACAAAATTCAGAAACTGGCTTAGTTCTGAAGCACTGAAGCTGAAGGAACATAGTTATGAACAGGTTCAACAGAACTTTAGTGCTAAGCTAAAGGCTTTTGAAGACCAAGTTCTGAGCCATCTACTTAAGAAAGATATTTTACCTCTGGATAATTCTCCCTGGACAGAGCATCATCCCTCAGATGAAGTTCAACCAGAATCAGAAAGTCTCTCCCTGACTACTGCTCCAGGAGAGATGATCACAGCAGAGGAAATGGTTCACTCTGAACAAGCTGCAGAATGCTCTAAGAAACGTCCAACCTTTAAAGAATCTCAAGCACCTTGCTTAGTCATGCAAACTCTGGAAGAGTTGAAGAAAGAAAATGCTCTTATCCATGCAAGGTTGGATAAGCAGGAGGACACAAACAAAGAGATTAAAAGCATTTTGGGCAAGCAAGAAGAATCTAATTCTCAGATCAAGAGCTTGCTGGAAGCTTTGTTCACATGTCTTCCTCCTCCTTCTTATATTTTTTTGTTTTAAATCTGTTTATATGTAACGCTAAATTTTTTTACCTTTTCTGTTTTTGGAACTTATCATTGCTTCATGTTTCCTTTTAATATAATTCAACTATTTTGGCTCTGATTATATTGCCTTTTTGATAACTGAAAAAAAGGGGGAGAAAGTAAGATATTTTCAATAACGGTTTATCGAGACAAAAGTCTCAAACATTCTGAATTACTTAACCTCTATCTTCTGAAAAGCTTGAACAGGTACAAACTCTGATGAAAGATGCAGCTAAACTCTGATGCTCAAGGAACTTAAGGGAAGTAATCAACTCAGGGGGAGTTTCTCTTAAACCTTTTATTCTTTATTTTTAATTGAAAAAACTAGTTTTTGTCATCATCAAAAAGGGGGAGATTGTAAGAACATAGTTTAATTCTACAACCCTTGGTTAGAGTTTTGATGATAAAAAATCAAAGAATAAATAATAAATACAAAGAAAAAATATGATCCTTAAAAATTATGTTTTATGTATACAGAAGTTCTGATCATATCAACATCAGAAGATAAGCCATAAGAGCTACACGCTGAAGCAATCAGAACATGCGCTGATGATTGATGACCAGAACCTGCGCTTAATCAAAGTAAACTCTGATTGTGAACAAGAACATACCAATCCAAGTCATCAATATTCTGAAGCGTCATCAGCAGGCAAAGAGATAAGATTTTGAAGCGTTACTGATCATTCAAGACAGCATCAATTCCAACGGCTTCTTTCAGACAGGATCTTCTCCAAATGGAAAGCGTGTTAATGACATTAAACATGCTTTATGATCAACGTCATTCCACTGCCTATATAAACAATGTCAGCTTTCAAAATCAAGAATGATTTTTCCATATTACCACTCACACATATTCAAAGTTGCAAGCAATATTCTTTATATTTCTACTATAATCCTGTGTAATTTATCACAGTTGTGATAAACAGTTTTGCTAGAAACATAACAACACATATCTTGTATAATTACATTGAAACAGTGTTCCTTGAGATTAACCGGACTGTGGTTAGACTCAAGAAGACTTTAACAGTTGTTAAAGTAGCTTTTGTAATCTTGTTGAAATTAGTGGATTAAGACCTCGTTTGAGAGAGGCGAAATCACCTTGACGGGTGGACTGAAGTAGTTTAAGATCAAATGAACCAGGATAAAAATATTGTGTCATTGAGCTTTTAATTTCAAGTTTTCAATTCAACCCCCCCTTCTTGTGTTTTTCAAATCTTCACTTTGAACTGCTCTTGCAAGCTCTGACTGAACCTTTGTGAAAACTGGCCCAGAAGTTCTGACCAAACTCTGTCTTGAAAGTGTCCAGAATCTGCTGAGTGCTTTAGTTTCATGGACGTGTTTTTGAGAAGTTATAACTTGAAATCCTAGCATTTCTAGGAGAAGTTCTATTCTGCAATGTTTTAGATCTCATTGAAATCTATAACTATTGAATCAGAAGTTCTTCCAGAATCAGCTTGCATCATGGTGACAATCTGATCAGAAGTTCTGAGCTTGTCATATTTCTTAAACACTTAGAAAAATTCTAAGTAATTTGACTTTTCCAAAGTAAATTTGACTTTTGAATTGCTTGATGACACAAACTTCACATTCCAACATGTCTTGATGAAATATGATCCTTGAAACTTGATTTTGATCCAAAAGTCAAGGTTTGACTTTTTAGTGTGCAAATGACCATTTTGCCCTTATGAATGACTTTTTTGGAAAATTGATAATTCAAGGCCTGGGAATAAATGGAAGCAAACCTGGGGCCCAGGGTGATCCTTTGAGAAATGAGAGGGCAAATTTTGGGGTACAACAGCTGTCCTTGTTCAAACTTCTTGAAGCTGAAGAGTTAGGTTAGCGGATCCGCTATTTGAGACTTGAAGGTGAAAGATGATTGAACACTAAAGTGCCCAGCAATTTGCACTCGAAGATGGATGGTAAATGGGCTTATAGATTCCATTAGGAGGAATGTTGGTAAACGCTGGAAGAAGTATCGGCACAAAATCTCTTGTTGATTTATACTAAAACTTGACGTTTTACCTATGAGAAAAGGGTTAGTAAAATGCAGATGCTTGCATGATGTTCACCAGCTGTGGTATTATGCTAAATGCATATGATATGTACACGTTATGATGTGTGAATGTGAAATGTATGTTTTTGTCCAGGAAAATAAATCCCTGACTACTGCTGAGGAAATTTTGGGAGGTTGAATCCCTGATTGCCTATTGGAGATGAAGAATATGCATATCTTCAAATTTTATTGAAGGGATGATTTTGCTGGGGAATATCGCTCAAATGTCAGCTGTTATCTGGTCGGATCCAGGCTTCACAGTTTCTAAGGATGAAGTAGTCGGCTGCTATCTGGTCGGATCCAGGCTTCACAACAACTTACTAGAGGAATAGATGAATTAACTGTTATCTGGTCGGGTCCAGGCTTTGCTGAAAACTTCTTGAAATGAATAGTTATTTGGTCAGATCCAGGCTTCGCAAAAACTTGTTGGGGATACGCGAGTTAACTGTTATCTGGTCGGATCTAGGCTTCGCAGTAACTTGAAATGGTAACTACTATCTGGTCGGATCCAGGCTTCGTAGTAAATTTCTGAAATTGGATGGTTATCTGGTCGGATCCAGGCTTCATGGTTTTTGGAAAGTTGTACTATTATATGGTTGAGTCCAGGCTTCATAGTGTCTTTCTAGGGATCATAGTTAATTATTATCCGGTCGGGCTCCAGGTTTCACAACAAACTGTTTGAAAAAACTGTCATCTGGTCGGGTCCAGGCTTTGCAGATTTCTGAGGTTGATGAGTTCAATTGTTATCTGGTCGGGTCCAGGTTTCACAATAAATTGCTTGGAAAACTGTCCTCTGGTCAGGTCCAGGCTTTGCAGATTTCTGAGGTTTAATGATGTCAATTGTTATCCGGTCGGGTCCAGGCTTCACAATAAACTGTTTGGAGATTCAGTTGTTATCTGGTCGGGTCCATGCTTCACAATAAACTGTTTGGGGATTCAGTTGTTATCTGGTCGGGTCCAGGCTTCACAACGAATCTCTGAGGATGATTTCTATCTGGTCGGGTCCAGGTTTCAGAATAAACCGTTTGAGAAGATGGAAATAAAAACTGATATCTGGTCGGGTCCAGGTTTCTCAGCAATTTGTGGGGATATGGAGGCAACTTTACTGGGGAAAAGAAGTTAAACCTTGGTCGGATTGAGTTCAGATTCTTCTATATATTTGAAGAGTTAGGCTATTATCTGGTCGGGACCAGGTTTCATAGCATCTTGAAATTACAATCAACTGTTATCCGGTCGGATCCAGGTTTCAGTAATAACTTGAAAATTGTGCTAATACCTGGTCGGATCCAGGATTCATAGTATCTTGAAATTGAGATCAATTGTTATCTGGTCAGATCCAGGTTTTAGATACTCAAATTGTTATCTGGTCAGGTCCAGGCTTCAGTAATTGAAAAAGTCAAACTGTTATCTAGTCGCGTCCAGTCTTCAGTAATAACTTGAAAATTGTGCTAATATCTGGTCGGATCTAGGCTTCATAGCATCTCTTGGAAATAGTAAAGGCTTTGCTGACGACTTTACTAGAGATTAGGGGTTGTGGCCCTGTGATTTGCAATAATCTGAAAGGGAAATTCAAACTGGAGAGTGTCGACTGAGTCGAGTAGGACAAACTCATCTTGGGAAGGATAGACTCCGTTTGGAGATAATAGCCTTGGATAGGGAAGATATACTCAGCAGGGGATGATGGGCTCAATTGGGGATGATGGGCTCAGCTGGGGATGATAGGCTCAGCTGGGGATGATAGGCTCAGCTGGGAAACTTCGTGGTGTCTTGATTGTTGTATGTTGAGAAATTTGAACTCGGCTGGGGAAATAACTCTGTTGGGGAATAAACCCTATTGAGGAGGTGAATTTCCTTTAGGAAGAAATTCCCTAGGCTTCAATCTTGTAAAAATTGACTTAGTTGGGGAGAAAGCGGTCAAGAGGTTGAGACTTTGGCCAGGGATTTTCCTATGCAAAAAGACTTGCGGGCAACTCCGTTGGGGACGGGTTTATTGCCGCCATTCTTGTGGGGATAATGATGATGAGATAACTCTGTGGGGCTATTTCATATATATTAAAGAGATGTTTATTGCTTATTAGAAGGACACATGTGCCAAATAGTTTTAATCATGTTCATATGCATATGTTCATTCAATTTTAGTCATTGGACAAATTTGCATTCAAAACAAACACAAAAATTTTGCACTTCAAAGTGTATTTGTATTGATATTTTGCCCATGAATAGGTGTTTTTGTACAGAGAGACGGAGATCCTAGTAAGAGGAAATCGTCGAAACAAAAATTAAGAATGAAAAAAAATAGCCATGTGAAATAATCTCATTGCCTTCCAACTCTACTATTGCCTTAATGTCTTCGAACGTCCCTTGTCGTTGATCGAAGTTGATTGGATTGATCCTGGACCATTTGAACTTGGACCTTGGTGATAGAATTGACTGTGTGGATTCCACAGGACATAATCGTACGCTTTTAATCCTTAATTTTTGCCTGAACTGTCCTTTCGGGTTTTCGGCCCACCAGGATACCCTTTTTTGCCCAAGTCGCCCTTTCGGGTTTTCAACTTTCCGGGTGTACAATCTTTTGCATATATCCCTAATTTTTTCCCAAACCTTTTGGTTTGCCGAGATGCCCTTATTTTTCTTAGGTGTGTCAACCTAGCGGGTTTCTTATGCGTAGTATTTTTTAACTATGTTCATGTTTATAGGGTGTGGGAAATTTTCACCGTCCATGGTAGTCAACATCATGGCACCACCAGAGAAAACTCTCTTGACAACAAATAACCCTTCATAGGTGGGAGTCCATTTGCCTCTGGGGTCGCCTTGTGGTAAAATGATGCATTTTATCACCAAGTCACCAACTTGATATACTCGAGGCTTGACCTTTTTGTTGAAAGCCTTGATCATTCGTTTTTGATACGTCTGGCCAAGGAAAATAGCAGCTAATCGTTTTTTGTCAATCAAGTTCAGCTGATCCAATCTCGTTTGAATTCACTCGTCTTCGCCTAGGCCTGCCTCAATCATAATCCTTAGCGAGGGAATTTGAACTTCCATTGGAAAAACAGCTTCCATGCCATAGACTAGAGAGAAGGGAGTTTTCCCAGTTGATGTTCTAGCTAAAGTACGGTAGCCATGTAGAGAAAACGATAACATCTCATGCCAATCCTTATAGGTTACTACCATTTTCTGCATAATCTTCTTGATATTTTTGTTGGCCGCTTCGACTGCGTCGTTCATTTTCGGTCTATACAAAGAAGAATTGTGATGCTTGATCTTAAACTAAGTGCACAGCTCCCCGATCATAGCATTGTTGAGGTTAGTTCCGTTATCGGTGGTAATCCTTTCGGGGATACCATAACGAAAGATGAGATCGTGTCTGATGAATCTGGATACCATATTCTTGGTGACTGAGGTAAACGAGGCGGCTTCGACCCATTTAGTAAAATAGTCAATGGCGACAAGAATGAAGCGATGTTCGTTGGAAGCCGTGTGCTTGATCTCTCTGATCATGTCAATGCCCCACATTACAAATGGCCATGGAGCGCTCATGACATTCAGAGAAATAGGAGGCACATGGAACTTATCTACGTAGATTTGGCACTTGTGACAAGTCCTTGAATGTTGATGGCAATCAGTCTCCATCGTTGACCCATAGTAACATGCTCTTAAGATTTTCTTAGCCATCGTATGTCCATTTGAGTGAGTACCGAAAAGACCATCGTGCATGTCTTCCATAATCTCCTCTTCCTCCTTCTTGTCCACACATCGCAGTAGAGTTGAATCATGGTTGTGCTTGTACAATATCCCATTACTTAGGAAGAATTTGGCTGCAAATCTTCGCAAGAACATCCTGTCATTGATAGATGCCCCCTCTGGATACTCTTGTGCTTCAAGGTATTTCATAACCTCATGGTACCATGGATTTTCCGCATCGGTGTCAAGCTCATAAAAATGTGCAGGTTCATCGAATCTTTCAATTGTTATCATAGGGGCATCGCTATCCCATCTGACCTTGAACATTGAAGACATGGTTGCCAAAGCGTCAGCCAACTGGTTTTCTTCCCTAGGGAAATTCTCGAAATTAATCTCTTTGAAGTGAGGAATCAGGGATAACACAAGTTCCTTGTAAGGGATAAGACTATGGTATTTGGTGTCCCAATCCCCTTTTACTTGGATGATTACCAGGTTGGAATCACCAGACACATTCAAATGCTTGATCCTTAAGTCAATAGCAGCTTTCAGACCTAAGATGCATGCTTCGTACTCGGGCATGTTGTTTGTGCAATCCAAGCATAGTCTGGCAGTGAAAGGAGTGTGGCAACCTTCAGGAGAGATGATCACAACACCAATTCAGTTACCTAAGGCGTTGGAAGCCCCATCGAATACCATAGTCCATCGGGATCCTTGTTCAGGTCTGTCATACGGTCCAAGTTTCACACAGTCGGTTACCAGCATAATGTTATTATCAAGGAAGTTGAAGTTCATTTACTAATAATCATCCACAGCTTGATGGGCCAAATGATCCGCTAGTACACTTCCATTGATAGCTTTTTGAGTCGTATATTGAATGTCGTACTCAGTAGAGATCATTTGCCATCTTGCTATCCGTCCCGAAAGGGCAGGTTTCTCGAAGATGTACTTGATTGGGTCCATCCTAGAAATCAATAGAGTGGTATGAGTCAACATATACTGTCTTAGCCGGCGAGCAACCCATGCCAGAGGGCATCAAGTTTTCTCGAGCATTGAATATCTGGTTTCACAGTCGGTAAACTTTTTGCTCAGGTAATAAATAACATGCTCTTTTCGTCCAGACTCGTCATGTTGGCCCAAAACACACCCCATAGAATTCTCTAGTATTGTCAAGTACATGATAAAGGGTCTTCCTTCAACTGGAGGCATGAGATTAGAAGATTCTTGTAGGTATTCTTTGATTTTATCAAAGGCAATCTGGCATTCATCGTTCCAGCTGACTACCTGATCTTTCTTCAAGAGTTTGAAGAGTGGCTCACAAGTAGCAGTTAAGTGTGATATGAAACAGGAAATGTAATTGAGACGACCCAAGAATCCTCTGACTTCTTTTTCAGAATGGGGGACTGGCATTTCTTGGATGGCCTTTACCTTGGAAGGATCTACTTCAATGCCTTTATTGCTGACAACAAAACCTAGAAGCTTCCCAGAGCATACTCCAAACGTGCACTTGTTAGGGTTCAATCTCATCTTGTACTTCTTCAGTCTCTCGAATAGTTTGTGAAGGTGATCGAGATGTTCTTCTTCGGTTTGTGATCTGGAAATCATATCATCCACATATACCTCTATCTCATGATGAATCATGTCATGAAATAAGGCAACCATAGCCCTTTGATATGTTGTCCCTGCATTCTTTAATCGAAACGACATGACCTTATAGCAGAAGGTTCCCCATTGCATAACGAAAGTAGTCTTTTCCATATCTTCGGGAGCCATCCTTATTTGATTATAGCCTAAGAAGTCATCCATGAATAAGAAGACCTTATGCTGAGCAGTATTATCAACTAAGACGTCAATGTGTGGTAGAGGGGAGTCATTCTTGGGGCTTGACCTATTCAGATCCCTATAGTCTACGCACATGCGAACTTTCCCATCTTTCTTTGGCACTGGCACTACATTGGCCACCCATTGAGGATAGGATATCACCGATAGGATACCTGCATCAAACTGTTTCATTACTTCGGCTTTGATCTTTTCAGACATATCAGGACTCATGTGACAAACCTTTTGTTTAACAGGAGGGAAGTCTTCTTTAGTTGGCAGATGATGAACCATGATGTCGGAATTCAAACCAAGCATATCTTCATATGACCAAGCAAATACTTCCACATAATCACGCAACATCTGAACCAACCTGCTCTTAACACTGCTTTCCAAATTACCATCTATCCTGATTTCCTTCTTATCTGACTTAGTACCCAAATTGATAACCTCAACTGACTCTTCATGTGGTTGAATAGCTTTTTCTTCTTGTAATAGAAGTCTGGTTAGTTCTCCTGGTATATCATAATCTTCCCCGCCTTCTTCTTCGGCTTAGTTGATAGGATATTCAAAGTCATAGTAGGCAATAGTAGAGTCATTGACAATAGGATCCAGAGTGGATGTAGACCGACAAGAGTGTGTGTGTGTGCATGTAAGATATATGGCTATTTTGAAAACATATTTGAAAGAAAGGAAAGACAATGATCGCAAATATTTGAATGCAAAAGAGTCCAATGTACTAAATGATCATATGATTAGATGAAAATAAATAAAACCCTTGACAAAATGGACCAAAGTGCCCCGGGCTAGGCACATGGCTTAAAAGTCATTATCAAAATATTACAGACAACAAGTTCTTGAATTGATGGAAAAGAAATAACAAGTAGATTACTCCTCAATGAAGAAGATGGGCACGGAGTCCTTTGTATTCCAATTCTTCATCTCTATTGTAGTTGGGTACACCCATTCCTCAAATGCAGCTTCTTCTTCAGAATCACCCACGGTGTTGACTCCGTGGCTTCCAATGTGGAGAGGTGGCTTTCTAGCACAAGCACGCCTCACTTCCTTCTGAGTTTTGATGGTGAAGCCCAAACCAAATTTTTCTGCTTTAAAAGGGATATCGAGAAGTTGCCCCCAAGTATCACAAGTTCCTTCTTCAATTGTCGCACGGGCATCCTTGACTGAAACCATCTTTGGCATGGCCTTAATAGCTTTAGACTCATTAGAAGAACATTTAGTAGCAGCAATCATTGGTGGTACAACTCAAAAGCTTGACATGGGGTTTCAGTGAATTCTCCGTCCATTTCTACGTACTTGAAAGAGTTAAGGTGGCTCACCATAAATTCTTCTTCCCCGCAGATAGTGACTATTTTGCTTTTGACTGGGTATTTGAGTTTCTGATGGAGGGTTGAGGTCACTTCCCCAGCCTTATGAATCCACGGGAGACCTAACATACAATAATAGGCAGGGCGAATATCCATTATATAGAAGGTGGAGTTTAAGGTTTGGGAACCCACTTTGATTGGAAGATCTACTTCCCCATGAATGGTCCTCGTCGATCCATCAAACGCCCTTACAATGATATCACTTGGCTTTAAGATTAAATCTTCACAGTCGAGATGGTCTAATTCCCCCTTGGGTAATACATTTAGAGAAGAACTAGTGTCGACTAGCACATGTGCTAAGGTAGTCCCCTTGCACTCGATAAAAACATGTAAAGCTTTATTGTGATTCTTCCCGAGAGGTGTTAAGTCAGCATCTGAAAACCCCAAGCCATTATCAGCTTTCAGGCTAGCCACGCAATTCTCAAATTGGTCTGTTGTTGTCTCGTGGGGGACATGAGCCTTTTTTAGGAACTTGATTAATGTCTGAGCATGGGCATCGGAGCAAAGCAGCAATGACAACTTTGAAATCTTAGAGGGGGTTTGCCCCAATTGTTCTACAATTTTGAAGTCGCTTCCCTTGATGATCTTCAAAATCTCATCCATTTCACGGGCAGAAGGTTCTTCATCAGCTATATCTTTGGAAGGTACCTCAATCACATCAGGCTCAACAACCTCCCCCTTCCCCCTGGTATCGGCATTTGTCTTGGCAGCAGTAATGTGGATGGGCGTTCTAGTAACTACTGGAGGTGAGATATTGGGTGAGAATATTCTCCCAGTTCTAGTTACCTTGCTTGAGCCAGCTATGTTGCCAATATCGTCATCTTTTCCCTCTTTGATCCAGGCATCTTGTTTAATCCCGTGATAGAACACTTCAGCACCGTAATTCCATGGTACCGCTTTATTTGAAGAGTAAGGAATTAGTCCGGAATTGGTAATGACTAAGGGAGAAATAGTGGGCTCATTTGAAATACTAATAGGACCTTTGGAGGCGTTCCTAATAGGTTTGTTTGAGATGGTAATAATGGAGAGGTCTTCACATTTGTTAACCAAACTCTTGGCAGGCGGAGTCTTCTCAAACAGAATTTCGTGGCTATCCATCAGGTGTTGTATACCTTTCTTCAGCCTTTCACACCCATTGTATTGTCTTGTACAACACACACAGTCTTTTTCACAGCCAGGGAAAATTCCAGCTTTCAACAAATTATTCTTGATTACATTCAACGGAGTAGTTAATTCTTCAACAGAGGCAATGGAAATTGTATCTTCGGCAGCATTAACACCTTTGTCATGCTTCGGCATTGGAGCGGTAATTACATTCGGTGTTAGAGGAGGATCAAATTCAATAGTCTTGTTGTCAATTAAATCTTGGATCTTGTTCTTCAAGGCCTAACACTGATCAGTCTCGTGCCCGGGGCTGTTTGAATGGTAAGCACACTTTGCATTTGAATTATATTTTGGTGACGAGGTGTCAGGGTTGGCGGGAGGATCACGCAATGTAACTAAATTAGCCTTGAGCAAATGTTGAAGGGCTTGAGATAGTGACATGCCTAACCTCGTAAACTGTCTTCTTGGAGCTTCAAAACATTGATGATTTGTAGATGGTCTTGGAGTAGGAGTTGGATTGGAGATTCGGACAACATTGACAGACGGATGATTATTTTTCTTGGTATGGGCCTTTTCCCCATACACAACATTAACTTCTTTCTTTGCAGCAAAAGGTTTCTTGACAGGATTGGTAGTGGAGGTAGATGCCACAGAGATCTTCCCACTCTTGATGCCACTTTCAACTCTTTCACCGGTTAAGATTAATTCGGTTAAACCAGAAGAAGAGCAGCCAACCAACAGATTAAAGAAAGGACCAGATAAAGTGCCCATGAACATGTCGATGTGCTCCCTATCAGTCAGGGGAGGCTGGACCCTACTAGCGAGGTCTCTCCACTTTTGCGCATACTCTTTGAATCCTTCGTTCTTCCCCATGGTCATATCTTGCAATTGAACACTTATTGGCGCCAAGTCGGTGTTGTACTGATATTGATGGTAGAAGTTAGTAGCTAAACCCTCCCAAGTGTTGATATGAGAACCATCCAATTGATAAAACCATTCAAGTTGTGTTCCAGCCAAACTCTCTTGTAAAAAGTGAACCCAGAGCTTCTTATCAGCAGTGTGCGGCTGTATCTTGCACACATAAGACTTCAAATGGAGTTTTGGACATGAAATCTCATCATACTTGGCAAAGATTGGTATTTTGAATTTGTGGGGAATGACTACCCCTGAGATTAAGCCCAAATCGTCAAAATCTAAACCGGGAACGACTTGGATTTAAACAGCTTTCAACATGTCTTCTAACTGCTTGTATTTGATGTCAGCGGGTGGATACTGTTCGTTGAAATAATCATCATCAGATTCTTGATAATTGGCATACTCAGCATGAGTAATCTTGACCTTGTCAACCTGGTTCTCACCCTCTTTAGATGAGTCTCCTCCTACTGGGATTTGACGGATTGTCTCCTTGAACCTTCTACCCGTGTTGCGTAGAGCTTTCTTCTTTGGCTTCTTCTTGACAGCTAGCAAAGCCATCATATCTTGCTGTCCCTTGGCTAGGGCTAGTAAAGCTTCCTGAAACTGAGAGTTCTTGGCTTGGAGTTCTGTCACAGTTTTCTCTAGATCCATCTTGCTGAAATAAACAACAGAGAGATAAGGAAACCTGTTATGCGAAAACCTGTCATGTTATGATGCATGGAATATGTACATGCAAATGATTTCAAGGATTAATGAAATTTAAATTTGTATAGAAAAAAGAATGAACAAACGTTAACTTTCATTAGTCAATGTTGTACCCCAATTTTTGCCCCTAAGATTCCTCTATCATATCATGTCAACTCGATCATAACAAGATCACATTAGGGTTGGTTCTTCCTCTTTTTTTCCTATCTTTAAGTTTGCTCTTGAGGAATCTCCAAGCACCTTGGTTGTGTATTTTGTATATGTGTTGTTGACTAACTTCTAATCAAAATACAAAAAAATATTTGTCTTTGTCTTTGTATATTTTTTTTTTGTAGGTACCAAGTCGAAGCATATGGCAAATAAGGTTTTCCGGTATTATTTCCCTAAAATCTCTATTTGCAAAGAAAAAGAATTAAAAAAATTTCATTTTTTTTCACTGTACAATCGATTGCTCCTAGAGTGCAATCGATTGCACAAAGTGAATTTTGCATAATTTTTGGAAAAATACACTGTGCAAATCGATTTGTAATATAGTGCAATCGATTTGCATAGAGTGAAAATTAAAAAAAATCAGCATTTTAAAATTGTTAAATTTTGGCTCCAATTTTCCTTCATTTTTGAAAGATGTATAATTAATTCAAATTTTAGTGCCAATCTTTCATTTTTAAAAAAGAATTATCATTAATTCAAATTTTGGCTCTAATATTTGAAAGAATTATCATTAATTCAAATTTTGGCTCTAATTTTTGAAAGAGTTATCATTAATTCAAATTTTGGCTCCAAGAATCAATTACCAAATTACCACTAATCCCAATCCTAAAACTCTATAAATAGAGCTCTCATTTCATTCAAATTTCAAGCTTTTGATAGCCAAATCCTCCTTGCTAAAAAATCTCTCAATCCTCTCCATCTACCAAATTCACTCAAAGCTCCATTTTCAAAAAGTTAGTAAGCTTTGCATTGAAGCTTACTAATCTTTGAGCTAGACCTTCATCCAAACACTTTTTCTCCATCAATTCTCTACATCCAAGCTTGGTAAATTGATTCTTGTGGTTGAATTAAAGCAAATTCTTGAAGTTGTTTGATAATTTTCTAGATCTACCTTTGGTAAGTTTGGATAATTCATCTTTCACAATATGATCTCTTGGTGATCTTTGGGATTGATTCTTTGAGCATTATTTTGTGATTTCAATGGTGTTATTATCTCATAATTTGATGGAATTTTCGTGCTCAAGTGGATCCATGATCATAAGGTGTTTGATGGAAAGTTTGAACAAGCAATTGCCCTTTTAAAATGTTGTTTTTGCTACTGCTTCTGTGTGCAATCGATTTACATAGTAGTGTAAATCAATTTACACAGCACAATTTTGCACGAATTTTTGAAAATTATACTGTGTAAATCGATTTACATAGTAGTGTAAATCGATTTACACCAGAATAGAATGTATTTTTTGCCTTGTTTTGGGGCAGATTTGATCCAAAATGCTTTTTCTACTCACTACTTGTGATTGTTGGTTTGAATTGCAATTTTAAATGTCCAATTTGTCTTTAAACTCAATGGACTTTTTGATGTAGATGAAGTTGGATAAATGTTCATCAATTCAAATCTACCTAAGAATGAATTATTTAATTCATTTTTGGTGCTTTGGATTAATGATATGTTTAGTGCTTTAATCCATCTAGAGGAGTCGTTGAATTTAAAGATGAAAGAATTTTGAAATGGTGATCCAAATTAGCTTATCATTTCGCTCCCTCTTCATCTTATCCCTTTCTTTTTTTAATTGTGCTACATGTTAAGGGATGGTGATCTCTATATCATTTATCCAAACATGAAGTACATAGATTGCTATTGACCGGCCTCAAAATAGGTGTGACTTCTACATAAGTCCACTTACAATTGCTTAACATAACGCTAAATTTTGTCCCGATTCGAATAAATGATCATTCGTGGCCCAAACTTATAATTGCAATCCCAAGTATGTTAATTTGATCTCTTTGATCCAATAACCTTGAGATTCATTGTGTAGAGGCTTTGGTTCTACCAATCCTCTGATGGATCTACAACACCTTTGGTCAACGCGGATCACTTAAACATCGTTGATCATTACATGTTGCCTTGTGAGAATTCCAAAATGGATGATATACTTGACAAAAAGCAAATGCAACTTGTTGTGTAGAGGCTTTTGTTCTACCAATCCCCTAATGAGTTCCAAATGCAAGTTTCAAGATGGTCATCCAACTAACCACTAATTACTAACAATTAACTTTACTTTATGCTTTTATTTTCATGCTTTATGTACCATTTACTTTAAGCATTTACATTTAATACCATTTTTATTTTTGCTCACTTGAGCATTTATTCTTATGCCATTTTTATTTTGCTCACTTGAGCATTTACTTTTATGTCATTTTTATTTTGCTCACTTGAGCTTTTCTTTCTTTTTAAAGACACCTAATAATCAACATGAACCATAAAAATCATTAATGATACTTGGACTACATGGTTACTATCCTTTGCATTATGGAGTGATGGACTTCTTGGACTTAGGATTAGAGACCTTGGCCTATCTTGGAGACTTTGTGACCTTAATTCATTATTTTGTCTGGAGTTCTTGAGGTTTACCTCAAGACATTGGGTTGTTTGTTTGTTTTGTGTGCCGGTAATTGAGATTACGATCTTTGTTTGTAATCTGGAATTCACCCGCATACAGCCGTTACTCTGCCCAATTTTTGCGAAGACTTAAAACACTTGAAGTTTGGTTCTCTCAAGAGGTCTAGTATCTTTGCTTGCTTGGTTTCAATCCGAAGAATGGGAATTCTATATTGACTCATAATGTCAAGTATTGGCTTCTTGTTGGTTAGATGGTTCTTATCCATAGCTTTTACCTTATGCTTTAGGATAGCCTCTTCTTCTCCTCCCATCTTCTTTAATTTCAAAAATCTTCTCCCTCCTTTTAAAAAAAAACTCTTCTTGTTTTGAAACTTGAAACATTTTCATAATAAACTTGGACTTATGTCCATGCATCTTCGAAACATCTTCATAAATAAATTTCAATCAATTTAATAATACCTTGACCCTTTTTTGTGAGAAGACTAAAAGTCAATCAATCTCATTTCAAACCATTTTTCCACTTTGGCTTTTATCTTTAAACTTTTCTTAAAAGATTAGACTCTTGTCAATCCTTGTAGTGATGCAAACAACTATACTTCTACAATATGTAGTGAAGTGAGATATTTTCCACTTGGGTGTTGAGTGAGGCATTGTTGATTTTAAAATCCAAGCCATATCCTCCACTTTGAGATGATGCAAATTCTCCTTTCTCATAATTGTGGGTAGTAAGCATGTTTTTCACACGGACAATTGCAATGATGTCTTATCTCATAAAATCAACCAACACACTTGTGTTTCAAATTTTTTAAAAGAGGAACTACGTGTACCCTGATCCCCTATTGCACGAAAGGTGGTACGTAGGCACTAAAGGTTCGCAAACGCGGCGGGTGCAAAAATCATAAAATAATATTTCTTTTCTCACCTCCACCATCCATTTTTTATATAACACATTTTTATAGCCAAATATACAGATTTTTCAAAGAGGTTCCTGCGAAGTATCGTAGATGTTTAGGGTGCTAATACCTTCCCTTTGCATAACCAACCCCCTTACCTTGAATCTTTCCCACTCCTTTTGGGTTATTCGCTCTTTTCCCATTCCTTTGGAAATAATAAAGTGCGGTGGCGATTTTTATTTTGATTTGTATAAAGTCTAGTCAATCCAATGGCTTAGTCTTGCACATTTCTACCGCTACAGTCAAAACAAGAAATATTACATCATGCCCCTTGGGCTTACAAAATAACTTTCTATGATAAAAAGACCGAACGCATCCTCTTTGGCGCAAGATAAGCGTTCACATTCTGCTCTTCTTGTAGCTGTCTCGTAAGCTCAAAAACCATCTTCTCACTAGTATAAAACTGAGTCTCAAAAGTATCTCGTTCTTCCTTCAGCTGGATCCAACCCTTTTGTAAGTCTTTGAGAGAGGTAGGCATGTCAGGATGAAGGATAGTGTAGGAAACAACTCCTTCGACCACAGGCTCCATAATGACTGGTAAAATGGAAGGATAAGGCATCACAAGTGTCTGAGCACGAGCCCGTACCCACCTAAGGTAAGGCTCGAGAGGGATAGAGTTTTTGTGTCCCAAAGTCCTACTGTCCACCTTGTTTACCATTCTCCAAGCTCGTGTAAACCTCTGGCGGTAATCTTGGTCTTCTTTGTCATAGTCGAACACCAGACCTTGAATGAGCATCTCATGAAGACCGTCTCTTCAGGCATACCCAAACTGTCGAAGAGCTAAGAAGGTATTGTAGGTTATACCTCCCCTAATACCAAGCAAAGGCACGTTAGGGAATTCCCCACAGCGTTCAATGATAGAGACGTCTTCCAAAGATCTTGAACACCAACAGATGTCAGAATGGGTGAGGGACATCATCCTTTGAGATCATGTCATTCTTTGCTCGTTCTTCAGTGTTGTTTGAGGTAGGTGTGAAGTGAACCACTTAGTGAGTAAGGGAATACAACACAAAAGAGTACCCCTTTTCTTCATGGTGCGGGAATGAAGGCAATGCAAGATGTCTCCCAATAAGGTAGGTACGAGATTGCGATAGAGAAAGACTTTGATGGCATTAACATCTATGAATTTGTCCGAGTTGGCGAACAAAACCAATCCATAAATGAGAAGCGCCATGACTTCTTCAAAAGCTTGGAAATCCATGTCGTCCCAGAATGAACAAGCCTTCTCCAATAGAAACTTGGCTAGGAAACCTTTGACCCCGCTTCTTGTTTCCCAATTGGTTATGACATCAGCTCTTTTCAGATGCAAAGCTTCAGTGATGATTTCAGGTTTTGGGATCCCGTCTAGGCCGGTGAATGGTATTTGATCAAGCACGGGCACGCCTAAGAGTAGGGAGAACTCTTCGAATGTAAGTACCAACTGATAGTCCGTAAAAGTGAAACAATGATGTACGGGATCAAAGAATTGGAATAGTACAAACATCATCTCCTCTTGGAAGTTGGATGTCTTCAAACTGAGGAGTCGGCCATATTTCTTGTTAAAAGAGAATCCCCGGGCACTTTTGAGGCTAACTATTGAAGTTGAGGGTGTGCTTTTATAAAGCTAATTCGGATGGTGTTTCTTTGGCTGGAATTCATGACCTCTAAAACAAAAACAAAGATAAATTTCTAAATCCTTGAAATGGTTAGTGAGCATGCGCATGATTCTTATGATGTTTATGATGTTATGTACAAGTGAGTATATACACACGAAGCAAACAAATCCCTATGTTTTATACTTGCATGAGTTTTTATAGGTAAGTACCCTTTTGAAGTTTAGTTGGCTTAACCTGTCCTAGTAATAGTGATCGGGTTCTAAATAATCTCAATATCACCGACCTTTCTTTTAGGCGTTGTCTCAGCATAATCAATCTTTTCTTGCGGTCGAGATATCCCAAAAGTCCAGCCTCAATGAGTGTAGTATCGAGTATCAACCAATTTTCAGCTCTACACCGAAATCGGTTATCTCACTATGTCCTAATTGCCAAGTTTGTTCAATTAGGGTTCTAAAGTCAGTAAGTGCTTCATGACGCCACTCAGCGGCCCCGTATTCTCCTCGATTCACCACGAGGGATACCAGTACCCATAAATGCGTCACACTAACATAGCCATTGCTTCAACCATATCGGTCTACGCCGTACGGTTTCCACAATCTATTGCTATTTACCTAAAAAGGTGCCCCAGATCAGGGTGGAGGATCAAAGCAAGCCCAAGAAGAGAACCATAATATAAAGCAAACAAATCAAACAAAGAAAGAAAGTAAATGTGATCTAACCCTAAGGTAACCCCACTTTCATTATATCCCCAGCGGAGTCGCCAATTCTGTGATAGGGTTGGAGAACTGACTTGAGGGTTTGCGTTTGTTTTTGCAAATATTGCGGTTAGCAAGAGTCGCCACCGACTTTTATTTTATCCAAAAGGAAAGGTGAAAAAGCACAGGAAAGACCTTTAGAGATGTTTTCTTGAGTTCGGGGGGTAGATTATGAAAAGGGAAGGTGTTAGCATCCTTTTCATCCATGGTTTTCCATGGGCTCTTAGTTACTTGCTAGATCACTTGCTTTTGTTTGAAAATTGTGCTTTGTGTAGTTTTTGAAAGTATTTTGAAAACGCACCATCGTTTGGGCGAACTTTTGTAATGATTCTCGTTCGTAAGAATGTATACAAAGGTGTTGAGCTTTTAAAAATATTTCATGTTTGGAAAGTGTTTTGAAAGTGTTTTTGGAAGTGATTTTTTGTGAAAATAGCAAGGATATTTGCTTTGAAATTTAGCAAGTAATTAGGAGCATTCTACCTACTCAAAAAAAAGGTCTTAGGTGTTCTTTTCCTCCTCCTTTAGACATTGCTATCTTACCATTGTTTTGGTAAGAAGCCCCATCGTTGGATGTGAAGGAACGCGCGTGGGTCATCGTATAACCATGATAAAAATGTTGTGAGATGACTTATCATTTTTCTTTAGGGACTAAGATCGTTTCGAAAGGCAACTTTGATAGCGTCATCGAGGGACTATGATCTTGTATTTTTGATTTGTTTATGCTAAGACATCCCACATGCATAACATGGCCATTTTTGTAAGGTAACAAGTGGAATAACCCTAGGGGTGCTAGTGTGCAAGTGTATTTGATTGCATGCATAATTTTGTCTTGAATTAGGGTTTTCTAAACATTGGTTTCAGTCTTGCCATACACACCCTAATTACTAACAATATATGAAAGCAATAAAATTACGGAAAATAAAGATTCTACGCTATTACAATCATTAGGGGAATGGGGTGTACAGGTTTTCAAATGGGGATTGCAAATTAAATCCCAAGTTATTATTACAACCACATTGAATGGATAAGAATGTTAAGGAAATGTAAAATGTTTGTTTCGTTTAAAAAAGGAAATAAGTTTTGTTTAAGAAAATATTTTTGGTCCTTTTGATTAATGAGAAAAATAAAAGTGATGGAAAAAAAATAATAATAATAAAGGAAAACAGACAGAATAAGCGTAAATGCTGAAATAGAAGAGGTCAAAAGTTCTGACTCTAACGTGCTGCACAAACAGAAACAAACATTAATAGAAATAGGGAAGGTCAGAAGTTCTGGATCTACTGAGAACACAGAAATTTCCAGAAGTTCTGATGCAACTGTCATAACTTTACCTCTCTTCTCCATGCTAGTCAGAACATCTGCAACTTAGTCATTTCTTAATAGAACAGAAGTTGCAGACATAACAGTTATGTCAAGTTTCATAGTATTTCAGAAACAAGGGATATCAGAAATATAAATAAGAAGCAAACATGAATTCGCTAATGAAGCTCTGAACTAGAATTCCCTATACTTAAGCAGGCAGATGCATGAAATCTCAGAATATGTACATCATTAGAATCGGAATGTCTACATTATATTTTTAAACTTGCAAATATGATAATGCCTAAGTAATATGATGAGGATCAGCAGAAGCTTACCTTGCATCTGGAAAATACTCTGTGAGCTGGAGGTTCGTTTTGACAACTTGTGATGTTCTGAACAGCTTCCTCACGTGTTCAGCAGGCTAGAAACTTTCAACTTGGGTTGTAAATGATTAGAAAATTCTGGAACAACCAAGGGATAAAGTTCTGACATTTTGAGGTGGACGTTGATGGAAAATATGTTACAGTTTGACTTACAGATGTTTGGATGGAATTTGAATATATATCAGAAACTGTATGGGTGGTTTTGGTCAAGAAACACTTGAGGAAAAAATGGAGTTTTAATGCAAGAAATCAAAATGCTAACAAGTTTTGTATTTTTGTGTTTGCAATATTTTTGGACTCTTGGAATTTTTGCAGGGGTTCAAGGCTTTTCTTTCTCAAGTTTTTCGACCTTTTTTTAATGGCCAATGGAGTTCTATTTATAGGCAAAAGTTTTGTAGTTTGGAGAGGTCATGTGGCACCAACGTCATACGCTAGACGCTGACTTACTCTTGAAGTAAGCTTAAACAAGCATGGTTCAAGGCACAAAGTAGGATGGCTAGTAGGTTTAACAGCGCCTATGCTAGATTTGTCAGCATTAAATAAGGAAAAGCAACAGCAGCGCATGGGCCTAGAACACTTTTGCACAAAAGTTTGATTTCCCAAGACAGTAGGGGTACACGTGGGGGAAATCCTTTGGATAAAGGCTCAAAAGTGGTTGTGAGCATTAAATGAGCATTAAATGATGATGAGATTTATCAAATCATAAATCCTGCCATGTGAAACTATGCATCATTTCTTAATCCTGGATCCGAAGTTCTGCTTCAGCGTAGCATCCAATCTTCTGATCCTTTTATCTTTTGGCTCCAGCATGTTCTGAAGAAGTTCCCAGACTTTCCAGGAAGTTTGTAACACGCTTTATAAACCTTCTTTGAACTGATCTTGCAAGATTTGACTGAACCTTTGTGAAAACTAGCCCAGAAGTTCTGACCAAACTCTGTCTTGAAAGTGTCCAGAATCTGCTGAGTGCTTTAGTTTCATGGACGTGTTTTTGAGAAGTTATAACTTGAAATCCTAGCATTTCTAGGAGAAGTTCTGTTCTGCAATGTTTTAGATCTCATTGAAATCTATAACTATTGAATCAGAAGTTCTTCCAAAATCAGCTTGCATCATGGTGACAATCTGATCAGAAGTTTTGAGCTTGTCATATTTCTTAAACACTTAGAAAAATTCTAAGTATTTAGAATTTGACTTTTCCAAAGTAAATTTGACTTTTGAATTGCTTGATGACACAAACTTCACATTCCAACCTGTCTTGATGAAATATGATTCTTGAAACTTGATTTTGATCCAAAAGTCAAGCTTTGACTTTTTAGTGTGTAAATGACCATTTTCCCTTATAAATGACTTTCTTGGAAAATTGATAATTCAAGGCTGGGAATAGATGGAAGCAAACCTGGGGCCCAGGGTGATCCTTTGAGAAATGAGAGGGAAAATTTTGGGGTACAACACATCTACTTGATACTTGAGATCCTTTCTCCTCTGATCATTATATCTTTTATGACGACTCTGAGAACCTTTCATCTTCTCTTAGATCATCTTTATCTTTCTAGTTGTCCCTTATACAACCTCAGGTCCGAGTACAATGCTTTTACCCAACTCATACAAACACAATAGAGTCCTACACCTCCTGCCATGCAATGCTTCATGCGGCGCCATCCTAATACTATAATGGAAATTGTTATTATAAGTAAACTCAACCAATGGCAAGTGACTATCCCAAACTCCTCCTTGTTCAAGCATACAAGCCCTCATCAAATCTTCCAATGATTGGATAGTTTTTTCTGTCTAACTATCCATTTGAGGATGATATGTGGAACTCAACCTCAACTTAGTACCAAAAGCATTATGCAGACTTGTCCAAAACATCAATTTAAATCTCAGATCTTTATCTGACACGATACTCAAAGTTATCCCATGAAATTTCATAACTTCTCCAATATACATCTCATCTAATTTCTCCATAGGATGATTGATCTTCCTCATTAAGAAATGAATCGACTTAGTCAACCTATCCATAATCACCCAAATCGAATCATTTCCTTTAGCGGTCTTCGGGAAACCTGACACAAAATCAATGAAAACATTATCCCACCTTCATTCTGGAATACTCAACGGTTGCATAAGACCCGTATATTTCTGATGCTCAACCTTTGACTTTTGACTAGTCAAGAAAGCATAGAAAAATTTGGAAACTTCCTTCTTCACACCAGTCCACCAGAATAACTTCTTCAAGTCCTGATACATTTGTGTATCACCTGGATGAATACTCAACCCATTTCTATGTATTTCCTCAAGAATACTTTTTTTAAGCTCTGGAACATCTGGAACACATAATCTATCGCCAAACCTCATCACACCATTCTCATCAATCCCAAACTTATATCCTTTACCCTGGTTAATCAAATTTAATTGATCGACTAATCTCAAATCAAAATTTTGACCTTTGCAGATTTTTTCTATTATACCACTAGTCAGTTTTAACATTCCTAACTTCACACTTTTAGAAGTATCTTCACACACTAAGCTCATATCTCTGAATTGTTCGATCATCTCAAACTCTCAAACCATAAGCATCAACATATATAGTGACTTCCTAATCAATGAATCAACAACTACATTTGACTTCCTAATTCAAGCCACCTTCTTTATCTCATATTTAATGTTTTCTGGTCAAACAAGTACTTCAAACTCTTGTAATCACTGCACAATTCAAATTTAGAACCAAAAATATAATGTCTCCAAATCTTTAATACAAACACCACCGCTGCTAGCTCTAAGTAATGCGTAGGATAATTCCTTTCATGAACTCTGAGTTTCCTAGAAGCATAAGCAACAACCTTTTCCATTCTGCATTAGCACACCACCAAGACCCATCTTAGACGTATCACAATACACGACAAAAGACTCACTCAGATTAGGCAAAATCAACATCAAAGCAGTCGTCAACCTCTTCTTTAATTCTACAAAGATTTCTTCGCACGCCATATCCCATACATAAGCTTGACCATTTCGAGTCAACGACAAAGCCAACTTAGAAAATCCTTCAATGAACCTTCGATAGTAACTTAACAAACCAAGTAAACTTTAGATCTCGGTTGCAGACATTGAAGCCTCCCATTGCAATACAACATCAACTTTAGAAGGACACACAATAATTCCACCACTAGAAATCACATGACCATGAAAACTAACTTCCTTCAGCCAAAATTCACACTTCGACAACTTTGCATACAACTTATTTTCCTTTAACCCTTGTAACACCATTCATAAATGTTCAGCATGCTCTCCTTCTGATTCATAATAGATCAGAATATCGTCAATGAACACTACGACAAACTTATCCAGATAGGAATGAAAATTTCTATTCATATATTCCATAAAAACACCAGGTGCATTAGATACACCAAACAACATCAAAATGGATTCGTAATAATCATACCTCGTTTGGAAAGCTGTCTTCGGAACATCATCTAGTTTAACTCAAATCTGATGATAACCTGACCTCAAGTCAATCTTGCTGAAAACAAAAGCACCCACCAACTGATCCATCAAATCATATATCCTCGGTAGTGGATACTTATTCTTAATCATCACTTCATTCAACTGTCTGTAATCTACACACAGTATCGTACTTCCATTTTTTTTCTTAACTAGAAACACATGAGCACTTGGACAAACAAACTTCTTCTCAAGCATCTCCTCTAATTATTTCTTCAACTCGCTCAGTTCTGAAGCTAACATTCTATAAGGAGTCATCGACACAAGACTTGTACCTGGCACCAAATCTATAGAAAACTCCTCTTCACATTCAAGAGGTAAATTATTGATGTCATCTGGAAACACCTCTGGGAATTCACAGACAACCGATAGTTCCATATTCGTATCTTTACCATCAACTTGCAGTGATACAAACATCAAGGCTTTATCTTCTAAAAGTTCACTCACTTGCTTAGCAGTAAACAACATCAATTCTCCATTATCACCAAACATAGGGAACCTCAAAGTCTTATTATAATTGATATGAACATAGTTGAACTCTAACCAGTTCATCCCAAGGATAACATTAATTTGGTGTAAGGGAAGACACACAAAATCCATCACAAAACTCTTACCGTAAATAGTCAAAGGACACTTCAAACAAATGTAAGTAGTAGTTACATAAACACTAGCAAGAGTATCTAACAACATACCGCCATTCATATCAGACAATTTCAATTACAACTTACTAGTACATACAAGTGAAATAAATGAAGAAGTAGCACCAGTATTAATAATAGCAACCAATTCAACATCGTTAATAAGGCAAGTACCTCGAATCAAGTTTTCCTTCTTAGAATCCTCTGACCCACTCAGCACGAACACTCAACCATTGGCTTGGGCAATAACATCCTTCCTTGGTTTCTATCACTAGGTACTGATATGAACCTGCTCTCCACAGTTGAAACAAGTAGGGATATCGTTCTTGCACTCAAGAGCATGATGACCAGACTTACCAAACTTGTAACACCTCAGCACCTTATTCTCACATTCATTGGATCAGGGACCTTGTTCACCACACCTATAGCGGTTGATAAAAGCGAGAGCCCCTCCCCCACTTGTCTTCTTCTCACCATAAGCCTTATGTTTCCCATTATGAGCTAGGACATCATAAGGCTTCTTACAATCTTGATATTTCTTTCCTCTTTTCTCATTAAAACTCTTGTAGTGAGCCGAATGAGCTTTGTTATCCTCTTCATAGATTCAGCAGCTATCCACCAACTCTGAAAATACACAGATCTGTTGATACCCGATTACCCGCTTGATCTCCGGATGCAACGCATTCTCAAACTTGATACACTTTAAGAACTCAACATCTACTTCTCTATAATATGGATAAAACTTTTCCAGTTCCACAAACTTCAAAGCATACTCAGTCACAGTCAAACATCCTTGTTTCAACTCTAGAAACTCAATCTCTTTCTTCTGGTGCACATGCTTAGGAAAATACTTCCTAAGAAACTCTTTACGGAACACAACCCAAGTAATCACTTCACCTAGTGTTGTCAGTCTCTGACGGGTACCAACCCACCATTCATCAGCTTCCTCTTCCAGTTTATGCATACCAAACCACACCTTCTGCGCCTCTAAAAAATCCATGACTCGGAATATCTTTCAACCTCCTTGAGCCAAACTTGTGCTCCATCAGGATCAAACGTTACCTTGAAAATAGGCTGATGATTCCTTTGGAACGTCTCCAAAACACGGGATCCATCATTAGGTTGATGTTGCACAACCTGAGCAACAACCTACAAAGCAACAACAAGTGCATCATCATTTCTTCCAGCCATTTATTTATTTTACACCAATAACAGTCACAGTGGTTAGAAACTATCTCGACAGTATTCCACTATCACACACTAAAGACTCAATAATCTTGTCGGACGAATCAACCTGCTTTGATACTACTGATGTAACACCCTTCTAACCCACATACATTTCGCATATAATTTCTCGAAAAATAAAATCAAATAAAGACCATAGAAGGGAATCAAATCTTCATTGAACATCAAATAAATATTAAATTTTGCTCTGTAACACGGGTTCTAAGTTCCTTAGTTTTAAGTTTGGCATTAATTTTTGTCAAACAAATAAGACATCAATATGTTAGATATGATATTTGAACTTGCTAACAAGAACAGGTTGAGCAAGAAGTCCTATCTGGAATAACTTGTCAGATAAGATGTCTATTATACCCCATTTTCCCCCTAAGACCTATCATATCATTAATATATCAAGATCACACACTAGGGTTGTTTCTCTCTTTCTACTTTATCGTATCTTTAAGTTTGCTCTTTAGGGATTACCAATCACCTTGATTTATGTATCTTATACATGTTTTCTTTTAACTAATATCAAAATATGTATATATATGTCTCTTTGAATGTTCATATTGTAGGTGATGACACAATTGCATTCATATTACTATCTAACCTAGGGTTTGAGGGATGGTCCTCAGTCAAATGGTTCTTCAATAGATTGAAAGTGTTCAAGCTTCAAGGCTATGTCTATGATATTAAAGATTTATGGTTCAAAGAGTTCCCTCACTTTATTTAGGTCAAACTTTCCTCAAAGTTGGTGGTGGAATTAATCAAGAAGATTCATAGGTTCATGTGTTTATTTCCATGCCTTCTTTAACAAGTTTCTTTGGGACTTAAGCTCCATATTTGAGTGTGCTTAAATATAACGTCATTTTAAGGCCTATTTTGTTTCATCATGCTTTATTTTGCCAAGAAAGTTCAAAGATATTCAATTTTGATTCAACAAGTTTGACCTAGTTGAGCAAGTGCGTGATTCAGTGATCATAAGTGCATAACTCTCTCAATTTTCAACATTTTGGGTTGGCTCTTTTTTATACGGATTCTTATTATCATCTACAAAAACTCTTCTTCACATGACAAGATCCAATTGTGTAAGAAAAATCATCAAAAGTTTAAAGGGGTTTCAAGTCATTTTGATCTTTGAGCTAGGATTTGCTGACTTCCAAGGACCATATCTTGCTCATTTTTTGAGAGTTTTGATTGACTACAAAGACGTTATTCTCTTTAAAGGGTCCTTAAAAATATCTCTTCATAAATCTAAGGTTAATTTTGAATGTAAGATCACTAATGGTTGAGAAACATTACAAGTCTCTTTGAAAAGCCTTTGAATTTTAGGGTTTGACTTCAAATGATATAAACTTGGTCAATTTTTATCTCCTTGAGCCCATTATTTTTCCATAATAATCTTTGGTATTTCTACTACAACTTTGTTTTAATGTGCAAGACTTGTAGATGCTTGGAAAGTGGTTGAAGATTTGAAAAGATTACAGGTCTTTTGTGAATTTCCCCAAATTTGTTCATCATCTTCCGAAGACCATAACTCTTTCATTTTTTATGATTTTTGAGTGATGTCAATTCAATAATTCAATTCAAGAGGTCTACTTAATTTCATATTCAAATATTAAGACCAAATTTTGAGTGGAAGGTCATGTAATTTTGAAGAACATTATAGGTCATTTTGAGGTCCCATACTTAGAAATTTTTCTAAGTACAAAAGTCAGTGTGTTTTTCACGATTTCAATTGATCATAACTTTCACCTCAATTATCCAAATGATGTCTTTCTTGGCAAATTGTAAATATTGTAATCTTGTCCTTCAAATACTTCAAGATGCATCCCATAAAGGTCCCTAAGTAGTGAGTTATGCATGGTTGAAGTTGGATCCATGAAATATGTTTTTGCCTCGAGTCAAAATTTTTACCATGAGTAAACCTGGATTAAAGGTTGAATTACTCAAAGTTTAGTTGCTAAACATGTTTAACTTATTTCTCAGGTGCGTTTTGAAAATAATTGCACTTGGTATGAGGTCGTTTTGATGCATTTCAAGTCACACGTTGGGAATGATCACAACTAGCTTGGTTTGCACGGTTTGATCACAATTCCTCTCACTTCTCATCATCATTCACTTTCCTATAAATAGAGGATGATATCTCATTCATTTCTCAAGCTTTAGAGATCCAAAAAACCTCTGTTATACCTCTCAATTCTGCAACTTTGAATTTAGTTTTAAAGCATTTTTCAATCCGATTTCTTCATTGATTCTTCATCCTTGAACTTCACTAAAGCTAACTGAAGAAGAACCAAGCCTTGAGGTGTTCTAAATCGTGATAGCCAAGTCAAGTTTAAGATCTCTGAAGTTAAGCTTCAACAGGTAGATTCCTCCATCAATTCTCTCCAAACTTGTTTCTACAATGTAGCTCTCATCACTCTTATACTGATCACATCATTAGTTTTTAACTGGAAGTGAGTTTTGCTCATAAATTTTCAAATCCCTTTCCAACTTTTTTCTTTTGGTTTTTCTCAAATCAATTGATCTACAGTTTATATAAATTTTTCGCGAGGGTACCATTGGAATTGTCTTGAAGAGAAGAAGTGAATGACACCGGTTTGAGCTCCCGATTTTACAGTTTGTGAGACATGCAATTTGTGCATGGTTAGAGATTGAAGATGACCAGCGTGTCATCTCTTAACCAATGACATAGTACCATGCATTTTTTTCAAATCTCTTTTTTAATTAATGATGTGGTAGTTTATTCACTAATGACCATGATATGCACAGCGTGCCAGATCCCATAGATTTGATTACTAACGCGGTTTGACATTGATCCAATGCTTTACATATTTTTGACTTTAATTTTATTTTGTAATTTTATCTTTTAATTGTTTTAAACTTCAAAAATTCATAAAAAAATCATTTCAACTTCTAAAAATATGAAAAAAGTTCTCAAAAATACTTTTGATTTTTCTCCTTCTGATTTTTACTTTTTCCAAATTTTATTTTATGATTTGGTGTTTCTTTATGATTTTTCACTTTATTTGAGTTGTTTTAATTGTTTAAAAAAAAATTTCTTGATTTATTAATTCTAAAAAAATTATGGAAGGATCCAATGACCTCTTGACAAATATTGGTGACCTCATTTTATTTTTATTTATGATTTTACTATTTTTCACAAGTTTTGGTTTATTTTGCTTATTTCTTTAAATTTTAAAAATAGTTTATGACTTTAAAAATTCTGAAATTTTTTGTCAACACTTATTGACCCGTGTTTGACCTCTGAAATTTTTTAGGATTTTTATTTGGTGTTTTAATATATGTTGTGTATTTTACCAATTATTTCCCTTTCTTAAATCATTTAAAATATTATTTGATAAATATATTTTATTATTATTTTTTGTTTCTGATTTGGATATTATTTTAGGACAAGTTCCTCAACCTTATTGGATCTTGGGTGTTGATAGATTGAGAAAAACCAAATCCACCAAAATGGATGAATGATGTTGATGATATTTGAAACCCTAATTTCATTTGATACATCCCCTCCCTCTTCATCTTATCCCATTCTGGTTTTTACTTGTGCTACATGTTTTTGGAGAATGGTCTACATCTCATTTCTCTAATATGTTGGTACATAGATAGCTATTAATCAACCTCAAAATAGGTGTGACTTCTACATAAGTCCACTTATGATTGCTTAACATAACGCTAAATTTGTCCGGATGCAAAAAACGATAATTCATAGCCTAAACCTATGTTTGCAAGCCCAAGTATGTTTAAAGTGAAACCTTTTGTCCAGTAACTTTGAAGTTCATTGTTAGGAGGCTTTGATTCTATCAATCCTCTAATGGACTTCATTAACTTTAGTCTAAGTGAATCATTTGAACATCGTTGATCATATGTGGTTGCCTTGAGTACTTGAAATGGATGATATGCTTGACAAAAAGCTAATGAGACTTTTTGTTGAGAAGCTTTATTTTTATCAATTTTCTAATGAGTTCTCAAATGCAAGCTTCAAGATGGTCATTCAACTAACTTTTAACTTCTAATTCACTAACAATTGACTTTACTTTATGTTTTTAGTTCATGCCTTTATTTTGTGCTTTTACTTTTATGCACCATTTATTTTAGAATTTACATTCCATGTCATTTTTATCATTGCTCATTTGAGCATTTATCTTTATGTCATTTTATCTTTGCTCATTTGAGTATTTATTTTTTATGTCATTTTATCTTTTCTCCTTTGAGGTTTTATTTTATTTTTGAAAACACTTAATAACCAACTTGAACATTAAAAGACTTTAAAGTTACTTGGACTACTTGGTTACCATATTTGGCATTATGGAGTTGTGGACCACTCGGACATAGGATTAGAAACCTTGATACTTTGGGACCTTGTGACTCTATTGCTATTTTGTCAGTAGTTCTTGGGTTTACCCCAAGACATTGGGTTGATTTTATTTGTGCCCAAGATATTCTAATTTAGTACTATGTCTATGATTGAGAATTCCTCTGTTGCAGCCGTTATTGTCCCCAATTTTTGTGAAGACTTAATTCATCTGAAGCTTGCAACCCCTCAGAGGTTTAGTATTCCTACTTGCTTGGTTTCATTCCAAAGGATGGGAGTTCTACATTGACTTCATATGTTAAGTTTTGGCTTCTTGTTGGTTAGATCATTCTTTTCCTTGGATTTTACCTTATGCTTTAAGATAGTCTCTTCATCTCCTTTCCATCTTCTTTAATTTCAAAAATATTCTCCCTCCTTTTCAAACTCTTCTTGTTTTCTAACTTGAACCGCTTTCTTAATAAACTTGTATTTAGGTCCATGTATTTTCAAAAATATTTCTTAATCAAACTTTAATCAATTTAACTATACTTTTACATCTTTCTTAAGACTAAAAGTTAATTAACCTCATTCAAACCATTTTGCCACTTTGGTTTTTTACTTTAAAACCTTTACTTAAAAGATTAAACTCTTGTCTATTCTTGTAGTAATGCGAGCTACTATACTTCTACGATATATAATAAAGTGAGATATTTTCCACTTGGGTGTTGAGTGAGGTTTTGTTGATTTTAAAATCTAAACTATATCCTCCACTTTGAGATGATGTAAATTCTCCTTTCTCATAATCGTGGGTAGTAAGTATGTTTTCCACTCGAATATGACAATGATGTCTCTTATCTTAAAATTAACCAGCACATATGTGTTTTAAAATTTTTAAGGTGAACTACGAGTACCCTGGTCCCCTATTGCACGGAAGGTGGTAGGTAGGCTCTAAAGCTTCTCAACCGCGACAGGTGCAAAAATTATAAAAAAAATATACTTCCTTTATCATCTCCACTATCTATTTTTGTATACACCTTTTTATAGCCAAAATACACAAGTTTTCAAAGAGGTTCATGCGGAGTACCGTAGATGTTTAGGGTGTGATACCTTCCCTTTGCATAACCAACCCCCGTACATAGATTCTCTCCCCTATCTTTTTTGATTTTATTCGATATTTTCCCATTTCCTTTGGAAATAATAAACGGAGGTGGCAATTCTTATTTTAATCTGTGTGAGTCAAGTTAATCCAATGGATTAGCCTCAACTATTCTACCGCTATAGAAAACTGGTGACTTCAGTGGGGAAATAAATTAAGCATCTCTAAGTGGGTTGAGACTATCTTTGTTTATTTGTGTATGTGCTATATTTTTTGTATATTTGTATATATGTATGTCTGTATTTTCCTTGTTTTTAGGGTGCTTGGTGATCTCTTATAAGTCCTCTACCCAGACGTGGGCAAACTTAAGATATGACGGGTGGTAGTCATGTTAACTATGAGGGAGGAATCCCAAAAAAGGAGACATGAGATCCCCCATTCAGTGGAGGCCCCTTTCACTATAGTATTCCTTTACCGATCAATCGAGAAGACATGCTGCTTTTGACCTGGGAGCCTGCTGAAGCTTAGGACCGTATAACCTTTAACCCATCTTGACCTTTTAGGTGTAGTGCGAAAACTACGACGGAGAAAACTGGAAGTGGTTGTCACGTGATACTACACTCAAACGAGTTTTTCCTGAGAATATTACTAATTACTAAGCTAATCGAGATGTTGGTAATATCCGAAGGAAGGATGTAAATTCTGGAAACTTTTTAGAACCTTGTTCGGCAGGTGATAAGCCATTAGTCCTTACCTTGTGGGTAGTACCTTTGACTTCATGCTCATGACGTCGAACCTCTGAACCCCCTTGTTTGTGATCATGTGTGTGATTCCTGAGATAGAGGAACTGATGAGTTTGACTCCTGAGGTTGAGAGTTTTATAGATTTCCAAAAGAAGTATGGAGCCATTGTGTATCTTATGATCATCAAGATGAAGGAGGTTATTCTTTCTACGTTGGTCCAGTTTTGTGATCCGTTATACCAGTGTTTTACTTTTTCTAATTATCAATTGATTCCCATATTGGAGGAGTATTTATACTTACTTGGTTTACCTATTACTGATTATATTTCGTTCATCGGCTTAGAAGGAGAGCCTAAGTCTCATGAGATTTCTACCATAACTCACTTGAAGAAGTTTCAGATTGAAGCTAACATGACTACCAAAGGAGGAATCCGAGGCTTACCTTCTCAATTTCTATTGGAGAAAGCTTCTTACTTCGCCAAAATGATTAGTACAATTACTTTTGAGGCTATCTTTTCTTTGCTTACTTATGGGTTGTTCTTGTTTCCTAACATCGACAAATTTGTGGATGTTAATGCCATTAGGGTCTTTCTAAATGGGAATACAGCCCCTAGCTGCTAGGACATACTAATTATTCCATCCATCTTCGTAATTTCTATCAGGGAGGGATGGTCATCTATTGCACACCATTGTAATATCAGTGGTTTATTTCTCACTTATCTTGATCTGTTGCTTTTTGGGATATTAAGAAGGAAACATGATGGGCACCGAAGATTATGGCTCTCACTCATTCTGACATTGATTGGTATCATCAAGCTTATTATGTTATGGATATTATTTATAGTTGTGGTAGTTTCCCCAATGTGCCTCTTCTTGGTACAAAGGGAGGAATTAACTACAATACCGTTCTTGCGCATCGTCAACTTGGATATCTGATGAGATACAAGCCAAACAAAATTCATCTAAGTGATTTCTTTCTCAAAGAAGGAGAATATCATAAGGTAGCTAAGGAAGCAATTGAAAATGCTTGGCGCCATATTCATAGAAAAGGTAGAAAAGATTTGGGACTAAGAGGAGTTGCCTCCTTAGAGCCTCATCTCCATTATGTACAAGCAAGGGAAATACAGTTGAAGATACCTTATTCTTGTGAAGAACATATATCTAATATATTTATGAGGACTAATCCTCATCTCTTGGATGGTGTGGAAGAACTTCAGCTCTCCTTGGTTAAAATGCAACAAGAGAAGGAAGCATAGAAGAATAAATACCAGCCTTTGGAGGTGTTCTACTAAAAAAAAATGAAAGAGAGGGATGGATTGATTGAGATTCTTGAGAGTCATGTTATAGAAATGACAGAGAAGCAAGAGGATTTATTTTTCTTTAGAGTACAGCCTGGTCCCGGTCACCCATTTTCTTGTTCCGGTGAATGGAAAGAATTCGGTGATAAGTATGCAGAAGAAAACAAGTAGTTGAAGGCTCAAATTACAAGACTCAAGGGAAAGCGTCAGTGTGTGGAGAGATCTTCATAAGCTTTGGCTCCTTAGGATTTTTAGATTCTATCTTTATTTTATCTTAGGATTATCAAAACTTGTACTAAAAGTTATAATCCATTCCAAAATTATTATTAAAATGAGAATTTTTCGTATTTCTAAATGTGTTAGTACTTCCATATTTGTATTTGTTTATAATTCTTTGAGTTCCTTGAATAAACAAAATAAATCATATGCATTGTATAATAAGGTGGGAGAACTGACTTGTTTTGCGTTTTATCGCAAATGTTGTGGATAGCAAGAGTCGCCACCGACTTTTATTTTATCCAATAAGGACAGGGTGAAAAGAACAGGAAAGACCTTGATAGATTTTGAGTTCGGGAGGTAGGTTATGAAAAGGGAATGTGTTAGCACCCTGTTCATCCGTATTTATCTACAGGCTCTTAATTGCTAGCTCACTTTTTGAAAACTGCTTTGTGTTGTGTGTTTCAAAAAATATTTAAAAAGTTGCCAATGTAAGGTGAAACTTTGTAATGATTCTCGTATCGGTCCTCGAGAATGCGTATAAAGTGTTTGTTTGAAAATATTTATTGAAAAGTGTGATTGTGAAAAATGTTTTTTTTAAAGAGCTTTTTGAGAAAGCGATTAGGAGTTATACCCTACTCAAGGTAGTTCTTGTATTTTCCTCCTCCTTTAGATAGTGTTATTTGTACCATTAGTTAGTAGGAAGCCCTATTGTTGGATGTGAATGGACAGGCGTGGGTCATCGTACAATCATCAAAGGAAACTCGTAAGGATGCATTAGAAATTTTCGTAAGGGACTAGATCATTTACGGAAAGGCAACGTCGAAGGATCAACGAGGGACTATGATCTTTGTATCGAGGGACTTTGCTAAAGCGTCCCCACGTTCAAGGGACATGATTGTTTTTATGCTGAAGGCAACAAGGGAGGTTACCCTAGAGGCGTGAGTGTATGAATGATTTATGTTCAATTATTTTATCTTTGAGATTAGGGTTTTATATCAATTCATTTTAATCTTTCCATATAACCCTAATTACTAAGCAATAGTAACAAATATAAGAATACCAAAATGTAAATTATGGAAAATAAAGGTAGAAAGTAAACCATAATCTATTACATCGCTTTCGGGCAGTTACAAAATAGATAAGCGGTCAGTAAGTCTAACTATTACAACCCATAAATAATTATATAATAATAATAATAATAAAAAGAAATGCGAGAAATAAAAATTACATTCGCGAAAGTACAATCGATCTGAAAACTTAAAATTAAAATAAAATCGAGGGGAAATAGAAATGTTTTTTTATGTTTTTTGTGATAAAGGTTTTTGAATGATGATGACTAAATAAACCTAAAAATAATAATTATTTTTAATTAAAAAAGTTTAATTAATGAAATTAATTAAAAAATTTAATAACAGACAACCTAAAAATACTAATTAATTTTAGAGTTTGTAAAAAGGTTAAAAACAATAAACTAAAACCTAATTAGGGTTTGTGAAAAAACGTTTTGTGGTTAAATGAATTAAGTTGAAAGAAATAAGACAAATTAGTTAGAAACCAAAGAAAAAACATGAAAATGCCAGGGGTGAGTGTTGAACCCATGCCCTTAGCTTCCTTAGCCATGCGCTTTACCATTAGGCCAGATGCGTTCTTGTGTTAAAAGAATAGAACCAACACGATTTGTAACAAAACCTGCAAAATATGAAAACAAGTGAAAAAAATCCCAAAACACCAAAAGGCAGGGATAGAACCCACGCCTTGGTGTAATAATGCCTTAACGCGCACGCTTCCACCACTGGGATGGTGATACATCCAGTGATATTGATGAAACAAATTAATTATATTATCAACCTTATTGCATGGATCAGAGAGGCGTCGGAGCCCTAGCTCCCGTCGTCTTCTTCGGTGACTCTTTTTTTGTTTCTTGTAAAACAAACACAGTCAATGATCTAGAGATACCCTACCCCCCTAAATCAAGCCTTGCGAGTTCAATGGGACCATTATTTTTGGCTGATTCACGCTGGTTTGTGAGGAATAAAGAAAATATCATGGAACAGCAAGAACATGGTATTTCATGATTCAGCCATCATGGGACTCCCACGATGGACTATTCTGTCATATTAGTACCCCAGAAACAAGTTAGCAGGGTTAACACACGTTAAAACTCAAATAAAACAAAAATATAAAAATTCATGCAATGATGGAAAATGATAGTGTATATATGTTGTTATCGTGCGCTTTGGATCTTCAATGATGATCCATTCTTAATCTATAGCTCTTCTGGAAATGAATGGAATGGCTAGAATGCTTTGAAGGTAGCTGCAACTAGAGTTTCGAGTTGCCCTAGTTTTGAGATGTTTTGGAAATTTGGAAAGGTATCTTGCTGCCAAGGGTTCGTGTTGCTGCTTGTTTGAAATAGTGAGGCTATAAATAAGAATGAATTAGGTCAAACCATTTGGGCTTGGACCTTTGTAAGAAGAGCTTTTGTTTTATTTCATTTATTTTGAATTTTAAATAAATAAAATAAAATAAAATAAAAACCCAACAGGTGCATGAATGAGTTTTGAGGTTCACAATAGGTTGAGAAACACGCATGTACTTTGAATCACAGGCCCAATATTCAAAAATTCCAAGTTTGGTCACTTTTGGTTTCATGCATTTGCTCAAAATTTTCCAACTTGCACCAATCATAACTCTCTCAATATTTATCATTTAAAGGTGATCTTGGACTTTGTAGAAAGCTCAATATGTCTTCTACAATCTATTTTTTGATCATTTTTTCATTTGAAGAATTTATCTTAATGTAAGGTTCCTTGACATAAAGTGTCTTTTTGTTGACTTTTCAAATGACCTATAATGTATTAGCCCATATCTCTCAAATGAAGAATTTTTTAGACTTGAGCTTAGAGGGGAATTTGTCTAATCAATTCTCGAGCAACCTTGAGAAATTGAAAACCCATGAAGCTTGAGAAGATATCTTGAAGAAAAATAGGAGGGAAAATTTTGGGGTACAACAACTGCCCCTATTCAATCTTCTTAAACCTGAGGAGTTAGATTGGCATGTCTGCCATTCATAATCTGAAGCTAGAAGAGGATTGAACATGTAAGTGCCTATAAATTTGAACTTGCATATGCAGGAGGTTACATTGTTGTTTGATAATATTTCTTGAATGGGCTTAAAAGATGCCATTCAGAGAGATGACAGAGTGTCGTCGGAGATGGGCTTATCGATGCCATCCAAAGTAACTATTGATAGGAGTATCAAAATGAGTCTACGCTCAGCTACATCTGAAGAATGTTGTCCAGGATTACTCTCTAGGTAAAATGCTTGAGTAGCTTCTTGTCAGATTTAGTCTCTGAGGGAAATGATTATCAGATTTAGTCTCTGAGGTAAATGCTCGTCATGTAGAGAGTGGCGCTGTCCTATTTTTGGAACTGATCCACAATCTGTTTTTGTTGGTAAACCCGTCCTGTTTCGGAAATTCATACCACCTGGTTATGTTGATAGTTTCCGTGTTCTATTTTGGGAGTTAATCTTTGCCTAGTTATATAGATGTTTTCTCGTCCTGTTTCGAGAGTTAATCTTTTCCTGGTCATATAGATAGTTTCCTTGTCCTGTTTCGGGAATTAATATAGGACCTACTTTTTATCGGCCGTATTGATAGTTGCCCTGTCTTGTTTCGAGAATTAATCTCTGACCTGTTTTTGTTGGTAAACCCGTCCTGTTTTGGGAATTCATACCGCCTGGTCATATAGATAGTTTCCCCGTCTTATTTTGGGAATTAATCTTCGACTTTTTGAAAATTGCTGATGATATTCGTTTATTTGCGGACTAACCTGAAAGAAACAAAGTTAGTTTTATGCAATGTCATGATGTATGCATTGTGTGGTGGTGTTCTCAAAATAAATGAGAAGGCTATATGCGTTTTGTTTTCATATGCTATGATGTTTTGTAAATGATGCATGGTTATGATATGTCGTTGAAGCGTATTGGTAGCTCCGTGCAAACTTTTTTGCAGGGGAAAATAAATCCTTGATTGTTGCTGTGAATGAAGAATATGAATCTACAATCTTGTTTAGAACGTCTCTATTGGGAATTCCTTTTTTCTGCTTTGATGATACTCCGCTCGGAATGTTTGACTTTTGCTTGGGGATATAAGAGTTCAGGAACATTGGTCGCTCATCGCTCTACTGGGGAATTTAATTCTTATATACCCTGATTGGGGATAAAAGAGATGGATAACCTTCTGAGGTGCTGTCTGACCGAGTTTATGATATGGATACCAACTCTTATGGAGAGGAAAAGTTAAATAATCTCTGGCCCAGTTTTAGATAGCGTAGCAACTCTCTAGGGATAGAAACCTTGACTATACTTTGCTGGAGAGGAGAATTCTATAGGGGATTCTACAGTGCTAGAGAAATGAACTTTGTTGAGGAAATAAACCTTGTTGGGGAAATAAACCCTGCTGGGGAAAAGAATTTTGCGGGGGATTTGCAATGTTGGAGAACTAAACTCCGCTGGAGAATTAAATTCTTGTAAATTGTGTTGAGGAAATAACTTCTGATGGGAATTGGAATTCCATAGGCTGTGCGGAGGAAGTTTCTACAATATGCTAGAGAAATGATCAAACTTCCTTATCTGTTGGGGGGCCAACTAGGGAAGATGATCATGTGAACTTCCGGATGATGCCCCATTCCTATATGAAGGCATAATTGACTTGTTGGAGAATGTATCTATGTCGGGGATGAGGTTGTGGAGACAGCTCTGCGGGGATTTTTCTATGGGAATTTGTTGATGACTTGAACATTATCCCAACTCCTAGAGTCTTTAGCAAATGCTTATTCCTTTTATTTATGCATATATTTGTTAACAGTAATCATATTCATGTGCATATGTTAATTCAATTTAGTCATTGGACGTGTTTGCGAACAAAACAGAGAAAGTAAAACAAATTTGAATTTTGAAATTGACTTTGTATTGAATGTTTGCCTATAAACAGACAGTTTTTTTACAAAGAGATAATGATCCTAGTAAGAGGAAATCGCCGTAAAATGAAAACAGTACACAATAAAATAGGGAAAAATAGCTATGCAGAAACGATCCCATCAAGTTTCTACTATGTTATTGCCCCTATATCTTCAAGCATCTCATCCCTTGCCATTGGAAGAAGTTGATTGAATTGATCTGTACCATTCGAACTTAACGTTGATAATAAATCTTGTTGTAAGTAGATGATCCAACGGGACATAGTCATACTCTTTAATCCATACCTTTTTCCTGGACCGCCCTTTCGGGTTTTCAGTCCACAGGGATACCCTTTTTTTCCCAAGCCGCCTTTTCAGGTTTTCGACTTGTCGGGTGTACCGTCTTTATATATATCCATAATTTTTTCCCGAACCCTTTTAATTCTCCGAGATGCCCTTATTTTTTCCTAGGCCAGTCAACCTAGCGGGTCTCTTTCATGTGTAACATTTTTTGACTATGTCTGTATTCACAGCGTGTGGGAAATCTTCACCGCCTGTGGTGGTCAGTATCATAGCACCGCTAGAAAATATAATCTTGATTACAAATGACCCTTTGTAAGTGGGAGTCCATTTTCCCATGGGATCACCTTGTGGTAGGATAATGCGCTTTATCACAAAGTCACCAGCCTGATATAGCTGATGTTTGACTATCTTGTAGAAGGCTTTGATCATGCACTTCTGATACATCTGCCCATGACAAACATCCGTAAGCCTTTTGTCGTTGATCAAACTTATATGGTCCAGCCTAGTTCTAATCCACTCGTCTTTTTCTAAACCTGTATCTTTCATGATCCTTAGAGAAGTAATCTGGACTTCAACAGGTAAGACAACTTCCATACCGTAGACTAGAGAAAATGAGGTTTCCCTAGTTGATGTCTGTACTGAAGTGAGATAGCCATGAAGAGAAAATGCTAACATCTCATGCCAATCTTTATATGTCACCGCCATCTTCTATATAATCTTATTGATGTTCTTTTTGGCGGCTTCCATTGTACCATTCATCTTTGGTCGATACAGAGAAGAATTATGGTGTTTAATCTTGAACTGTGTACAAATTTCTGTAATCATAGTGTTGTTAAGATTAGTACCATTTTTTGTGATAATCCTTTCAGGGAGGCCATACCGATAGATAAGGTTACTTTTGATGAATCGAGCCACAACATTCTTCGTGATGGAGGCAAATGAGGCTGCTTCAACCCACTTCGTGAAGTAATCGATGGTGACGAGGATGAAATGATATCCGTTAGAAGTCATATGCTTAATCTCACTAATCATATCAATGCCCCACATTGAAAATGACCAAGAAGCAATCAAGACATTCAGAGGGACCAAAGTCACATGTACTTTTTAAGCTTAAATTTGGCATTTATGACAGGTTCTGGAGTGATGATGGCAATCCGTTTCTATAGACGAACAATAATAACCCGCTCTCAGAGTTTTCTTAGCCATCGTGTGCCCACTGGAATGAGTACCAAAGACACCTTCATGCATATCTTCCATAATCTTCTCAGCTTCCTTCTTGTCTACACAACGAAGTAGAGCCGAATCATGATTGCGCTTGTATAAAGTTATGTTGCTCAGGAATAACTTAGTAGAGAACCTTCATAGAAATTTCTTGTCATAAATAGACGCCCCCTCTGGGTACACTTGTGCCTCGAGGTATCTTCATGAAACCAAGGCTTTTCCTTTACTCCGCCAATATCAACCTCGTAGTAATGTGCTGGTTCGTCTAGCTTTTCAATAGTGATTCGAGGAGCTTCATTATCCCGTCTAAATTTGAACATAGATGACATGCTAGCCAATGCGTCTTCCAACTGATTCTCTTCTCATGGAATGTTCTCAAAAATGATCTCCTCGAAGTACGAGATTAATGTCAATGCATGCTCTCGATAAGGAATAAGATTTGGATTCTTCGTATCC